>PKMM01044599.1:46211-109069 GCA_002933915.1 Eutrema heterophyllum | reverse complement strand
GATTAGTGAACTAAGTGGAATTGGAGATTAAAGCTTGTTAATCATCTTATCACAAACGAGAGTTTGTTCTTGATTTGGTGATTAACAAAGTGATTAGTGCCACGAGAGTGGATTAGTCATAATTGTGAATTCCATGTTCTAGGATAGTGTTTAATTCAATCTAAATCATCATTGTTTGTTCATTAATCATCTTCGTGATAGTTAATTCATTTTCCAACACTTCTAGCCTTTGTTTTCTTTCTTGCATTTTACTTTCTTAATCTAAAAACATAAAAACCCAAAAACATTTGCTCTAGCTTAGGAAGGTTCATGTATTCTTAGTGCATTGATCTTAACCCCTATGGATTGACACCTCTTATGCTACAATGACAAGCATAGAGGAATTGATATGACTATAACACAAAAATCTTAGTATCAATTTGGCGCCGTTGCCATTGGGGTTTAGCATTGATCATTAGGATTTTGAATCTTTTCGAGACTAGAGCCTTTTTATTTTGTTTTGTTGCTAATCTTTTCACTTTTCTTGTGATTTTCATGAAGGAAGTGACAATGAGGAAGCAACCGTCAAGCTAGTGACGTTAAACGCGCCCTTGGGGACCTCCCCAAGCCTATCCCTCGTCAAGCTTGCGACACAAAACAAGCATGCATAAAGAGGACCACGCTCCTCACAATAAAGGACGGCAAATTTGGGTCGGATCGGTCTATGATTTGTCTCTTGGGTCCAAGGTCGTGCTGTGTGATGAAAGGAGGGTTCGGCCACAACATGTCATACTCCTCTCCTCCTCGATTCAATTCCACGGTATGATTCTCACTCCATTTCATTGTATATACATTCTTGCATATTTTTACCTTCTCCTTGACTTTTGTTGCACCGGGACGGTGCAATTCAAGTTTGGGGGAGGGGTTTATGTCATTNTGATTTAAGTTTGGGGGAGGGACCGGTGTCTAATCATGTGTTTTGTGATCTTATTTTGCCTTTTGCATATTGAGTCTCATGCATATCATGCATTTTCAATAAATTTGAAATTTTTTTGAACTTTTGTGCATTTCATATCTAGGATTGTGTCTAGATGCATAACATATAGGTATTGCATTCATGTGCATTGGGAGCAATGATATGATTTTTCCTTGTAGAGTACCATTTTAAGAGCTTGATTCAATGCCCTCGTTGCTTGTTGTTTGATGGTTTTGATCTCTTGTTGAAATCAAGGATGAACCATATTTTGATCTCGCGTTTCATTACTAGGGTCTTAGCTAAAGCAAGTTTTGATTTGATTCCAATCCTACTTAAGTGAAAACCATAATTTTGACATTGAAACTATCATGCTTGTGCATTGCATAGTGAATTCATGGTTACCTCATACATATTTGGGCTATTTTATCCACTTTGCCACTCTCTTGTTAGCTCAAATAGCCGATTCTCATCATTGGAACGGTTAACCACTCCCTTAACCCAACTGTCCTTGAAGCCAAAACTATTTGTGAGTGTTGTGAGGCATTTTTCGAATCAACTAGGCAAAAAGTGTTGAGTTTAGAACGACAAGGAGAAGCTTCCGTGTAGAACTAGCTCGACATCAATGGGCTAGACATAGGTTAAGGCTAGATAGGATGGGAACTTGGGATAAGGAAAAGAAAAGAGAATGTGGAAATGGAGGAAAGATTTGGAGAAAAAGGTAGGGGATAAGCAAATGCTTGAAATGGTTGGCAAGAAAAATATGTTGGAAAAGCTCTAAGTGATAAAGAAAAAAATAGTCTATAGTCTTTGAAAGAAAGAAGAAAAGCCAAAAACGGCTAAGGTACTAGAAAAGAAATAAGAGAGACTAGAAAATGTAAAGAGGAGCTAAGTAAAGAAAAATGTTGAAAGCCAAGCCATTTGGTGAAGAAGGAAATCCCCTAAGTGCTTAAGAGAAGAAGAAAATGTGAAACGATATGAGTGGTGAAGGCAAATGGCCTTGTGAAAAGGGTAGTCTAGGAAGAATCTTCATTGGGGTTTAGAGATTAGGAGTTGAGATCGATATGGGGCATTGGGTAGATGGAAGTCATCCTTGTATGCATCTATTGGGCTTTACTCTTAGCATTTTGCTATAGTTGATTCTTTTTGAGAGATCCCCTTTGCTCGGAAACCGCTACTTGTATTGAGATCGCCTTTATCTCAAAACCTTTACCCTAGCCAAATGGATTCACTTGCCTTGCATGAGCATGATTCACTTGAACCATAATGAATGTTAAAGGATTGGATGATATGAATGCTTGTGTAGGTTGAGGTTTGAATTTGATTCGTGTAGGGAAGGATATGGCTAGCTCTTTTGAGTAAACTTGTTTGATCGCATTTTAGAGCTAGCAACTTGGACATTGAGTGGAATTCATTTTATGGTACTTGTGGATTTGAGCTCCCATTTGTAATCCTCTCTCTCTTCTTATTCTTATTTGCTTGAGGACAAGCAAAGGTTTAAGTTTGGGGGAATTGATATCTTCATATTTTACATGTTCCAGCATGCATTTTACTTAGAGCTTTGTGTCGTTTGCATGCATAATCATGGTTTTGTTTTGCATTTAGGTCTCATTTAGAGTTTAAGATGTTGCATTAGGTCCTAGGGAGTTCTTGCATGTTTTGGAGTATATTCTAGGTGTTTGGAAGCAATTTGGGAACAATTGGAGTCATGGACCAAAAACGAGGCATAGGGGTCGCACCAAGTAACCGAAAGAACAGGATGGACGAAGGGGATACGATCATATTTGGCTGTGGGTTTGTACATGAGAGTTGTAGAGGGAAGAGTTACCTTGCCTAAGGAAGTGGAGTCAGGTTATTTGGATGAACGGTTGAAGAGTTATGGCTGATCCCGTCCAGAGTGTATGACTGGCCGCCGATCCAGATTTCTACGCCGCTTACCACCGGCCGGTGCAACAAACCGGTATGGGACCAGAAGCTAAGCACCGGCCCAGAGCTCCCCTACACCGATCTGTTGCGTCCGGTGTACAGTTTTAGGGGATCAACACCGGTTCCCACAAACCGGTGCAACAAACCGGTGTAGCACTTACCAGCCGAAGCTCACCCGAGGGGTCTGAAAGATCGGCCCAAACTAAGCTTCGGAAGTCTTCATAGAAGTTCTAGATAAGTGAGTTAGCTTTCATCTAGAGGTGGTTTCACGTCGTTTGGAACTGTGGTGCAAAAGATACATCAGATTTAGCAAAGTCATGTCTGTCTGCCGCCCAAACGAGTTTCGCCCGCAGTTGAAACCCAGCAGCAACACCGACCCACATCGTCAGGTGCAACAGGTCGGTGTGAAACCACTCAAGACCAGATTTGACCCATTTCAACCGGGTCAATACCCGGTTTGTCCCGAATTGACCCGGTTTGCCTACCTTCCTTTAAATAGTCCAAAAACCTAATTTTCATGGGCTAAGCTTTATTTTCTCTTTTTCTCCTTGGACAAAAACGTGGTCATCTTGATTTCTTAGAGGATTTGGATGATTTTGTAAGAGATATCTTGAGTTTTATGCAATTGGAAGTTTAATCTCTTTAATCTTTCATCTCTTATTCACTTAATCATGGGATTTGACATCTCTTTTATAAGATTTGTTGGGTTCTTCATGGTAAGTGAGTAGAAACTCTTTGGATCATTGGGCTTGGTAGATGAGGGATTTCTTTTGTTAATCCTTGATGTATAGAGCTTAATGACGTTATTTCCTTTCTTATTTTGTGGTTTTAATGCTAGATTAGGCTAGAGATAGTTAATCTATATCATAGGGAATTTCATGCACACAAAGTGTTTGATGAAATTCCCTAATGAACTAAATAAGAGATTTTCATACTTAGCTCATGAGAGTGAATGTCTAAGGTGAATCTTGGCTAATAGAACTTATGATTAATGCTTGTTAATTACATTGTCACAAATGAGAATTTGATCTTGATTGTGTAATTAGTAAAGTGATTAGTGCTAAGAGATTAGGCTAATCTTGATTAGTGTCTAGGCTTAAGGAAATACACTTTTGTGATTGAATAGACATCATTGCTTAACTCGAGATTTCCCCAAATCAATTGCCTTGCCCTAAGATCCTCTTTTAATCGTTGTCTTAATCGTTTTTAGTGCTATTACTTGTTCACTTGTTTAATTTGAATCATTAGGTTGTTAGATAAAATCAAAACCCCCTTTATTTGCTTAACTTAAGAAGTTGTATGTATTCTTGGTGCTTGAGACTTAACCCATTTGGATTCGATACCTCTTATGCTACATAGGCATTTAGAGTAATTGGTTCTAAAGACTTGCAAAAAAATCTACTATCATGTCCCTCAAGAATCTGCTCCAGTATAGATTCAACTTTGCTTTCAGGAGCTCTGGGTGGTGTGGGTGGGTATTGATATCTTTGACTTTGAAATCCAGCACCACCAATGTAGCTTCATCTTCATCAGCAAAGTGAACAGCTTTCTTCGTCTTACCCATCAACAAATTATGCACCGAATCCAACTTTGCATGCACCTCAGCAATCTGCGACCCATCAACGCTCCCGTTCAGCCTCTTCCGCTCGAGATAAGCACTCTTGGCGCTATTGCTAGACGCCAAGTTCTCAATGAGCACATACGCATCGTCAGAATACCTCGTGTAGAAATTCCCATTGCTCGCAGAATCTAGAGCCATCTGATACCTCCCATCAATCCCTCTGAAGAAGATACCCAGCAATTGAACCTGAGTGAACCCATGGTGCGGACAATCTCTCTGATATGACCTGAATCTCACCCAAGCAGCCTTGAGTGCCTCTGTCGGACCCTGAGAAAACTGAGAAATCTTGTTCCTGAGCTCTTCGGATCTCGCATCTATTCAGGAACGCATTCTTCGTCTCCTCCCATGTAGTCAGTGATCCAGGGGGCAACTGCTTAAGCCAATAAGCTGCATCTCCACCAAGAGAGTGTGGGAAAAGCTTACTGTTGGGCCCAAATTCCGCACTTAAGGCCCAGCCCGAGTAAGCAGGCTCAACAAGGAAGGCTCGGCCCACGACGAGACCCTCTGAACCTGGCAATGAGCTGAAGGAAGCGAGGCCGCAAAGAGAAGCAAGGTGACAAGCTGGAAAAACCGAGCACGAAGGAAAAGAGCGAGGTCGCCTAGAGCGGAAGCTCACGTCCAAACGAGTCAAACACAGTAAATTTGAAACCCGAGAATCAAGCTGAACATTAAAGGCGAAGATTACGAATTTAATTCTGAGTTTAATGTAAATAATTAAGTTTAGACAGTTACATCTGGAGCTAGTATAAGTTCAAAACATGAGTCATATTGTAACACACCGAATTCTTGGCAAATGAAATTATAAACAATTTTTTCTCTCAATTTCTTCTAAGTCTTTCTAAGTGCATTCAACCTAAATCAAGCCAAGGATTGAGGTTGTGAAATTCTGCTCTCACAATTTGGCGCCGTTTGTGGGGAGGAGCAAAACAATTTCCTCCTTCTAACCTACGAAATCAATCGTTCGAAAGAAGAAAATGTCAGACACAACAAGCACTTCGGTGACCACGTCGTCCGAAACTATTAACACCTTTGTTCCCCTACCTCTCCCCGAAGTATCCGCTCCGGCGAGTCTGGATGGAACGGCAAACGTTTTCGTAACTACGTCGGAGACGCATGTCACGGCTGTAACCAGCGGCACTTATCAGCAAACTCCGGATCAAATGGCTGAGATCTGGAACTTAATAACACTTATCTTAGAACAGAATCGCCAAATGGCAGCACGACATGACGATCTCGAAAGAGCGACTCGGGCGGGTACGATTGGGCGATCCATCCTTCGACCCACCACGTCGGAGCAAGCGGGCTCATTGTTCTCAACTCCGCCGGTGTCGAGGTTGAACTTCTTTGGATTAGATACCTCTCCCAGTGGGATGACCGGATCAGCGAACCACTCGCTTTTTAGCTCAGTAATATCTGATCCTGTATACACTCCCTCCACGACCCAGGTCGCGGAAGGAAGAATTTTACCAACCGATGCTCAGGGCAATCATGAGGGTGGCGTAGGATCCGACACAATTTTTTGGTGTTGAATCAATCAGGAAATATTATGAGGATACTAGCGCTGAGCTGCAGCGGATGAGATCGCAGGTCCACACCGCTCTTAGCTCAGCACCTGAGATAGAGCGGGTAATCGACGAAGTCAATCAGACCCCATTCACCTTGCGGATTGCGAGCCCCCAGCTTGGAGATGTGGGGAACATCCGATTCCCCCGATATAACGGAAAAACCGATCCCAAGGCGTTTATGAGAAGTTTCAAATTTGCCTTCTCGAGGGTACGATTACCCGAGGGCAGTCTCGAGGCAGTACGTTGTCGCTTCTTTGCTGAAATTCTAACAGATTCGGCACTGGAATGGTTCACCTCTCTAAGGCCGAATTCAATCGACAATTTCACTCAGCTTCAAGCAGCTTTCTTGAAGCAATATTCTGTGTTTATCTAGGTCGAGACCTCAGAGGCCGATCTATGGGTACTCACTCAAAAGCCAGGTGACTCGTTGCGGAAATATATTGACAATTTTAAGGCCGTTAAGGCAAAAATTGCCGATATACACAACCCAACGGCCCTAAAAGCTCTTCAAAACGGATTGTTAAAATCCTCAAAATTCTTTGAGGAACTCACAGTCCGGGAGCCAGTGTCGTTAGATGACGCGTTACACCGCGCTTCGCGCTGGATCATTCTCGAAGAGGCAAGTATGGCTCAATCAAAGCAGCAGTCGTCTGCGACCGCCGAAAGGCAAGCTCAGGCGACATGTTCCCAAGGACCTAAAAAGTCCGGGAAGAGAGAACCCCAAGACCAAAAACAAAGTCAGGGGATACATTCGTACTCGGTAGGAAGAAGTGGTGTGATTAGCTTGCACTTCATAACAGATTTAAACCATATGACCCCAGCAAGTGGTGTGATTTTCATAAAATCAAGGGTCATTCGACTGAGGAATGCTACGAAGTGAAGAAGCAGCTCGCTGCAAAGTTCTCAGCAGGGGAGTTAAGCAATGCCGAGCTGGAGAAACCTTCTCCGAGGAAGAGTTATCACCCAGCTCGAGACGATGAGAGGCGAGATCGCCCATTTAGGGATGATCATAAGCGAGAATGTCCAGACGAGAGCGCAGCAAGGCGAGTACGCGCCCAAGATAGGGAAATGGATCTGCCTCCTCCCAGCACGAAGAAAAGAATAGATTTTATCCACGGAGGGTCCCAGCTGTGCCGCAACTCTGTGAATTCAATCAAGAAACATCAACGGAGGGTAAGTACTGATACACGGGACAGAACCCCATTCAAGGGACCTGACGAAAAGCGAGTCCGCTGATTTGGACTCCCCACATGACGATGCTCTCCTAATCATGCTGGAATTTGGTGGGTGCGAGCTCACCAAAATGCTCGTAGACACCGTGAGCTCTGTGGAACTCATCCTGCTAAGTACTCTTAGGAAAATGAGCATACCGGATCACGAAATTGAGGGAAATAAGATGGTACTAACCGGCTTCTCCGGGGAAACCACACTATCCCTCGGAACGATAAGATTGCCCGTAACCGCAGCCGGAGTGCGGAGAATGGTCGAGTTCACCGTGATAGATAGGCCAGCTCCATTTAATGCCATCCTAGGTAGGACGTGGATACACTCAATGAGAGCTGTGTCCTCAACCTATCATCAGTGCATAAAATTCCCTACCGAGCATGGAATCGCGACGATAAAAGGAAGTCAAAGGGCATCTAGAATATATTATATGGAAGGTTTTCAAATAGCTAAAGAAAGCGCATTATAGCAATTACAGCATAAGGATGAGCTCGCGCATCACTTAGCCAGAAAGAAGAGTGGCCCAGGTGCCATCAGACCTCGTAGGGACTTTATCGAGAAAATCGTTATCAACGAATCCCATCCTGACCAGAAAATAGGAATCGGCTCCGAGCTCTCCAGGACCCAGAAGGACCAATTAAAAGCCTTCCTCAAAGAAAATATCGGTTAATTCGCATGGACAACTGCTGATATGTCGGGCATCGATACGAGTATCATCTCAGACGAGCTCAATGTCGACCCGAATCATAAGCCAGTACGTCAAAAGCGTCAATAGTTCGGACATGATAAGACCGAAGCTGTCAATAGCGAGGTTACCAGGTTGCTAAGTGTCGGGTTCATCAAGGAGGTTAAATATCCCGACTGGCTAGCAAACCCAGTTGTGGTAAAAAAGAAGAACGGCACCTAGCGAGTGTGCGTGGATTTTACGGACCTGAACAAAGCATGTCCTAAGGATAGCTTCCCACTACCTCACATTGACCGATTAGTGGAAGCTACAGCTGGGCACCAACTCCTTAGCTTCATGGATGCGTTTTCGGGGTATAATCAAATACAAATGAACCTTGAGGACCAAGAAAAGACATCCTTTATAACAGAACGAGGGACGTATTGTTATAGAGTAATGCCATTCGGCCTCAAAAACGCGGGAGCAACCTACCAGAGACTAATGAACAAGATGTTTGCCAGCCTCTTGGGCAAGTCAATGGAGGTTTATATTGACGATATGTTGGTCAAATCTTTGAAAGAAGAGGATCACATAAGTCAGCTAGAAGAATGTTTCGACCTTTTGAACAAATATGGAATGAAACTTAATCCCGTAAAATGCACATTTGGAGTTGCTTCGGGTGAATTCTTAGGTTACATAGTAACCCAAAGAGGAATTGAAGCAAATACTAAACAAATCAGCGCATTTCTAGAAATGCAACCTCCGAGTTCAGCAAAGGAGGTGCAGAGACTGACAGGTCGCATTGCCGCTCTGAATCAGTTCATTTCCAGGTCGACTGACAAATGCCTACCTTTTTATCAACTGTTAAAAGGAAACAAAAAATTCCTTCGGGACGATAAGTGTGAGGAAGCCTTCAATCAGTTAAAAGCATACCTTTCTGAACCCCCAATTCTCTCAAAGCCAATCGAGGGAGAACCCCTCTACCTTTACGTTGCAATCTCCGAGGTCGCAGTGGACGCTGAAACTAGGTACCCTCGAATGGAGAAATTAGCCCTGGCAGTGGTCTGGTCAGCTCGCAAGCTCAGACCATACTTCCAATCACATTCCATCATAGTAATGACGACACAGCCGTTACGCACAATACTACATAGCCCCAGTCAGTCTGGTAGATGAGCCAAGTGGGCTATCGAGCTAAGTGCGTACGATATTGAGTATCGACCTCGAACGAGCGCTAAGGCGCAAGTACTAGCCGACTTTGTTATCGAACTGACAGTAAGCGGAGAAATAACTGAATCAAGCTTCGGAACATGGCTGCTCTATGTCGATGGGGCTTCCTCGAAACATGGGGCAGGTGTCGGAATCCACCTTGTTTCCCCAACCAACGAGGTCGTGGAACAGTCTTTCAGACTCGGTGTCCCAGCATCAAATAACGAAGCTGAGTACGAGGCTTTAATAGCTGGTCTCCGGCTCGCAGTCGGAATAGGAATACGTAACTTAAGCGCGTTCAGTGATTCTCAACTCATCACAAGCCAGTTCCATGGAGTATACGAAGCCAGAGATAGCAGGATGGGATCATACCTAGTTGTCGTCCACGAGCTAGTCAAACAGTTTTGAGCCTTTAGCTTGACCAGGATCCCGCGAGGCGAGAACACAATCGCGGACGCGCTGGCAGCTCTCGCCTCGACCTCGAGCCCTCTCGTAAAAAGAATTATTCATGTAGAAGGAATCGAGAAACCAAGCATTAACATCGAGAAAGATGTTGAAGATTTAATGGAAATCGACGCCGACAACATGGAATTGGACGTGGTGCTGGCCCCAGTAGGAAGCGATCTACCCACTGAAGCAAGGGAAGCTGAAGATCAGGATGAAGCTCCGCTCGACGATAGACATGCTTCCCTTCGAGAGAAAATGGCTACAAGGATTTATTGGCGAACATCGGTCATACAATACATTGAGGGGGGTGAGGCTCCCCCCAGCAAGTGGGAAGCCCGTAAACTCAAAACCATAGCTTCAAGATATTGTATGATTGATTCTCGCCTCTACAAGCGGAGCATGAACGGCCCCTATCTAGTGTGTGTCCACGGACTCGAAGCTTTCACTATTCTGATGGAAGTTCATGGGGGGTCATGCGGAACTCATTCAGGAGGAAGGGCATTAGCTATCAGAATCAAGAGACAAGGGTATTTCTGGCCCACCTTGGTTGCTGACTGCGAAGAGCATTCTATAGCATGCGATAAATGTCAACGACATGCTCCCACACTACATCAACTACTGAAAATTTATCTTCCATCTCATCTCCATACCCCTTTATGAGATGGTCTATGGACATAGTAGGACCGTTGATAACCTCGGGAAAGAGGAGGTGTCGCTTCCTGCTCGTCCTTACTGACTACTTCACCAAATGGATTGAAGCAGGAGCTTTCCAAATGGTTAAGGCGACACACGTCGAAGAATTTGTATGGCAGAATATAGTTTGTCGGCATGGAGTCCCGTACGAAATCGTAACTGATAATGGCTCACAGTTCATTTCAAATCGATTTCTCGAATTCTGCGAAAATCATAATATCAGACTGACCACCTCAACTCCGCGTTATCCTCAAGGTAATGGGCAGGCTGAGGCAGCAAACAAACTGATATTAAATAATCTCAAGAAACGATTGGACGCTAAAAAGGAGAAATGGTCTGACGAACTCCCAGGGGTGTTATGGGCCTGCCGGACCTCACCCCGCAAACCAACCTTAGAAACACCATTCTCTTTGGCCTATGGGATTGAAGTTATGGTTCCTGCTGAGGTCGCAGTCCCTAGCTTAAGGATAGATGTGTGCCCCGCAAACGAAGAGCTAAACAACGAAATGCTCCTTGACCAACTCGATATCATCGACGAGCGTCGAGATCGGGCACTCATTAATCTTCAAAATTATCAACATGCAGCAGCACGATATTACAATACAAAGGTCAAACAACAAAGATTTCAGGTCGGCGAGCTCGTCTTACGAAAAGTATATGAGAACACCAGGGAGAGGAACGCTGGAAAATTGGGCACCAATTGGGAAGGCCCGTACCGGATCTCAGAGATAATAGAAAACGGTGTGTACAAGCTCGCCAGGTTGCACGACAACACACCTGAAAGGAATTCATGGAATGCCATGAACTTGAAAAAATACTACCACTAAAATAAAAAGCACTTGTAAAGTCGAACTACGAAAGGCTTGATCCCTCTTCAGGGTACGTAGGCAACCTCACAAGGGTGCAGCTATTGAAATAAAATAAAAGTATATATTCTCTCGAACTTGCTAAAAGCAGCCTGAGGTTCCTCAAACCTCTATCTACAAGCTAAAAGCTTTACTCCATAAATGAATAGCCTAACGAGCTAGAGCGCGCTACCAGCTAGCATAACTCGACTTTGCGTCTAAATTGCGAAGTCACAACTTTTTTAGTCTCTAAATGACAACAACCTTTACGTCTAAACTGTTTAGGTTGCATGCCCGCCTCTAAACGGCTTCGACCTTGCGTCTTAAAATCGCCTGGTCAGCTCCCTAGGTCTCTAAACGACCTGGGAGCAGGGTCTCTAAACGGCCTGGGTCCTTGGCTGAAAAACTGCCTTTGATCTATTGAAAAGTGTCAATGAAAAATATAAAGATAAACAGCGAGAAGGGGAACGAAGGAAAATTCTCTAAAAATAAATAAGGTTAAACTTCCATGAAAGGAACATGAGTTCGAAACAAAACCCATCCAGGCATAACAGGTTCAGCAACAACCAGAAGCAGGTTTAAAAGCCTCCTCAGGCACCAAGTTCGAAACAAAAAACAAATATAATAATAATAAGGAAAGAAGGGAAAAGTCACTAGATGGCCGGATCAGTTGGCTCGCTCACCAAGGCAGGCTGGTCTTGAGGCACCGGAAGCTCCTTCCTAAGCTCCTGAGAACCAAGGTCCGGATGGTCACTTAATATCGGCACGTCCGACCTAGCAGGTACAGTAACCGAGTCATCGGATACTTGTGGAAGATCGAGTTTGCCCAAAGAAAGATCAGATACCTGAACAATGGCGAGCTCCGCATTCAACCTCAACTCCTCCGCCTCGATGTTCTTCTTCTCCACAGCAAAATCAGTAACAGTCTGATTTATGATTTCATCAAGGAGAAGGATGTTGGACTTACACTCCATAAGTTGAGTCTCGGTATCAACCTCAACCTTCTTCTTATCGAATTTCTCCTTTATCCGCATCAAGATGGCATGGTACTGCCTGGACATTTCCCTCCTCGCAGCCCTCTCCGCTTTCTTCACCATGTCCTTCTGCCTCTTGGCAAGCTTCCTCGAATCCTCAGTGATCCTCTCAATATTGACCCTGAGCCCTACGATGTTCTCACTAGCAGAACGCAAGCCCTCCTCGGCAGCCCCAGCATGATCTTCAGCGACTCGAAGATTCACCCTTAAGTCTTAACTCGATCTCTCCAAAGCAGAAATTTGACCTTGGAGAGCTTCAGAGCGAGCTTGGGCTTCCAGAGCTGAACTTTCCCACTCCTTGGCCAAATCAGCCTGGTCCTTAGCTTGGCTCTTTAGGAGAGCAACATCGGCCAACTCCTTCTCGCTCTGAGCAAGTCGTGCTGCCAGCTCGTCCCGCTCAGATACAAGCTCGGCAATGGACTTAGCCGCCCTCTCGATCTCCTCGTGCTGGGTAGCAGAACGCAGATCTTGCTTGAATGAGTTAACCAGCTCGTTGGCAGCGGAGATAGCCTAAAAAAGGGAATATAAGATTCAACAAGAACAAAGCAATAAAAACAACGTAAGGATAACTGGAGCTACCTGACCCATCGCGCTCGCGAACTGGGTATAGCCCTCCGGCTTCTTCATATTCCTAAGGGATGGCAAGAAGCAGGAGGAAGACCTAACATGCCTAAAAAGATTCGCAAGCAGGGAGCTGTTCTCAACGATCGCCTCAGGACCATCGAAGTCGAATCTAAAGGCATTCGGAGAACTTCCTCCACCTCCCTGCGAGCGAGGAGCCATGCGCCTCCTTGATGTTTCCTCATCCTCGAATCCATCGCCACGAGACCGCTTGGAGCGAGATTGATGCTCAGCAGAGAGACTAGGCTCCTTCGAGGAAACCTTGGAGTATGATCGCTGGGAGCCCCGAGCACGCGTGTCATGTTGGGCGACCTCAGCACGCCCATCTGCTGGAAGGTTTCCATCATCACCATGCTCAGCTCTGGACCCGCGGTGATCAGTCTTCTCAGACTCCTCACGCTGCGAGGTCTCGACACGGGTAGATTTACCAAGAGCCTCCTTAACCACCTTGTCGAGAGCACCAGCCAATGGCGGAGCAGGACGCAGTCGCATCCTCTCCCTGTAAGAAAGACGCTGTGGCTTCTTAGCGGGTATCATTTTGTTGGACTCCGTGGAGCTGTCGTCGGGAACCAAATGGATCTGAGAAGTGACAGGAGTAGCGTCTTGAGCTTGGGACCTATCCGAACGACCAACCAAAACAAGAGCCAAATCTTTTGCAACAGCCTCGAGTTTCGGAATAAGTGACGGAGTTGGGGTCGAGGCCGAAGCTTGAGTTAGGACTTGAGGTTGAGTTGGGGGATACAAAGCTTGAGTCGAGGAAGAAAGACGATCTGCAAAACCAAACAATGGTGATCGAGCGAAAGAAAGGGAAGAAAGGATTACAATCCCTAAAAACATATATTCTTAATATATATATATATACGGACCTGCAAGTCGAAGGGCAGCCGTAACAGACAACCTGGGAGCTGGACGATCGTGAGCCCTCAAGACTCTGTCAACAGTAAACAGTTTCCAATCAGAGCTCTCTTCTCGGACAAGACTGATGAGCTGCTGAACCTCAGCCGTCACAGTCCTCGAGGAATCAATAGATTCTGCAAAAAAGAAAATCGAATCAGACTAGAATATTCAATAATTCTTAAAAGGGGGGAGTAACCGACTTCCTAGGAATCCCGCTAACCGGTAATCTGGGCCCAGGAATGCCGGAATACCGACTCGCCCTCGGCATACCGCCTGGAGATCCTGAAATAAAACCACTGCTCCCACCACTTGTCGTCCCTCACATTGAATCTGAAAACGGACCGATCAACTTTCGCCGGAAAGTAATAGGTCCCTCGCAGATTTGAGTTCGCCTTAACATTAAAAAGCTGGCGGAAATCCTCGGTGGTAAACACAACTCTGGTCTCCTTAGACCGAAGCCAGAGTGCGACCAAAGCCCTCATCGCACTAGGCATGAGTTGAGGTAGGGCAAGCCCCAGGTCGCCGATGATGTCAAGGATTGCCGCCGGGATGGGAAAAATAAGGCGACACTTCAAGAAAAACACGGCGTACCCACACGCGTAACCCTCCGGGGGAACTTCTGGGGAGTCGCCCTCCGATGGAACGAGGAAGTCGCCGTAATCGAGTCCGCACAAGGAAGAGATGTTCTTGAGCTCCCCGGCCGAGATCGAGCTCCCCGCGTGAGGTCCAAACTGGTCGGCGAGGGCGAGTGAAGCACTCGGTAAAGAAGAAGAAGCCATAAAGAAAAAAGGTAAAAGGAGCAGGTTTGCCGGAAAAATAGAAAAGGAATTTTTCGCAAAGGCAGTGAAAGGAGAAAGGTGAATGCGATTTTAATGCAGGTAGCTTAATAAAAGAAAAAGTAAAAAGTAAAGAAGACATCATTACCTTGGGAGTAGGAAGTTGAGGCGACGTGGGGGATAGAAGCAATGAGAACCGTCCATTTATAAACCGCCCACTCGCCCTATCACTTCCCTTAAATTTCGCATGCTTAATACACAATCCCTGCAATCTCGGCAAGTAAAAGACCAATCAGGGGGCTAAGATTGCGAGATCGCATCGATTAAGGGAATCAATAAAAGATCTGAGATTGCAATCTCGCATCCTTAACGACAAGTCGACAAGGATGCTGGGGGGCAACTGTTGGGCCCAAATTCCGCACTCAAGGCCCAGCCCGAGTAAGCAGGCTCAACAAGGAAGGCTCGGCCCACGACGAGATCCTCTAAACCTGGCTATGAGCTGAAGGAAGCGAGGCCGCAAAGAGAAGCAAGCTGACAAGCTAGAAAAACCGAGCACGAAGCAAAAGAGCGAGGTCGCCTGGAGCAGAAGCTCATGTCCAAACGAGTCAAACACAGTAAATTTGAAACCCGAGAATCAAGCTGAACATTAAAGGCGAAGATTACGAATTTAATTCTGAGTTTAATGTAAATAATTAAGTTTAGGCGGTTACATCTGGAGCTAGTATAAGTTCAAAACATGAGTCATATTGTAACACACCGAATTCTTGGCAAACGAAATTATAAACAACTTTTTCTCTCAATTTCTTCTAAGTCTTTTTAAGTGCATTCAACCTAAATCAAGCCAAGGATTGAGGTTGTGAGATTCTGCTCTCACACTTACAAAACAGGTAGTCGTAGGACACTCCATTGTACTTGATGCTAGTGACCAAGTCCTCGAACCTCTCAATGTGATCCATGGGATGCTCATGAGGAAGACCATGAAAAGGGTGCTGACCCACAAGTGTGTAGTATGCAGGCTTCAGCTCAAAGTCATTCCTCTGAAAAGTGGGAATACGAATCGCAGACCGATTGGCATAGAACTGATCAGGCCTGTTGTACTTTCCAAGCGTCCTAGCACGATTAACCACAACATTCCCATCATTCACCTCGTTGTTGCGCGCAGCTCGCGCGGCAATCTCATCGACAGCTGGTGGAGGGATTATGATGTTTCCCTCTCCATCAAGTCGTTGTCCAGCCTCATTGCACAAATGACCCTCTCGGTCTCTGAAAGCACCAGCCTCATCATGAATCAAAATCACTGGATTATTGTTCATCGTTGTTGGTTTCTTTGCTTTTCTGAGTGTGCGTTCCAAATGTGCTAGCTGCTCGTTTGACAGATCAACTAGCTGAGTGTTCTTGTTTCTCCTGGTTTCTCGAGTAGGCATACACCTGAAACACAAATATCAAGAACGTAAGTAACTGAAAAAAAACGCGACGAGTGTCGACTGATACCACTAGGGTGTCGATCGATACTCGACGATTTAGACGAAATTCTTCACTAAAATCTAATGGCGAAATTGAGTCCCCGGCAACGGCGCCAAATTTGATATGCTCAAATTAATACCCTAAAAGTACTAAAGCAGTGTTGTAGTATAGTTAGGGGTCAAACACAAGAACTCCAGAAATCACGCAATAG
Source organism: Eutrema heterophyllum (assembly GCA_002933915.1). Lineage (NCBI taxonomy): Eukaryota > Viridiplantae > Streptophyta > Magnoliopsida > Brassicales > Brassicaceae > Eutrema > Eutrema heterophyllum. Next base: position 92,923 of record PKMM01044599.1, on the reverse strand, counting down.
ATTATATAGATCCGAATTAAGCTAAACCAAAAAGATGTAATCGAAAGCAATACGTAAATTAAAAGTGTTGTGAATCAATGGGAAAGAAAATAGGCTCAGGGTATTTCTCAGGAAATTCAATGAATGTAGATGAACTAACTAACAGGATTCAGATTTAGCACGGTTCTTGAACTCAAATCACTAAAGTGTAGCTAACCAACTCTCGTTGCGAAAACTACCTAAGTCTAAATCCTAGAATTCCAAATATCTTTGCGAATCCTAAAGTCTAAACCAGCTTTTAGTTCATGTTTGATTTGTTCACAAAACAACTAAACCAAATCTCTTTGCGAATAGTTATTTTGCTCACCCTAAGTTCTATCAGGTAATTAATCGCACTCTCGTGCCTAACCAATTATCCTAAGATCTAAGTTCCAGATTCGTCAACCTAGAATTTGCTATGAGAACAACCTAAGGCGAAGAACTAATTCATATGGTGAATCCTAATCATTCAATTAACCTAACATTCAGAGAAAACCCTTATGAAAACCCTGAACCTAACAAGGGATCTACTCAGACATGGAGATTGAAACCAACAACATGATTGAATAGCTCAATCCATCGGTGGTAAGTTCTTCAAATCTTCATTTAAAGTCGCGACTCGTGCTTTAGTGAGTATCGACCGATACTAGGCCTCAAATTGGGTACTCAGCTACACGAACTTCTGTTTTGCTCCAAAATGCTCCAAAATGCTCCAGAAAGCTCCAATATCTCCAATTATGCTCCAAATGTGCTAAAACCTGTAAAAGACTCTAAAAGACTCCAAAATAGTAGAAAGACTCTATAAAACGGACTTATATCATGGCCTAAAAGGGGTAAAAACCATGATATATCATCTAGCAATGGTAAGTCTAGCATGGATGACGATTGGAGTGAGCTCAATGCACCAAAAGTTAACCTCAAACCGCTTCCCAAGGGGCTAAGGTACGCTTTCTTAGGTCCCAACGAGTCTTACCCGGTGATAGTCAATGATGAGCTTAATGAAGATGAAATTACCACCCTCTTGAATGCGTTAAGAAGGTTTAGAAAAGCAATTGGATACTCTTTGGGGGACATTAAGGGTATTTCCCCGTCTCTTTGCACACATAGGATCCATCTAGAAAGCGAATCGATGACTTCTATTGAACACCAACGTAGATTGAATCCTAATTTGAAGGAGGTGGTCAAGAAAGAGATTCTTAAGCTTTTAGATGCAGGGGTTATCTATCCTATCTCCGATAGTGCGTGGGTATCCCCGGTTCATGTGGTGCCTAAAAAGGGCGGAATCACGGTTGTAAAAAACGAAAAAGATGAATTGATACCGACTAGGACTATCACCGGTCATAAGATGTGTATTGATTATCGAAAACTCAATTCCGCCACTAGGAAAGATCACTTCCCTCTCCCGTTCATTGATCAAATGCTTGAAAGACTAGCTAATCACCCGTTCTATTGCTTTTTATATGGTTATTCGGGATTCTTTCAAATTCCCATTCATCCGAATGACCAAGAAAAGACGACATTTACATGTCCTTATGGCACCTTTGCTTATCGAAGGATGCCGTTTGGACTATGTAACGCACCCGCCACATTTCAAAGGTGCATGATGTCGATCTTTTCGGATCTAATTGAGGAAATAGTCGAGGTCTTTATGGACGACTTCTCGGTCTATGGCTTCTCGTTTTCTTCTTGTTTGTCCAATCTTTGTAGGGTGCTTACGAGGTGCGAGGAGACAAACTTGGTGTTGAATTGGGAGAAATGCCACTTTATGGTGCGGGAAGGCATCGTGCTAGGACACAAGATTTCGGAAAGGGGTATTGAAGTGGACAAGGCCAAGAATGAGGTGATGGTGAGTTTGGAACCGCCCAAGACGGTGAAAGATGTCCGAAGCTTTTTGGGTCATGCGGGTTTCTACCGTCGCTTCATCAAAGATTTCTCGAAGATCACAAGGCCTCTCACTCGGCTACTTTGCAAGGAAGTTGAGTTCGTTCTTGATGAGGAGTGTATGGCGGCGTTTTTGGAGATCAAGAAGGCTTTGGTTAGTGCCCCAATTGTTTAAGCTCCGGATTGGGATCTACCGTTCGAGATTATGTGTGACGCGAGTGACTTCGCGGTTGGAGCAGTCCTAGGTCAAAAGAAAGACAAGAAAGGCAATGTTATCTACTATGCAAGTAGGACGTTGGATGACACTCAAGCGAGGTATGCGACAACAGAAAAGGAGTTGTTAGCAGTGGTATTTGCTATGGAGAAGTTCCGTTCATATGTGGTTGGCTCAAAGATAGTGGTCTACACGGATCATGCGGCTTTGAGATACATTCACGCCAAGAAAGACACCAAACCAAGACTTCTCTGGTGGATTTTGCTCTTGAAAGAGTTTGACATGGAGATTGTGGACAAGAAAGGCATTGAAAACGGCGTGGCGGATCATTTGTCTAGATTGAGAATTAAAGACCTTGTCCCAATCGACGACAAACTTCTCGAAGAAAGCCTTATGTTGGTGAGTGTTTTGAGAAAAGGGATAGAGGCTGCAAAGAGTCTTGAGGATGCAAGTAGTTTAGAAANAAATCGAGCTTCTCGAGCTCGGGATCCATGGCGGAAACAGAAGATAATTCACTGATTTTGAAGAGGGAAGCGAAATCGAGAAGCGAGGAAGAAACCCAATTCGAAGAAGAAGATACCCAAACAGGAGAAATCTCGTTGAGGTTTCTCGTGTCGGAATCAATGGCGGGTTCAGGAAAAGATATCGGAACCAGATGTCATCACTGCGTAGGATATCTTTCTTATGGGTTTGTCTTTGGTGTAGGTTTTGAGGAAACTCGTGGATGATGCCTCAAGATTCTTGAACGAAAAAGTAACCAAGGCTGTCGTCATTGTGCCTGCTTACTTCAACGACTCACAGAGGACAGCTACAAAAGATGCTGATCGCATTGCTGGGCTGGAAGTTCTTCGTATTATCAATGAGCCAACTGCTGCTTCATTGGCTTATGGGTTCGAGAGAAAAAGCAATGGAACAATTCTAGTCTTTGATCTTGGTGGTGGTACCTTTGATGTCTCAGGTACTTGACAATAAAGTTTTGCCAAAATGCTCTATTTATCTTCTTGGGAATGTTTTTTTTTTTGGGCTTCTACCATCAAAAAGATGTATTAGCACCTTGTAATATGCGTTCTGTTATGTTTCTTATTATGCAGTGCTTGAGGTTGGTGATGGTGTGTTTGAAGTGCTTTCCACTTCTGGAGACACACATTTGGGTGGAGATGACTTTGACAAGGTTAGTCAAATGCAGACATTAATTGTAAAGTCGTTTGTCAAAGAGCTTTGAATCTGTTTACTCTCTCTTCTGTGCTTTACTTGACAGATTTGAGTTTTGCAATGCAGAGAGTTGTTGATTGGCTCGCTTCTAATTTCAAGAAAGATGAAGGCATGGATCTTTTGAAAGACAAGCAAGCACTTCAGAGGTTAACAGAGGCAGCAGAAAAAGCTAAAATTGAGCTTTCCTCCCTGACTCAGACAAATATGAGGTACAATTAATTTTCTCGCCCAAATTTTTGACTTAGTACTTTCACAAGTATATGGATCTGATTGGTATGAATTCTGTGCTCAGCTTGCCATTTATCACGGCCACAGCTGATGGACCTGGTATTTACCGCAGTTGATCACATATTGATTTGATATCCTGTTCTTGTGTTTACTAAATTTATTAACGATTACTGCTTGATTTGCAGATCACTAAAAATCGGAGGTTTACTCGGAGGTTAATCATCGGTCTTTTTCTATTTTCCTATCTAAGATCGATTTCTCACATTATACAATTTTGGTTGATGAACAATTGTTATATTTGGTTGTAGATAGAGGAAGTTGGATGGGAACCCCTAAGAAGATTAGGTGGAGATTTAACGTTTTTCAGCTTTCACGTTCTATTTTAGTTTGTAATTGTAATTTCAATTTCTAATAGAAATTGTAATTATAGTAGAAATTGTAATTTCAATTTCTATTTTAGTTTGTAATTATAATAGAAATTGTAATTTTAATTTCTATTTTAGTTTCTAATATTAATTTTAATTTTGGAATCCGAATTTATTTTGTAGTTTCAATTTCTATTTTAATTTTAGAATTTTCGAATTATGGAATTTTTTTTGTTTTTTTAATTGTTTTTTTACGGATAGTCGCAAATCAGTCTCAAAATTAAGACTGATTTTGAGAGTCACATATCAGTCTTGTCTTTAAATTACGACTGATAGTGGGAGTCACATATTAGTCGCAAAAGAGCGACTGTTTTTGCGACCACTTGATTTTGCGACCAAATATTTGCGACTATTTTTTTTGGTCCCAAAATGATCTCAAATGAGTCATTTACGACTATTTTGGGACTCTTTTGGGGGGGTCACAAAAACTGTGTTTTCTTGTAGTGTAATATATTGAGATCTAGAGAATTATTCTTTCGGGCTTCACGGGCTTCAAGTCATAGTCGGACTATGATGGTCAACAACACTTGGTCCGCAAAATACAGATGTTGCTCCCCAAGTTATCTCCAATAGAGATAAACATAATTAATGTCATAATATCTTCAGAACCATATATAGGTGTGTCGTTCTCAAAATTTTATAACGCTCAAATAAGATAAACCACACGACTAGCTTGAGAATTGAGATCATGGAGATGGAGAAGATCTAGTTTGTTATGGACCAGATTTAAGGGTAATGCTCAATATGTTATTTAAAGGTTTAGTTTTGTGGTCGGCAATGTTTTCACGGGTTGCATCTATGATTTATGGTTTAGTTTTAAGAGTTTTAACTTAGAATTTAATTGAAGATTATTTTATTAATTTAAACAAATAAATCTACTTTTTTTTTAAAAATACATAAAATGTAGATTATTTTAATATTTTATATTTCTTTACTTAGGGTTTTAAGAAGCTTAACTTCCATAATTCGTGCGCCATCCTTATCGCCTAGTTACGTTGGGCTACATCTGAGCCGAATTTGGGTTATGTAATAATTTAATTGGGCTTCAAAAGCCATTTAAATTAAAATATTTGCCTGGAGAAAATAAAGGAAAAAAATATAAGTGAATCGATAAAATACTAATTAGTCGGTGTATACCTAGAAAAGCAGAGAGACGTTAAGATTCAAATTCAAACCAAATAAAAAAACCATGGCAATTTCGTAGTTAATACCAAGATTTAGGGCCAGTTTTGGATTAACAAGACTCTCCTGAGTACACACGCTCTTATATATATATATATATATACTCGCATCAACTCCAAAACCCTTAACACTCATTTACTCTTCGTCTTCTCGAGATCGAACTCGTGTTCATTTTCCGATCGTTGATTCTTCTGATTTCGATCGATTAAGCGACGATGTCTCTCAGACCTAGCGCGAAGACGGAGGTCCGACGGAATCGGTACAAAGTGGCGGTCGATGCGGAGGAGGGACGGCGGAGGCGAGAGGATCACATGGTTGAGATCAGGAAGAATAAGAGGGAGGAAAATTTGCAGAAGAAGAGACGCGAGGGGCTCTCGGCCACGGCACAATTGGGACAGGATCTTTCTTCAGCGAAGAAAGTATGTGCTTCTTGTGTTTGCGATTTACTTTTAGTTTTTGATTTTCGTACCGGTTTGATCAATCAGATCGCATCTGTTTATTGGAGATCGATTTCTTGGGTTAATAATTCTTGATTTGAACTAGATTGACAGTTTTTGCGATGTTTATGTATTCTTGGGTGGAGAGCATTTGTAAACCCTGTATATCCGGATTACTAATGTTTATCAAATTGATGGGAAATCTCACCTAGATTGCTATATGGAATCTTGTTTCATCTGTTCTTGACATGTATATCGAAATCTCAGCATTAATAGAAAATCTGTATTGCAGTTAATAGAAAATCTACCGGATATGGTTGCTGGAATTTGGTCAGAGGATAGCAAGTTACAACTGGAGGCAACAAATCTCTTGCGCAAACTGCTTTCGATTGGTTTGTGACTTATGTTATTAGTCGTTAGTATATAACAATCAGCGTTTTGGTTAGAGTCTTTAGCAGTTATATTTTGCTTTTTGCAGAACAAAATCCTCCTATCAATGATGTTGTACAGTCTGGTGTTGTTCCTCGCGTCGTGAAGTTTCTTTCGAGGGATGACTTTCCCAAACTTCAGGTGAGAGGCACTTGCACCTCGTTGTCATCATAATTGATCTCTAGTTTCGAGTTTGATGTATTTGTTAACCTGCTTTTTCTGTTCATTTTTGCTTGTGTTTAGTTTGAGGCAGCCTGGGCGCTCACCAATATTGCTTCAGGGACATCAGAGAACACAAACGTCATCATTGAAAGTGGTGCTGTCCCGATATTCATCCATCTTCTAAGCTCGGCTAGTGAGGATGTCCGCGAACAGGTATACGTTTACCGTCATGGCGTCATCATTTTGTTTATCTCTGTTGTCAAAGAAACTCTGTAGACCTTAGGAATTGTAAATTCAATGAGACTGTTACCATTCTAAGGTTTGGTTTTTCCCTGAATATAGGCTGTTTGGGCATTGGGAAATGTTGCTGGAGACTCGCCAAAATGCCGCGATCTTGTCCTAAGTTTTGGTGCCATGATGCCTCTTCTGTCTCAGTTCAGTGAACAAACAAAGCTCTCAATGCTGAGGAATGCTACATGGACCTTATCAAACTTTTGCAGAGGGAAGCCGCAGCCTTCATTTGAACAGGTTTCCTTCAAGATTATGCGCAGAATATATACCAAATTTGGAGTCTCCATAATATATTCTAACATGTTTCTGGTATGTTGTTTTTGTACATTTTGAGCAGACGAAACCAGCTTTACCAGTTCTTGAGCGCCTTGTGCAATCAACAGATGAAGAAGTTCTCACAGATGCATGCTGGGCTCTGTCATACCTCTCGGATAGCTCAAACGACAAAATACAAGCAGTTATCGCTGCAGGCGTTATCCCTCGCCTTCTTGAGCTCTTAGCGTGAGTATCTGATTGTGATTATTTTTGATGGGTAGCAATAATGGCATGGTATGATTATCTTATCTGAATGCTTCCTCATCCTCTTCCTCTTCTTAGTCATTCGTCACCATCAGTGCTGATTCCTGCGCTTCGTACCATTGGAAATATTGTAACCGGCGATGATCTACAGACTCAGGTCCATATATACATTCAAAATTCTACTTTTGAGTTTTCAGGAAAAATGTCTCTAACTTATCCTCCTAACAGACGGTTCTCGACTATCAAGTGCTTCCTTGTCTTTTGAACCTTCTAACAAACACTTACAAGAAGAGTATCAAGAAGGAAGCTTGCTGGACTATCTCAAACATTACAGCTGGGAGTTCAAATCAGATACAAGTGAGTTTTATTTATATAAGGCATTAAACAACAAAGTCGACAATCGAACTTTTGTGTGTCTGATTCTATTTAAACCCGAATGCGCAGGCAGTGATTGAAGCAGGTATAATTCAGCCTCTTGTTTGGCTGCTCCATAGCGCAGAATTTGAAGTAAAAAAAGAAGCTGCTTGGGGAATCTCAAATGCTACTTCTGGTGGCACTAATGATCAAATCAAGTAAAACAAACTAAAGCCAAATGTTATGTTACCCTAATAACGAAAGGATCATTTTCTAAAACAAGTCTTTTTTTTTGTGTGTTTCTTCTCAGGTTTATGGTGAGCCAAGGCTGTATCAAACCGATATGCGATCTCCTTACCTGCCCAGATCCAAGAATTGTATCGGTTTGCTTAGAAGCGCTAGAGAACATTCTCGTGGTTGGAGAAGCAGAGAAAAACTTAGGTCACACAGGAGACGATAACCCCTACGCTACAATGATAGATGAAGCAGAAGGACTTGAGAAGATTGAGAATCTTCAGAGCCACGACAACAACGATATATACCAAAAAGCCGTGAAAATCCTGGAAACCTTTTGGACTGAAGACGATGAAGAAGAAGGCAACGATGAAAATCACGCTCGGCAATCCGGTTTCCAGTTCGGAAGCCCTAATGTTCCTCCTGGTCAATTCAACTTTGTTTGAAGGTATGATGAAATAGAGTTGAATTTGAGTAAAATAGTTGCTGGGACTTTTAAGTCAATAGTATATTGTTAACACTACTGCAGGACATATCGCACGGTGATAACGTGAAGTAGAAGAAGAAATCTTCTCTCTTGTCTTTCTCTCCATGCCCACTCCTCACAACTCGTGGATATGAAGAAACATTGTACGAGTAGTTTTTTTGTCTTTTAAAGTTTGTCTGTGTTGTTGGGGAAGAGAAACAATTATGTTGGGTGTTTTTCAATAACGAATCTCTTTATCACGAGTGGAAATAAAAGTTTTTACCTTATATTAATTCCACTTCAAGATCGTGGTTATGCCTAACTAAACCTTAACCATTTTTATTCAACAAGTCATTTTGATCCGAAATTTTAGAAAACAGCGTTGCTTTAATAGGTCTTAGATTCTAAACAAGAGGAAGTTTTTTAGTAACGATCAAACTTTTTGTGAAATCCACTCTGTTGGCTTTTGATTTGGCCTAAAAAATAGGATAGATTAATGGGAATCAAGAGGTTATTATCATGGTCATAGTTTCTTTCTGCGAGAAACTAGGGTTTAGCTTTGTGTTTTTTTTTTTTCGTATTTATAAAAGAAAAAAAACCTCCTTATTGTTTTAGTTATCCACCAGACAACAACATAGCCAAGAATAATGCTGTCTTCACCAGCTTTTACCGCAGCGGCACGTTCATCTCTCGGTCGTCGGTCTCTCGCCAAGAGACTAGCTTCTTCTGGTCGAACCGCTGATCCAGAGATTCATGCTCGTAACGATGGAGACGAGCCTAGTCTTTTCCCAACAGACCCCGAAGTATCATCCATCTTTTACCTACCTTTTTTTTTCTGTCATTAATTACAACGTTTTAGTTCGATTTTACATTGTCACAAGACTCGCAACTTAGGGGCTGTAGAACTTTTCTACCGCATGTACATTTTTTTTTTTTTTTTTACCAATCATGCTTTAAAATCTGTAGGTAGGTCCCACTAAAAACTCATAAGCCCTACTAATTGTTACCGATCTAATTAAAACTATACTGACCTAACCAACCAGATTCTTAATTGTGATATGTTTTTTGTGTTGTAGGGTTTGGATGATGTAGCGAATCCTAAGACTCCGGCGGATGAGATTGTACCGGAGATTCGACCACCCGGTTTAGAAAAGGAACCGCTTAAGCCTCCGAAAAATCCACGAGCTACTTCACACAAGCTCGAGTCTACTCCTGTTGGTCTACCCGCGGATCCCAATTTCCAACAGAAACGAAACTAAGAGCAGCAAACGCCTTAGCCGCTGCAACCGTTTTGCCCGCCTAGATAAGACATTGTAAACTGAAGGCATAAATGTTTACTTTTGATTAGCTCTGAGAATAATAATAAATAAATTTTTTTTTAAAAACTCTTTCTGTTTTCTTAGGATTAAAGTAACTAATTTACTCTATTTACCAAATGTGTTGTCTTCGTATTTTCAGTTTTATGTGTTTTATGAGATTTAGCCCAATATATTTGATTCGAGCATAGATGACAGTTTTCACATGGTCCAAAAAGGGTTTTAATTAGGTTCTTCACCAAGATGCCTTCTGTGCTATCCCGACAAGCTGTAAATTTAAAGAGAATCACATTCCAAAGTTGCTATTGATGAGGCGAAAATAAAATAGGAAGAACACTTTTTGGGGCCGACAATGGAAAAAAAAAACATTTTAATAAAATCACAAGACTTTTGTGTTCTCTCTTTCTTCCACCTTCGAAAAACTACTATTAGAATCATCTCAGAAAACAAGATGTGTTCATTTGCAAACTGAGTAATTAATGGACCGTTCTTGTCCGTTTTATTGTCGTCAATAATCAACAACGAAATCATCATGTTCGTTTCATATATAATCGTTCATTTAATTAACAGATTTTGCCGACCAAATCTTGTTTGTTACATAGTTGTTGGCTCAATCACATAATTTTATTACTGTCATTGATCGTGCGACGACTGTAAGACAAACAACAAAATATATCGTCAATCAAATTTGCTGACTGTTATCACTGATCGCTAACGTCGACAACAACGAGACGACTAGTCCAACCGTCGACACTTAATTATGAAACAAAACTCGTGAAATATCCACATGTGAGTTATAGTGGATAATTATTCCTTAATTTTTTTTTTTTCAACGTATTCCTTATTAGTTTATGACAACATTATGTGCAGTTAACATTCTGGAGTCTCATTTCTTCATCTGTCTCTAACATTGATCTCATTTTTCAATTGAAGAACTNTTTGTTACATAGTTGTTGGCTCAATCACATAATTTTATTACTGTCATTGATCGTGCGACGACTGTAAGACAAACAACAAAATATATCGTCAATCAAATTTGCTGACTGTTATCACTGATCGCTAACGTCGACAACAACGAGACGACTAGTCCAACCGTCGACATTTAATTATGAAACAAAACTCGTGAAATATCCACATGTGAGTTATAGTGGATAATTATTCCTTATTATTATTTTTTGTTCAACGTATTCCTTATTAGTTTATGACAACATTATGTGCAGTTAACATTCTGGAGTCTCATTTCTTCATCTGTCTCTAACATTGATCTCATTAACTGGTCTCAAGCTTTTATCATAACAATATCACTTGAATAGTTCTTCTGGATATGGATCAAAACTTGATCAAAGGTCCGTCTTAATCTCATTTCTTGAATGAAAAGAAAATGAGTCAATGATCGATTCTCTGCAATCTGCAATCGCAAAATTATTTAACCATATTTCTATTTGGCCAGTCGAAATGGTATCATGTTTTAGACCAATTTGAAAATCCAGTGAGTGAGGTATTCGACGGCTACACTTACTCTGGAGGGATTAGTCGGGTGGTAAAAGCTCGGATCACCCCTGATTCAAAAAAAAATAAAAAATGAGTCGGGTCCGAGACAGAAACTGAGTGAGAATCCGAGTCAGCACCCGAGAGATGGTCGTGGAAGCCAGCCTGGTCTGATTTGTAATGGGCCTATGTGGTTCTGAAGCGTAGACCGTACGGACTGTTACACATGTGCTCTTAAAGACCAACAACACATTTCACAATGTATTTTGTTAAAAAAACATATCATAAACTAATCTCAAAATCAAACAGCAGGGTCTTTTTAAAAATAAAAATAAAAAAATTTATTGCTCTTTATTTTCATTAATAACAAATAGTACTTGTACAGTTGTACTTGATTGCTTTTACTTTGTTGGATTTGACATAGAAACGTGGTGGTTTTGATTAGTTTTAGAGAAGGAAAAAAAAGTTTAAATTTTGTCTATTAAGGGTACGTTAACGTACGTGTAAGATTTTACATAGCAAAGGAAAATTTAAGATTCGCATTGGTCGTGTCGCTTGTGTCAGACTAACCGACGACGTATTAACGTAGATAATAGGGACCCACATTGAATATTGTGAGATAATTAAGTGATTTTATTAAAGACTTAACTAGTTAATTCATTTTGTGAATGAATCAATTGTGAAATTACTGAACATATGTTGCAATTTGATATAATTATGTAATTGATGAGAAGAAGTTATCGAATCATAAAATGATTTTGTCGTTTTCTTAATTACCCCTGTATCTGTTTTTACTTTGTTTAGATTTAGATTTTGTTCATACGTTTATTATATTGTTTTTTGTGAAATTGCTTTCTTTAAATTCCATTTATAGTATATTAAAAACTGAAATTTAGCATTTAACAGAATCCACTATGTTTAGAATCACCCAAAAAATATCAAATTCTCTATCTCAACTAATTAATAACATTGAATATTTTTTATTATGAAATATCAACAATTTACTCGATAAAAGGTTAAAAAAAACAATTTACTCCATAAACCATGTTATGTAGTATATGGTTTTGTCTTGATATTAGCATGCAAAAGCAAAACATAACTATTATGTTATCTCTAAAGTTCTAAACCAAAAACTTAACTACCATTTGTAAAGTTGTAAGTGAGATTCCATTACATCTTAATTTTTGTTTTCTATCCATTAATATTCAAAATCTCCGTATAATATCTGTTACTTTCTCAAACAAGCCATATATTCAATAGTATAAGATAAAAAAAAAAACTAAATCCTGGTGTTTCTAAATATTCAGATTGTTGTAAATTGTAAAAATAGCAAAAATTAGAATATAAGATAGACAATGACAGCTGGTTAGCATTTATTTCATTCATTAAATAATAATAGTGAAAGAGAAATACAATGACAGCTGGTTTTTCTTTCTCTGTGTATCGTTACACTTACACAAATTTATTTGATGCTTATAAAATATTTTAAAATACTCCACACTAGAAATAAGATATAAGATAATCAATAACAAAAACTTATTCAAATACGAGTAATTACAAATACTGATGCAAAATACAATTAAAAAAAAATGTTGCATTCACTTCTCACTCGTTGATTTATAAGAAATATATAAAGATTTAATTAAACCATCGATCCTCTCTATCTCTCTCCCTCTCTCATCGTCGTCGTCTTCTTCTTCTGCGAGCTCCGAGCAGAGAAGGAGAGAAGGGAAGCTTTAGAGTGCACAGTGCGGCGCACGGTGCTTCTCTGATTTTTTATCCTGCGCCTCTCCGTTTTTCTTATCCTGCGCCCTCTCCACCTAGATTCGGTGTCTCATGGAATCTTCTTCTTCTCCTTCTCTCTCCAAGGAAAAAAACTCTTCTGGTTGTTTTTCAGGATAAATTCTCGGGGTTTCGACATTGAAAAATCGCGAGGTTTTTTTTTGTATTTCGTTGATTTGGATTCGGATTTTGGGGGAATTAATCAGCGATTCACGAAATGCTTTGGATTACGAGATTTTCTGGATTTTTCTCCGCCGCAATGGCAGTGATCGTCTTATCTCCGTCGCTTCAGTCGTTTCCTCCGGCGGCGGCAATCCGGTCGTCGCATCTCGACGCTTTCCTCCGACCGACGCCGCCATCAGATCGGAGTTTGTTATCATCCTTCAGAAAATCCCCGGTGTTTCGCAATGCCGACGAATGTGTCTCCTCCGGCGCAGATTCCGGGGTCTGCAGCCCCTCGTTGGTCCACGTGGCGATCACACTCGACGTGGAGTACCTCCGTGGCTCAATCGCAGCCGTCAATTCTATCCTTCAGCACTCGATGTGCCCCGAGAGCGTCTTCTTCCACTTCATCGTCTCCGAGACAAACCTAGAGTCGCTGGTGAGATCGACTTTCCCGGAATTGAAATTCAACGTTTACTATTTTGCCCCTGAGACCGTTCGTGGTTTGATATCTTCCTCCGTGAGACAAGCGCTCGAGCAGCCGTTAAATTACGCCAGAAATTACCTCGCGGATCTGCTCGAGCCCTGCGTTAACCGGGTCATATACCTGGATTCGGATCTCGTCGTCGTCGACGACATCGCGAAGCTCTGGAAAACCGGTCTAGAGTCGAGGATAATCGGAGCTCCGGAGTACTGCCACGCGAATTTCACCAAATACTTCACCGGAGGATTCTGGTCCGACGAGAGATTCTCCGGCACGTTTCGAGGGAGGAACCCTTGCTATTTCAACACAGGCGTGATGGTGATAGATCTAAAGAAATGGAGACGAGCTGGATACACGAGACGCATCGAGAAATGGATGGAGATTCAGAAAACCGAGCGGATTTACGAGCTCGGCTCGCTCCCACCGTTTCTTCTGGTTTTCGCCGGTCACGTGGCGCCGATTTCGCACCGGTGGAACCAGCACGGGCTCGGTGGGGACAATGTTAGAGGTAGCTGTCGTGATTTGCATCCTGGTCCAGTGAGTTTGCTCCATTGGTCCGGTAGTGGCAAGCCATGGCTAAGGCTCGATTCGAAACGGCCTTGTCCTTTAGACGCTCTATGGACGCCTTACGACTTGTATCGACACTCGCATTGACGCCACAACTCTAGCTGGTTTTTCGCCGTCGCCGGTAATATTCTCAACACAAACTCTGTTTTCTGTTTTCTCAGTTTAATTTAATAGTATCATATCTTTTTGTTTGCTTGTTCATCAGTAGTTGAATCACTAGCCACTGACTTTAAATTCTTGAAAACCTGCTTTCTTTATTACTATGGAGACAAGACTATAGAGACTCTCACTTTGAGATTATGTGATTGGCTTTCTTTTTTTTTTCCTTTGAACACATGTGAAGCTTAACTAACCCTTTTTCTGGCCATGGCATCATAGAATCTCCAGGGAAGCTCTAGATTGTTTGTAAGATTAGAATGTCTCTTGTTATGTCTAGTTGATACACCATTGTTCTTCTGTCGGTGGATGTAATATGCACAGTGTTCCACTAGGTAGGTTGTCTTCATCAAATGGCAAATGAGTGGCTCCTACAAGGGTCTGATGAATGTTCATCCGAAAAAAAAAAACAATTATATTGAGCATTGTTGTTTAAACTGTCTTTTCATATGATGTAGTTAGCTCAGAGATATGTCATCTTTAGTCTCATCCGGGTTTTAGGTGACTGTCTGTCTGGCGACTGAAGGACTTAAGTTTCTGGTATTTGGAGATAATACATTATTGTGCTTGGTAGTATCATATCTTTGTTTAAGAGAGGTGTGTTTAACTACTAATTAGATAAATCATAAGATTAAGAGAAAAGAATATATAGAGAGACGTGTGAACAACGTTCTATTCACCATCACTATTAACACAGCTAATTAGAGTTCCAAGATTTGGTCTCTTTGTTCTTGTGTTGGTATCTAAAAATATGTTTGACCCCACGTTCTCTTTTGTTCTTTATAAAAATGTCGAAAAACCAAAGGGGACCGATTCTTTTCGGACCACATCGTAGGTGACAATGGCTCTTAGAATCCAACCATTTGATTGGCTTGAGCCAGCTGGTTATGTTCTAATCACATGTGGGGTCTGATTCTGATCATCAGATTTTTTTTCTTTTTTAATTTAAAGTATCTGATCATTAGATATTTATTTTGTAAGGTCTTAAAAAAGAGAAGTGTAAATTTACGTTCTGATTGTTTTTAAAGCAGCCGATGGTGCTATATGAGGAGAGTAGAGGAGGTTTCATCGATCTTGGCCGGTTCAGTTTGGAAGAAAATCAAAGGTAGCTTTTGTTGTAGAAGATGAAAACCCTTGCCGGTAAAATGGGTTTGGTTTAGGGCGGTTAATCCAAACCGGAGACACAATTGAGATGTGGGAATTTTTTTTAATTTTAATGTGTGGTTTGCCGGCGGGTTGGATCATTTTTGTTGGGGAGAAAAAAAACAGAGTTAGGTTATTCATGTGGATGAGATTTTGTTGTTTAATTTATCATTAATTTTTTTCTCTTATAAATAATTTTTTTTTGGTATTTTGTGCAGATACTTGTATTAAAAAAGAAAAACTATTTACCAAAGTAGAGAGATTGATTTGGTTGATGGCTTGTGTTCCTCTTGTAGCATCAGTTACACGAAGTATTCCTCTCTATTAGTGTCGGTCCAAAAGAGTAAATAAATGATAAATTTGTCTAAATAAATATTATTATTGTTCTATCAAAATAAATATGAGATTTTGCATTTAAAATAGAATTGCACCTTCTTTTGTTTCTTCTCACCTTGTCAGTAAATAAGTATTGCCTTTAATTTAAGGCTTATTATAATGGCAAAGTATCAAATGTCGACTTATTCTTATTTACAAAATATATAATGACGATGATGAAGAGCTTGAGCTTCGACTCAATTGCTTAAATGGTTCTGAAGAAGCTTCCTCGCAGCCAATATAAACCCTGTAAAATTCCCATTACAACTTACAAATCTAGCGAGTTTTAAAGATAAATGTCTGTCTGAGAATTGAGAGAAAGTGTCTTTGAAAAGAACAAGACTTGCCTAGAAACAGAGGAGAAGGTCTAGTGGGTCTTGACTTAAACTCTGGATGAAACTGAACTCCAACGTAGAATGGATGATCATGAAACTCAATCACCTGTTGAAACAGAAACAGATGCTGCAGAGAGAGACCAGACCAGACCAAAAACGATTATGCCTATTGATGTTTTTTTCCTATACCTCAACTCGTTTCCCTGTATCATCTTTGCCCACGAGTCTTAAACCAGCTTCTTCAAGTACTTGAGCTACTTCTGGATTCACCTAACATCATCAAATCAAAACAACTTTTTTCACATCATTTTGATCAATTCTGTGAGTAGAATATTAAAGGATCCAGCTGTAATGCAAAACCAACCTCATAACGGTGCCTATGCCTTTCGTGTACAGAACAAACATCGCCGTATCTGGTAAGTTGCCCGGAGAAAAATAAGTTGTTGTCTTAATATCATGAACTGAAAACTACAAGGAATCTCAAGGAAACGGCAAAGATAAGATGCAGTTATAATTACAGTTTTGAAGTGAGAGAGTCTCGGCTCTGTAAATGCGTTTTTCGGGATCCTAATCTCATTGTACTTCCCATATGCGTTCTTGAGCCCTGTGGTAATATAAAAAAATGAATGAGAGAATGAATGGACTCCATTGATAGGTTTTCATGTTCGGAATACATACTTCTGGCATGAATATAACAACAGGGTCAGGTGTCTGAGCATCAAACTCAGTGCTATTTGCTCTTTCCAAACCCAAAACCTGAAACCAATGTCAGAGATTTAGAAGAAGAGAGCTAAAATGGTTTTAGGGAGGGAAACTCAGCAAGTTATTTCAGAGTTTGAAAGAAGTTTCTTACAGATCTGGCAAACTCAATTACTGCTATTTGCATCCCCAAGCAGATCCCAAGATAAGGAATTTTGTTCTCTCTAGCGTATTTTGCTGCTAAAACCATTCCGCTCACACCACGATCTCCAAAACCACCAGGAACCAGAATGCATTCTGCGCTCTGCAAAAAAAAAAAAAAAAAACAGAGACTATATTGTCGGCAAAGACTGTCTCCTTTTTTCTAGAGAAGTGACAGAAATTCTCACCTTCAAAATCTTCCAAGCAGCAGCATGTGCTTCCGGAGTCTGCAAAGGAGAAAGTGATGCTTAAAAGGAAAACAGTGGTAGTATAGCATAAAACTCTTGATCGGAAAGATTCAAGAAGATGAAAGTCATTATTGGTATATACCGATTTTTCACTTTCGTCTTCAAGATCTGAAGCTGCAATCCATTCGATCTGTGGCTTCAATGAACATGCAATGCAGGCATGAAGAAGGGCCTGCGGCGAAGTGGAAAATATGAAGAAAAAAAAGAAGACAAAAAGCAAACCAAATGCGCTAGAAAGTCAATTTGTAGAAGACAAAATCTAAAAATTCATTTTTTTTCTTAGTTTACCTTAACAACTGACAAATAAGAATCCGTTAGACCAACGTACTTTCCAACCATAGCAATGTTGACCTGTGCATAACAGAGGGACAGTCTCTTTGAATAAGAAAATCAAAGGCTCTTAAACAAAAGTGTGCTGGCCAGCAAATACTCACATGATTTGTCAAGTTATCAAAAGTCTCAGCCATCTTAGTCCAGCTATCCAGATCAGGTGCTGTTGCAACGCTGAAAGAGATGAGTTTTGTGGAATTTTGTGTTACGCTGAAAGTGTTCACTTGTGATATCGAAGCAATGAACACCATAAGAAATGAGACTAACCTGGTTAGATTCAGTTGTTTGAGAATCGAGTGGTGGGCGTTTTGGTTCTGCAGCAGGAGCACACATGAAAAAGTACTTCAATAACAAAACACATATTTCAATATCCATTTTTCTTCTCTTTGGAAGAGCCAAAAAAGCATCCAACTTACTCGGAGTAGGAGAGGAACATGCCAAATGTTTGGAACATCATGGATATTGAGAATATTAGCAGCCTGAAAAAAATCAACAGGTGATATAAAATCCCAACTGAATAAGATACACATCAGTTAAGTAAATCCACAACGTAGATTTCAGACAAGTTTTACCGCCACATGACAAAACTGAGACAGTTTTGCCTTTGTAGCTTCCAGTAGTGGCTGCAGGGGAAAAGAAAATTAAGGCATGTCAAGACTCTGCAGTAACTCTGAGAGGTCATAGTTTCCCAAGGTATGCAAATTATAACTGATTATAGTAAGTTTTGAAGCGATACCTGAGCAGAGCGACATGCCAAAAAGTGAGGAGTCAATCCCAAAGCTCTTAGATCTCGGACACTGTGTTGGGTTGGCTTTGTTTTCTGCATGAAGGAATAGATACAAAGTTCAGTCCGATTTTAAAGTTTACCATAATTTAAAATGGGATACAAAGTATTCCAATGCTTAAGCACATGTCAAAGTAAGGAAATATTCTACCTGCTCCCCAACAACACCCAGAACAGGAATCAAGCTCACATGAATAAGGCAGAAATTTTCTTGTCCTAGCAAGCGAAAGATGAAGCAACATCAATAAGAATAAAGTAGAGAACCACTGGAAGAACACCTAGAGAAGGAGGATTCACAGGCTTACCAACCGAGAATGACAATTGTCTCAAGGCCTCCATAAAAGGCATTGATTCAATGTCACCTATCATAAGCAAAAGGAAAAAAAATGTAAATAGGGAACCGGGATTAAGTAAACGAAAACCAGATATGAATGGCATCGCCAATAGCTCTTACCAACAGTCCCTCCCAACTCAATAACACAAACATCGGCTTGGCCTTCCTTTCCATCCACAGGAATCAGAGAGACTGACTCAATCCAATCCTTGATTGCATCTGTAATGTGTGGAACAACCTAAAAGCCGATTTCGACAGAAAAACATAAGCTGACTACAAAATCAAAACACAATGTACTAATTCACCCACACAAACTTTTACCTGAACAGTCTTCCCTAGGTAGTCGCCTTTTCGTTCCTTGTCAAGAACAGACTAGTGAGAGAAATGGTAAAACGTTAATCACGAAGCGCAAAAAAACCGCGGGTTTCAAAAAGTTAACAGCACACATTTAACACTACAATGCTCCCCCAAATAAGTACCTGATATATCTTCCCAGTGGTTATGTTGTTGTCTTTGGTTAGTGTCACATCGAGAAATCTTTCATAGTTCCCCAAATCAAGATCGACCTTAGACAGAAGACAGAGAATCGGCGATATGCAATGCAACCATTCTTTAGCAACAAAATGCTTTATGAACAAATGTAAAGAAGAAGATATAAAACAAGAAAACGTGAGAAGAAAACCTCTCCACCATCATCGAGTACAAAAACCTCTCCATGCTCAAAAGGGGACATAGTACCAGCATCAGTGTTCAGATATGGATCTGTATGATTTGAACGAGAGAGAGTGTAAGAACGTTAACAAAGTCTAGGAGACGAAAGAGTTATATAATACGATCGATACAACGTTAACAAAGTCAAGATCAACAACAATACAAAAAAGGCTCAAACTTTATCCGATTTCCTGTCGAAACCCAAATTGTTACTATTTCTAGTCAAAAGGGTTTTCCCTTTTTCTGTTTTAGTTTTCATAAAATGAAATGAGAAATTCCCAACTCCAGAGAGAAGAGATGTTAACCAATTTTAATGGAGGTAACTCGAAGGCCACAAGCTTTAAGCACGACGCCGATGCTACTGGCGGTAACGCCTTTGCCAAGCCCACTCACCACTCCTCCGGTCACCAACACGTACTTCATCCCTTCCAATTACTCAATTGTTCAGTCGCCGATCTATGCGAAACGCACGCCAAGTGTTTGTGTTAATGCCTGATCGGGAATTCGGAAACTATACACCAAAATCTCTTGGCGGATCGGAAAAGCTGACGTCTAATTTTAGGGGTGGTCAGTTATTCGGGTTCGGTTCGAGTATAACCAATCAAAACTAAACCGGTTGTTGATAGAGATTGTACTTTGAGCATGACTTGAAATAAGTGATACCATAAAGTAGCAGACCCAAATCCTCATGATTCAATACAAAGTCTTGAAAAATTGTCGTTTTTATTATCTGGTATATGTCTATTTGTTGTAACAAATATGTTGTTTTTTGTTAAGATTTTGTAATAAATATATACAATACACTCTAAATAAAAAACATTTTTTTTTTTGCCAACAAACTCATTTATTAAATCAAATTTGGTTCTTAGGTACGTGTTCTTAGGTACGTGTTTTGTGTGACTTACATGGAAAAATAGAAAATCTCGTATTCGAATCCTTTTTGCAAGGAAGTCGGCACGAACATTCAAGGTATGTAGAGTAAAGTATTAACTAAAGTTTTCAAAAGCTCTATAAAAATATAAAAAGAGTATAATTCTGACAAACTTCGGCCATTCCGCCGGGTTCTTGATCATATACACTAGATCTGAACAATCGGTCTCAAAATGTATTTTATTAAAGTGACAACATTACTTGCATGAAAGATAGAACATTTCTTCTTTAACATCTCTGCGTTAGTGATATTTTATCCACATAGTTTTAACTTGGAAGTAATTCTGAACATAGCTGAAATTCACTTACAAATTTGAAGTATTGTATTCTTCGATTTAACCAATTATAACGAGCTCTATGTAATATTATATTCTGGTGATCATACATTTATTCTAGACTGTTCCAAAAATTTCAGGATTTTTTTACGGTCAAGTACTCGGTTTTAAGACTTTCATGAAAGAAACGACAAAAAAGAAATATAATCGTCAAAATATGATAAAACTGTTATGAACTATAATTAATATTATATGGTGGGATGTATATAATATTTATATATATATATATATGTTTGTTACTAATACTAGATAGAGAGAGACGCGAGAGAGAGTAAGCGAATGAAAGAGAGAATCTGTTTCTCTTATTGTTTTATGTTGTCGTAAGTCTCTTTCTTTACAAAGCATGATATGCTTATTTATACACACAAAGAAAGTATAAAATAATTGAGTAAGTCGGTAGTGGGTTAGGTCGATATGTGTGGTGGGTAATTACTTATTTCTTAACACTCCCCCTTAATTATCCATCACTATAACGTTTTTCGTACTGCCTCGTTAAAAACCTAATCATGGAAAAACCCAGTGGGATAAAAACCATGATAAGGGGAAAAGAGTGCAGTCTCCCCCTCAAAATGATGGATATGATCTCTTCCTTATAGATCACGTAGACGACGCATTTCGATACTTTGAATATGTTTATTGAATGTTGTAGTAGGAAGCGCCTTGGTAAATAAATCTGCTGCGTTGTCACTTGAGCGAATATATCGGATATCCACTTCTTGATTTTTCTCGAGCTCTTGTGTGTAAGACAAAAATCTAGGAGGGATGTGTTTTGTTCTATCGCTCTTGATATAGCCTTCTTTTGTCTGGGCAACACATGCAATGTTATCTTCATACAAGATTGTTGGCTCTTTGCTGGTGATTATTCCGGTGGCTTCTTGAATGTGGTGAGTTATGGATCTGAGCCATACACATTCTCTACATGCCTCATGAAGCGCAATAATTTCTGCATGATTTGAAGAAGTGGCAACCAAAGTTTGTTTTTGGGATCGCCATGAGATTGCAGTCCCTCCAATGGTGAAAACATACCCAGTTTGCGACCGAGATTTATGCAGATCTGATAAATATCCTGCATCTGCAAAACCAACTAAGCCAAATTTGGAATTTCGAGGATAAAATAATCTCAAATCAATCGTTCCTTGAAGATAACAGAATATATGTTTTATCTCATTCCAATGTATGCGCGTAAGTGGCGAACTATATCTTGCAAGTAGATTTGTAGCAAATGCTATATCTGGTCGGGTACAATTTGCAAGATACATAAGTTCTCCAATATCGCTCATATAAAGTACTTCATGACCTAACTCTTCCTCGTTATCTTCACAAGGTCGGAATGGATATTTTTCAGTATTGAGATATCGATTAACCATTGGAGTACTCAAATGATTCGCTTTATCCATATAAAAACGTTGTAATATCCTTTTGGTATAATTTGATTGATGCACATATACTCCATCTCGTTGGTGCTCTATCTGGAGTCCAAGACAAAATTTTGTCTGTCTGAGATCTTTCATTTCGAACTCTTTTTTCATATGAGTTCTTAAGTCATCAATTTCCTTTTGAGTTCCAATGATGTTCAGGTCATCAACATATACAACAATGATCACAAATCCTGATGAGGATTTCTTAATAAAGACGCAAGGGCAAATTACATTATTCACATACCCTTTCTTTAGTAAATATTCGCTTAAGCGATTATACCACATGCGCCCGGATTGTTTTAATCCGTAAAGTGATCGTTGTAATTTGATCGCACATATCTCTCTGGGTTTTGAGTTTAATGATGCATGCATTTTTAATCCTTATGGGATCCTCATATATATATCATTATCAAGTGAACCATATAGATATGCTGTCACTACATCCATAATGTACATTTCTAGATTTTTTGGATGCCGCAAGGCTCATTAAAAATATGAATGTAATTATATCCATAACCGGGGAATATGTTTCTTCATAATCAATTCCCGGTCTTTGAGAAAATCCTTGTGCAACAAGATGGGCTTTGTATCTTGTTACCTCATTTTTCTCATTTCTTTTCCGTACAAAAACCCACTTGTACCCAACCGGTTTTATATCTTCAGGTGTAGTGACAATAGGTCCAAAAATATTTCTTTTATTGAGGGAGAATAATTCATTTTTCATGGCCATTTGCCATTTCTCCCAATCAAGCCTTTTCTGGCACTCTGATACGGACCTTGGGTCTGGATCATCAACTTCATAATCAATGTCTTTGGATACAGAGAATGAGAAAATTCTATCATTATCTTCTATTTCATTTATATCCCATATTTTTCCGTCTTGGGCATAGTTAATGGAAATCTCATATTTTTCTTTGTCATTTTCGTCTTCAGGACTTTTCTCTGTATGTGGTTCTTCTGGACCATTTTCATATATGTCTTCTGGACATTTTTCTTTATATGGTTCTTCGGGAACCTTTTCGTTTTGTTCTCCCAATTTATTTTTCTTCCGGGGATTTTTGTTTTTAGAACCAATTGGCCTCCCCCTTTCAACTGAATTTTGGGTTCATTTACTATATTCCCATCAATTTGTTATTTAAGAACTTTAATTCTTGATGGAGCATTCAGAGCATGTATATAGGATTTTGTCACCCTTTTGTATCGGTGAACGCATCTGGTAACTGATTTGCCATATTTTGTAAATGTATGATTTTCTGAATTTCGAGTTCGCGTTGATTTGTATGGGGATCTAGGTGCAACAAAGACGGTGTGCACCAGGTAACATCTTTTGGAATCTCTTTAATTCCTCCCCCTAACGCTGGAAATTCATCTTCATTAAAATGGCAATGGGCAAAACGAGGCGTAAACATATCACGAGTTTGCAGTTCAAGGTACCGAATTATACTTGGTGATGTATAACCAACGTATATACCTAATCTCCTTTGTGGCCCCATTTTTGTTATTTGCGGTGGGGCTATAGGAACATAAACCGCACAACCAAAAACACGGAGATGGGATACATTTGGCTCCTGACCATATGTTAATTGTAAAGGGGAATGTTTATTATATGCGCTTGGTCTTAACTGGACCAGTGACGCAGCATGCAAGATAGCATGACCCATATAGAAATTGGGAACTTTGTTCTCAATATTAATGGTCTAGCAATGAGTTGTAGACGTTTAATCAAAGATTCAGCCATGCCATTTTGTGTATGTACATGGGGGACCGGATGCTCAACATCGATTCCAATTGACATACAATAGTTATTTAAGGCTTGTGAAGTGAATTCACCAGCGTTATCAAGCCTAAGTTTCTTTATGGCATATTCAGGGAATTGTGCTTTCAACCTGATTATTTGGGCAATGAATTTTGCGAAAGCCGTATTTTGTGTTGTCAATAGACACACATGTGACCATCTATTGGATGCGTCAATCAATACCATAAAATATCGAAATGGCCCGCATGGTGGGTGGATAGACCCACATATATCACCATGTATTCTTTCCAAGAATACTGGAGATTCATTACCAATTTTGGATGGTGAAAGCCGAATTATGAGTTTTCCTTGAGAACATGCATTACATGAAAACTCTCCCGATTGAAAAATCTTCTGGTTTTTCAACGGGTGGCCATTCAAATTTTGCACAATCTTTCTCATCATGACTGAACCAGGGTGGCCAAGTCTTTCATGCCACACATTAAATGTACTAGTAAACTTCGGGTTTACTGTAATATATGATTAAACTATATGAATCTTTGTGGAATATAATCCGGAGTATAATGCTGGTAGTTCCTCTAATATAACTTTCCTTTCCATAATTAGTGATGCAAAAATATTCAATGCCATTCTTATTCATGGTTTCTATATGATATCCATTTATGCGGATATCTCTGAAACTTATTAAGTTTCTCTGGGATTTAGGGGAATATAGTGCATCTTGCACTTCAAACTTTGTTTCCCTAGGCATTGAAAAACAAGCTCTTCCAGAGCCCATAATAATATTTGCATTCCCATATATAGTATTCACGCTTCCAGCGGAATTTTTTTTAAATTTAGAAAGGAGAAATACTTTTTATCTTTAAATATTGTGTGCGTTGTGGCACTGTCTACTAGACATAAATCTCCATTCCGAATCTCAGATCTTGACATATTCTGGATTTAAATTATTCATAAAAAATGCATTAATAACTTATTTTACAACACACTTTTGTAACAAAAATACATATAACACAAATTTATAAAAAGAAAAAAGCTTATTTTAGTCAACTTGTTAGGCGTTGATATCCTCAGGATCAACGAGGAAATCAGAAAGATCGAGATGTGCATCATTATCAATGCCATCGAAAGAGGGTCCGGATTCATCAGAGATGAAGTTGGTTTCACCTTCCTTTTCTTTTCCCTTTTGGGATTTTTGATACAGATCGGCCAAATGTCTTGGTGTACGATATGTATTGGACCAATGTCCTTTTATGCCACATCTGTAGCAAGCATTTTCATAATGCTTGTTCATTGTTTTACCAACTTTATTATCTTGAGAATTTTTATCAATTCTCTCGGTATTGAAATTATTAAAATGAAATCCTTTTCCTTGGCCTCGACCACGTCCTCGACCACGACCACGTCCACGACCACGGCCTCTACCGGGTCCATGTCGTTGCCAATTATTGTAACTGGATGATACAACATTCGCTTCTGGGAATGGAGCTGATCCAGTTGGACGAGTCTAATGGTTTAGCATCACGAGCTAATTATTTTGCTCTGCAATAAGGAGGGTTTGCATCAACTCTGAGTAAAGAGTGTACCCTTTTGCCCGGTATTGTTGTTGCAAGATTACATTTCCAGGATGAAATGTTTGAAGTGTTCTCTCGATCATATCATAATCGCTTACTTCTTCTCCACATAACACCATCCTGGAGGTGATCCCGAACAAAGCGGAATTATATTCACAACCACTTTTGTAATCCTGAAACCGCAGATTCATCCACTCATGTTTGGCTTTTGGTAAGATCACGTATTTATGGTGATCAAACCTATCTTTGAGTGATTTCCAGATATTTGCATGATCTTCTTTTGTGATGTATTGGTCTTTAGACCATCATGGATGTGGTGGAACAAAAATATCATGGCATTTGCCTTGTCCTCATCCGATGTCGTTTCTGACGCATCGATGGTATTAAGAAGTTTTTTCCCTTTGAGGTGCATTTTTGCAGCTACTGCCCATGTCATATAGTTTTTCCCAGAAATATCAAAGGCAGTAATCTCGAGCTTTGTCAAGTTTGACATGATAACTTTTTCGGTATATGAAAGGGTCGGGGAAACGATCATGCTTTTTTGGTATATGAACGGATCGGGGAAACGATTGTGCTTTTTCGGTATATGAACGGATCGGGAAACGATCGTGCTGATAACGTGTTATGAACTATAATATAATATGGTGGGATGTATATAATATTTATATATATATATATATATGTTTGTTACTAATACTAGATAGAGAGAGACGCGAGAGAGAGAGTAAGTGAAGGAGAGAGAGAATCTGTTTCTTTTATTGTATTTATGTTGTCGTAAGTCTCTTTCTTTACAAAGTATGATATGTTTATTTATACACACAAAGAAAGTATAAAATAATTGAGTAAATCAATAGTGGGTTAAGTCGATATGTGTGGTGGGTAATTATTCATTTCTTAATAAAAACTAAATATTCTTCGATAAAAAATGATATTGAGAAAAAAAATCAAATCAATGAAAAATAGTCATAAGAAATAACTCAATCGATCATCACCATTCATTAGTTCGTTACTAATACTATCATATCATGCTTTCCATGTGATCCACCTTTTTTTTTAATGGAATTTGGTTTCTTTTCTGAATTAAGGCCCATTGGGCTTTAACATAGTCACCGTTCCCATTTACCAAAGTCTTCACGCTTGGTTTCGTTTGAAGGCTCCTCACTGATTATATTACTTTGAATTTTTAAATCAAATCTTGATATTGATTGATCGCATCCATAACCAATTTCCATATAGATTATTCTTGATGCGGTGTAAAATTTTGTTAGGGTTTGAAAATGGGTTCGGAATCGCGATCGGCGCCGATATCAGTTTCGTCGCCGGCTTCATCTTCTTCGCCGAGCGGGAAACGAAACAGAGATCCGGAAGACGAAGTGTATCTCGATAACCTTCGCTCCCAGAAACGTTATCTTAGCGAGGTTTGTTTTTGTTTTCTCTTTCTCTCTCTCTCTGGCTTCTTTAGATTTCCTAATTTCTGATTATTGTATATATCCGAAATCGCCATCGCCAGCTAGTTTATTAATTCTGAGTTCGATTGCAATGGCTTCTCTAGTTTTTTGTTTGTTTGTTGTTCAAAATTCCGGCAGCTTCAAACAACTTGGTTACTTGAGTTTTGTTTGTGTGTGTGTTTTTTTCTTCCAACACAAAAGAGTAAGCAACTGTTTGGTGTTTAAATGTCTCTCTTGAGATTTTGGCCAACCAATCTTCCTCGTAGATAATGGCTTGCAGTTTAAACGGACTAACAGTCGGAGACTCACTTCCCGTCAACATGTTAGAGTCTCCAGCTCGGTCTGAGAGCTTTCTTTATCACAGGTTTGTTATGTCGTCACCTTCTTTCTTGAGATCATGTTTGTGATTATATGATATATTGTCGGTACTCAAATGACTCGTATATAAGAGTTGGGGTTTTAACATAACTATTCTGATGAGCTTCGTACCACAGGGATGACTTGCCATTACAATACTCTCCCATGTCAGAAGACTCGGACGAAGCGAGATTCTTCGAGGACCCAACAACAACAAGCAATAGCTCTTCGCAGCCCGAGAGCCGCCCAACTAGTCCAGTTTCACCGTACCGATACCAGAGACCTCTTACTTCAACAAACCCGTCGTCAACAATCTCACACCATTCACATACATGCCCTACCTCCATGAGCGCCAATCCAACACCTACTGCTACTCCACAGTCTCGCCAAAGAGGATCAGACACAGAAGGAAGGTTTCCATCATCGCCTAGCGATATCTGCCATTCGGGTGACTTGAGGAGAACCGCTCTACTCAGGTCTGTTCAAATGAGAACACAGCCATGTGGTTATGCTTCAAGTTCAGGGCCAAGCAATATGGACGGTGAAGAGAGGATGTGCTGTAAGTCTATGGAAGAAGATAGAGGTTATAATAGAGGGGAAGATATCTCTCACTCTCAAGTCTCTAGTAAGAGCAAGTCTTGTAAAGCATTGGACATGAGACTATGTGAAAGGTGATGAAAGAGACTAAGCTTTTCATTACTAATCTCAATCTCAAAAAACGATTTCTTCGACTTTTCCTCATTATGAGTTTTAACATATAATATATATCTTATATAATATAGTAAAGTTTCTCTAAACACAAACACTGAGAAGCTGCCAATTGTAAGAAAATATAATGATCTGACAAATTGTAGTACTTGGTTTCTATCTTCTTTTTCTTTTTTTTTCCTTTTTCCATTAGAACTTTGAATCGTAAGGAGAGTATACTTCTGTTTGATTGTATTTATCGGTGAATTGAGAGATGAGAGCTCAGATGTTTTTCCCTTCTCTCTTCTTCTTATCTTTACTTCTTCTTCTTCTACCGTGTTTTGAATCCGACATTCTCACACTCGAAAGCAACACGACATTTCCCTCTCCTAGCGAAGTCTTTGAATTATGTTTTTTTTTCAGCCAAATGAGTTTATTTCTAGGTGGTATCTGGGAATTTGGTTAGCCCAAGACCCTAATAGAACCTGTTTGTGGGTCGCCAACAGAGATAACGCTCTCACCACACCCATCGGAACCCTCACGTTCTCCAACAACGACCTCGTCTTGATCGGTCAAGGTAATAAAACTGTCTGGTCGGCGCAAGTTTATAATAGAGGGGAAGATATCTCTCACTCTCACTCTCAAGTCTCTAGTAAGAGCAAGTCTTGTAAAGTATTGGACATGAGGCTATGTGAAAGGTGATGAAAGAGACTAAGCCTTTCATTACTAATCTCAATTTCAAAAGACGATCTCTTCTGACTTCTCCATTTTATGAGTTTTAAGTATATATATATCTTATATAATAAAGTAAAGTTTCTCTAAACACAAACACTGAGAAGCTGCCAATTGTATGAAAATATATTGATCTGACAAATTGTAGTACTTGGCTTCTATCTTCTTTTTGTTTTTCATTAGAACTTTGAATCGTAAGGAGAGGATACTTGCTGCTTGATTGTATTTATCGGTGAAATCGATTCTGTTTCTCATGATGATTGCAATGAGGAAGTAAGAACTGGCATGGACGCTATTATTTACACTAGAATTTGTGGTTTTTCTCATTTTTAATACAACATTACAATGATATAACTCTATAAATTGAAGATAATTATATTAACTATTTTTTGCGAACATCAAATTAAGTTTACCTACAATTCATTTTTTGTTATTTTATTAATATGTTATAACTAAATTAATCAAAACAAAAGTAAAACAAAATCAAAATATAAAAGCAAAACATAAGCAAAATATAAAAAAAATATAAACAAAATTAGCAATATATTTTATTAAACTCTAATAGATGAGTTGATGTCGCTCACAAAATTGAAGTTATAATTTTTTTTTTAGTTGATCAATGCTTGTAGATCCTATATATAATAGCAGAGTTCTCTCTCCATCTAGAATGTCCACATTTTTAATTTCATAAACACATTCTAACATTTTAAATAGGATAAAACTCTAATTCAAGTTTTGGGTGGAAAATCTAACAATATATCGTTTTCAATAAAATATTTCATTATTTTTTATCCAATTAGTATTACAATTTTCTTTAATTCTTAATATCGAATTCTCACGTTTTTTCTATTTATTTACACTAAGTTTGTTTGTATTTTTGTAATTTGTATTAGATATAAATAGACATATATTAAATGAATATTTTAAATATGTTGTAATATTAAAATTTATGGTTTTGCTGATGTGGACATCCTAGATGGAGAGATAACTGTGTTATTATATATAGGATTTTTAAGGAAAAATGATCCTCATCTACACCAACTATTGAACTTTGCATGGCCACACATCCCAACTATTAAATTGTATGCGTAACTACACAAACTAATATATAATACATAGTGACATACACCACTTATCTAATTATGTAGGTGACATACATATCCGTTAAATCTGGATTAAAAGACTTACAAATCGTATTATATGGGGTCAAAACACAATTTATACAAACTAATATGACTCAATTACCCAAATTAGAACCCGACCCGATTTGTAATTAATCCAAACCAGATTTGATAGTTTCAATGGATTCTATAGTGAGATATAGGCAATCTCATTAATTATATAACACATGACCAAAAAACAATAACCTTAATGCCGATAGTAGTTTACAACCAAAACACAAGTTTGAAAATTCAAAAATCCTAATACCGATAGATAAAGTTTTACAACTAGAACACAAGCCTGCAAATCCTAATGTCAAGTGTTTAGTAAATCGATTAGATTAACCATCGAACGAGTGTTGGCTTTGAGATTGATGACAATTTGGTTTAATTAGAGATCGGATCAAGCTCTATAATTCGGGTAATTGGGTCAGATTAGTTTGTATAAATTGTGTTTTGACCCCATAAAATACGATTTTTAAGATATTTAATCCATATTGAACGAATATGTATGTTGTTGATCGTAGAAATCACACAAGGATAAGAAACTAACGAATTGATCGAAATCTCGTTTTTTATTAAGTCGAACTCGTCGGAGTTACAAAAATGTTTCAAGATCGGAAATAAGAGCGAGGTCGGGTTTCGAGCTCTCACTTTCTCTCTCTAGAATGTGTTGCCCATTCTCCCCCCTCAAATGTAGTCGGAAACTCCTTATTTATAAGTTTCTTCGGCGGCTTAGACCTTTCTTCGAATCCTGGATTAAAAAAACTAATTAATCTTCCTTTTCCGTATTTTCCGTAAAGTTTCGCGAATCCCAGAAGTGGGTTTTGATTATGATGGGTTGATACCGACGAGCTCGGTATGCCGCGAGTCGGCAATCGCTTATTGTCCTTATCTTTACCGATCTTGAACCGTCGTTGATCGGAATCAACTGGACCGATCTCGGTTCGAGATGAGGACTCGATTTTACGTTTAAAACTGATAATGCCGAGTTCGGCTTTTACCGAGCTCGATGGTCGATCGGTTTATGCACTTTCTTACCGATCGGAACTAATGCACCGATCTCGGTTCAAGTTCGGTATTCCTTCGGATTCTTACCAAACTCATCGGTTAACAGTCTCTCGTGGACCTTTCTTTCGAGTTCGGAGGTCGGCAACCGTTTCGTGGTCTTTCCTTCTGGGTTCGAACCGTCGTCAACCGGGATCAATTGAGCCGATCTCGGTTCAAACCGGGCTAAACCAGAGAGTGCTAAACTCACCACCAACATATGTCACCATGCATAATTAGATAGGTGGTGTATGTCGCCATGTATTATATCTTACTTTGTGTAGTTATGCATACAATTTATTAGTTGGGATGTGTGGTAATGCAAAGTTCAATAGTTGGTGTAGTTTAGTATCATTTTTCCTTTTTTAATTATCTCTTTGTTAAACAGCAATGACAATGAGTAATAATAAAATAAATGAGTTGATTAGTTAATTATATGGAGAATTAGCCTAATAACCAAAAGTATATCCAAATTTAAGAATATAACCACCTATTTAATAATAATAAAAAAAAGTAACCAGTGTAACACAACCGTAGGCATTGATTCCAAACAATCTCTAACAATACACCAACCTCCATTTTCGGGTCATTTTCTTAATTTTTGTGCTCTTCTTAGTTATTTGGCCTAATTTCACATATATGTATATAACAGATGTGGAGAAGATGGAATGAAGGCAACGGTCTCGAGCTAGTAGATTCTAACTTTAAAGATGAATCATTAGTGGAAGAAGAAGAAGTTTTAAGATGCACACAGATCGGTCTCTGTTGTGTTCAAGATGAAGCTGAGAATAGACCAAGTACGGACTTGTTGGTGGTAATGCTATTGCGCGACTGGAGATTGCTCAATCTGCTTCAGTCAATGAAATTACTGTAACTGCCGTGGTCGCTCGATGATACTTCAGATTATTTTCAATAAATAAATATACTCCTTGTGTTCCAAAGGTTTTCATACTTCCCTGTCTTGCAAGCAACATTACATACATACAATATTAACTTTTGGTAGAAGGATGGCCCAAGGTTTATGTTGTGATGAGATGGAATGCTAATTCTAAATTACGTTATGTGAAGCAACAGCTTCTTCTTCTACTTCTTTTTCCTCCTAGGCCACGATTTTCTCTTCAGCACTAAGCTGCAGCTTATTAAATGACCTTTCTGCCCATGAGTTTGTGTTGTAGAGCACGTGCTTGTCAAGTGCGTATCCAGGTTTGCAAACGTACTCCACAATGTAATCCGCGAGGACACAAGGGATCTCGTTGCGTATAAACTCCTGGATCCAGACGTCATCACGCGGCATCCCGGGGCTTATCAACGCGAAATCAGTGTTTTGATTCAAGAAACGCTTGTAAGGCGGTGCGGTTGCTAGTATCGTACCATCCCCAGCTTTCACAGCTCGCTTTAACGTATCCTGATTAGGGAGTAAGCAAACAATTAAAGTACATCAAGAACCAAGAAACAAAGTTTCCTCTAAAATATTCATTCTAGTGTTCAACTGTGTTACAGCTCTTTTTTTGCTAAATCACACCAACTTTATTTGTATTAAGAGACGAATTCACACTGTGCCAACGTTATCAAGAACAAAGAAAATTGGCAGAGATGCGACCGTTCTGGTATTCAACTGTATAAGACCATTTTTCATCATTTTTTATTGTATGAATGTGAGAAAGATATTACTTACCAAAGAAGGGATGGTGCAGTCACCGTATACAACAATGCGCATTCCGTATAAAGCACCATGTCCTGTTTGCTCCCTGATGAGCCGCCATTTTTTTGGGGACTCAAGGCTTATTGTACCATCTGCACTAAGACCAGTACTGTGCCATTCATAAGGCTCCTCTGGTAATAGTTTCCCAGCTTCCTTTGAATCAGCCACATAATCAGTCTTCAGAATCCAACTGCATTAATGAAAGTGATGAGTAAAAGATGAAAAGATACAGTTTTTATCAAAGGAGAAGCTCAAACTAGTGTTTGAAAATCCTTATTTAAAGGGCTTAGCTTGGTGTTCTACACAATACAGAGGATCTATTATGCTGAAGAGAGCAATAAAAAAGTTGACTGAAAGGAGTTATTTGTACCTTCCAGATGCAGCAGCAGCGAAAAACTTTTCGGTCCTACGGATTTCAGGAGCAATGAAATGTGTTGCTTGATAAGACCACTGATGAGAATCCCTGCAACATTTGCCTTTTAAACGCCTAATGATCTGCTGGTATTCCTTTCTCTGGGACCTAGGACCACTGACAATAAAAAACTTGGGCTCCTGTTCTCGGTCCTGTAAGACTTTTCTACTAGCCAAGGGCTTAGAACTGAGCTGCTTAGACTCTTTATCCGCCTTTGTAGCCCTTTTAGCTGACTTTGCAGCTTCCTTTCTTGCTAATGGTTTTCCTGAAACCGGGCTTTTCTCTCTACCAAGTTTATTATCCACTGCAATGTTCTCCTTCTCTTCTGCAGAGTTATCCTCTATATCTTTCATCTCAGTGTCGGTTGCTTTGGCGCCACATTCTTTTTTAGATTTTTTAGGCTTCTTGACACTGGATTTTCCTACTTCAACTGTATCAGAACTTCTTCTCTTTCCACTTTGAAGGCTACTCCTTTCTACAGTAGCCTCCTTTCCGTGTTTACATTTATTGTTATCACCCTCTAACTGCATTGCAGCATTACTTGGATAATTAGCTGCAGCCTCCTTTCTTGCTACTGGTTTCCCCGCAACAGGGCTTTGGGCTCCATCAGAACTGACATCCTCAGATTTCTTATCCACTGCTAAACTCTCCTTCATTTCTGCAGAGTTATTCCCTATCTCTTTTACCACAGTATCGTTTGCTTTGGCGTCATCGTCTTTTTTAGAAATTTTCTCCTTTTTGACACTAGGTTTTCCAAATTTGACTGTAGAAGAACTTCTTTTCTTCCCACTTTGAAGCCTATTTTTTTCTACAGTGGCCTCCTTTCTGCGTTTACCTTTATTCTTATCAACCCCTAACTGCACTACAGCATCGCTTGGATCCTTCGTTTCTGCCTCCTTTCTTGCTAATGTTTCTTCCGCAACTGGGCTTTGGTCTCCACCACAACTGACCTTCCCAGATTTATTTTCCAATGCAAAGTTTTCCATGTCGTTCGCAGAGTTATCCCTTATATCTTCCATCACAGTATCTTTTGCTTTGGCATCATGTTCTTTTCTAGATTTTTTCGTCTTCTTGATAGTGGATTTTTCTACTTCGGCTGTTGAAGAATTTTCTTTATTCCCACTCTGAAGGCTATTTTTACCTACAGTAGCCTCCCTCGTGCGTTTACTTTTATTCTTATCAACCTCTAATTGTAATGCACCATCACTTGGATCTTTAGTTGGAACATCATTAAGCTCCGGTTCTAGCAATGAAATTTCCACCTCTGCATCAGCCTCCTCCGGGGTCTTAGCCTGCAGCTTATCTTGGTTCACAAGATGGTCTTTCTCTTCTGGGACATAAGATTTAGTATCTTCAGAGTCAATTCCCTTAAGGGCTTCAGTCTCTGAGTCAATATGTTTTGCCATTTCTGGTACAGCCTCAGGATTTAGGATAGGACTTGATGTCTCCTTCTGATTGCCATTATCTGTTACTGGCGCTGAAACATTTCCTTTGTTTAGACAATCAGTGCGCTTGTCCTTTGGAGTAGGTTCGCTCAAGTATATTGATCCCTTTTGGTTAATGGGGTTCTTTTTCCTGCCTTTAATGCCTAGGCTCTTTCTTGGAACTGTTGTCTTCTTAGGCAGCTCTGTTTCTGGCTGGTCTTTCATTCCAATTAAACCCAGCCCAGGAGAGGTACTAGATCTTCTCATCACAGCCTCAGTTACAGATCTTTCAGGTACTTCATCCAATGCACCCTTCAAAGTAATCATTTCTGGAGTCTTAATATCAGCTTCCCTGGGAACAACACTTGAATTGAATAACCTAGTTGCTGAATCACTCACATCCAACTTATGTGTAACTTCCCTGCCTTCAATGTGGTCACTGATGTTTGGCACAACCCTAAGGTTTTGTTCAGGTGAGCCTGCTCTTAGTTCCTGTAATAAGATATTCCCCACCATTGGCTCAGTCGATGATCTCTCCGGTATTTCATCCCGTGCACATTTCGAAATGATATTCTCCGCAGTTGAAATAGTACCTTCCACGGGTACTACATTTGAGCTCAACAGTTCAGTATTTAAAACACTTGCAGGAGATTTATGGCCAACTTCCCCACTTTCAGTTGGATCATTAATGCTCGGCACAGGCCTAAGGCTTTCTTTAGGCGAACCTGTTCTTAATTCCTGCAACAACAAACTAGCCGGTGGTGGAATACTTGCCTCGCTGTTGTGGTGTACCTTTTGTGAACCTTTGCTACTGACAGATCCATCTGTAAATTTCGCCTGAGGCAACAACGGAAGGGACTCCTTGCCATGCAACTTATCAATCTTGTCAAGATCCTCAAAGAGTGTTGTTCTTTCCACGGAAGAACTTGATTTTGATGCAGAGGTATTAAAGGCAGTCGAAGCTTTTAGGCCCCTGTCATCCATTCTAAGGGTACCATTTTGGCCACTTGACTCGTTTCCTAAGGTAGTTGTTTCTGGCGATCTCTGAAGTGTTTTCCTTGAATAAGTGGCTAGAGAGGAATGCCTTCTGATACTCATGTTAATAGATGCTGAGTCATCGGTCTCCATTCTGCCCATCCCTTGCTCAGAAGTCTTGTTGACTAGAACAGGGGACGCATAGTTAAAAGTTTCCTGAAATGTACTTGCTCTCTGATAATTATGCTGCTGAGCAGCAACTGCGTCAGTAGAGACCATGGCTTCAAGAGGTCTGTCCATCTTTTTCGGAGTTAACCAATTGTCTTTGGACGTATTACAGAATGATGAACCATCATGTGCGCCTGAATTTGTTTGAACAACCGGAATATCTTTTCCTTCCGACTTGGACATTTCAACTGCAGCCACAGCACCGACCCTAAGACCAAGAGGGCTGTTGTTTGCACGCTTCACAGAGGCATCTTCCGCTTCGTCCTCAGAATCTCGAGCTGAAGCCTCCATCATCTCCAACTCATAGCCACTGAGAAAAGAGAAAATGATCAGCTTGTAGTGGGAGTATATGCTTGGCCCAGTTTTCATGTTGACATAACCAGCTGCTGAACAGTAACTACTAATCAAGGCTGAAATGAGCATGGAATCCAGAAATCCATTTCTTTAGAAAGCCACAATTCAACTTTAAATAAGAGACTATGCCAACTCTACAGAATAGCAATTCGAGGAATCCCCTGATACATGGGATAGAGATGGATATGTGTGCACTTTTACCTTATCTCGTAATCAACCTCCGGAAGGAGCTTCCAATTCTTTAAGCTGCAAAGACGAAGAACAAATTGTGAGAATCTGCATCGCATCCACAAAACCAAAACGAAAAGAGAATGAACAAAACTCAAAACTCCTGTATGCCTCTCACCAGTGCTCTAACCACCGGTGGTTCACTAGTTTAATTCTCTTCATCCGCTTGGCTAGCTCATACTTTTCTCCTGCGTAGAAAGAAGGATTCCAATCAAATATTTATTCCCCTCGTAAAAAACACTAGCTTAGGATAGTTGAAGATGTAAAACCAAAGCAGACACCTATCCCCAATGTCTATAAGTGACTCACCCTCAAACTTGTAGCATATAAGATGGGTTACCCGGTTTGCAACTAACGGCTTCGAGAACTGCCCACCCATCAAATCAACCATTGTCTGAAAAACGAAGAAAACAACTTTCATAAGGTACGGCAAGAAATCACATTTAACCAATTCACGAATAGCAAGTTGAAGAAGCACACACCATAATGTCCTCTCTATCTTGACGTTGGTACCCAGTCAAGCACACAACTAAGCTTTTGGACCCTGGAATCCCATTCAAGTCTCTAAGAGGCCTGTACAAAACCTGCCAAATTATGAAATAATAAGATCAATAAATGAAATCTTCTTCTTCTTTTTTGAACTAATCATAGAGAAACTGACCGAGTTTGCATCTATAAGCATTCCGATGTCGAAGCTGTGATCAACCCATGATCTAGTGACAACCACTTTCCCACCGCTTCGAGCAGCAACACAAACCGGATCATCCTATGATGTCCCCCAAGAAAGAAAAAAAATAATAAGAATTTACAACCGCGAAAACAAAATAGAGAGCAAAAAATTAGAGATTAGACTTACATAAACCAGCTTATCTACAATGAGGTGAGTACAGGATTGACTGTATTGGCCAACATCAACACCATCACCACTCAGAAGCTTGGACCGTAACTGTGGTGAGATTATGGCAAAATTGACAAGTCAGCGAATCAAAAAATCTAACCAACGGAGATTTCTACCAGAGAATCAATCAGAAACCCTCGAAATGAAAACCGAATCTCTAAGAATAGAAGAAGAAAAAATAGCAGTTTCACCGAGGAATTGACGATGGAGATAGAGAAATACCGTGTTTCCATCGATGGGATTGAATCCAACGAGAGCGAATCGAACACCCGAAAACGTCTTGGAAGGGACACCTGGCTCCAGCATCTCTTTCTTTTCTATGTAAAAAATTAGGGTTACAGTTTGGAGAAATCGAAGCTAGGCTTGAAACAAAACCCAGATTTGAACAGAAATTTTGGGATTTGCAGAGCGAGAGAGAGAGAGAGAGAGAGCGTCTCGGGGAAGATTTAGAGTTTTGTGGGAAAGTAGTAAGCGGGGGAAATTGAAAACTTTTTGTTCAGCTTTTTAATATTTACTAATTTTTTTCATTTTGGGTAATGCTGAAACGGTTCGGCGGGAGAAGTAAATTGGCGACGTGAAACTAGTGGGCTTTATTGGGGCGGCCCAAGGTCAAAAAGAAAGTCTACCATCATGCTCTCAACGTCATTTGTCAAAACCACAGCCCACTTTTTTATTTTCTTTTTTCTTTTTCAATGTGGAAGTCAAGAAACAACCTAATTTTCAAAAAAAAAAAAAAAAAGATTTCAATTCCTCACAAGAATGTGGAAATTTCTATGGCTGGGGTTAAAGAATGGACTGAAGCAAACAACGGTGATGTTATGCATCTTAAAGCGCCAATTGGAGACGTTGTTTCCGCCATTCACACATGTCATGGGTTGACCTCAGCAACAAATTTACCGTAGTGAATCCTTATCGAAAGAGCCTTACACAAGATCAAACATACAACACATGTAGACCTGATTTTGTGATCTCCTTACTTGTAAACACGCGAGATCACTAGCAGCAGTTGATGGATAGTTACCATCATCACCAGGTTTGACAAACAAAGGAAGCAATTCTTTAAAGTAAATATCCCAAATACGTTTGTTTATGCTAACAGATAAAACCTTAGGGTGCAGAGCCTAATCAAGAGAAAAGAAAAGTAGTGCTAGATTCAATCTTGAAAGAGTTGTAAGGAAAATGCTTACAGAATTTACTATCAAAATAGTTACTAAACAAAGTTGTTTGTAGTGAGCAATTTTTTTTAGAAAATGTGGAAAACCAAAATAGTACTTGAACAGAATTTTATGATATTTTATACAAAAATCTGATTGGGGTATTTTTATTTAAACAATCAAACCAAATGAACTCGAATTAGAATTTGCTTTTACAATTTAATTTTGGCCTCATCTGAATTACCTAATCGGATTTAACCTAAACTGTTCTATAGTTTTGCCTTGGTAACTTCGAGAAACACTCATTTACCAATGTGCTGTCTGATTTGTGGCATGCAAAGACACAAAAGAAAGTTTCACAGTGATTTAAAAGTAAAGACAAAAATCCCAATGAGAAAGTGACTAAAAAAGCAGAACCAAAGTTATGGGCAGCAATAATAAACTATATATTATACATTCATGTACCTTTCGAAATGTCATGTCTGAAAGAGAAGAAAGTTTTGTCCTTTGCTAAGTTTCTTCGTTTTGAGTGCATTTGATTGGACCTCTGTCAATTCTTTCTTTCAATTTTTTAACCTTTTCTTCTCATTTTTTTTTGTCATTCGCCAGTTACACAATCTTCTACATTTTCTGTTGACACAACCAAAAAAACGTAACCACTAATTTTGAGTGGCTTTTTGACATGACTACGTTTACAATTAGATATTTTCTTAATTCCTTTTTAAAAATAACAAACTTCTCTAACCAGTGAGAGATGAATTTCATTACGTATTCCCATCTCATAAATTTTGTAGCTAGAGGACGAAGCTTTAGAAGATTTCGCCAATTTTATTTTTTTGCTTACTATTTTCTTAATATCTCGATTTAATTAAGCATGTTTTTTACTAACAGGTTGGATAACAGCGGATACGAATCGTATACGAATAATTTAGCTATTAAAATTTTTATT
This sequence comes from Eutrema heterophyllum, assembly GCA_002933915.1. NCBI lineage: Eukaryota > Viridiplantae > Streptophyta > Magnoliopsida > Brassicales > Brassicaceae > Eutrema > Eutrema heterophyllum. The sequence continues at coordinate 53,988 of PKMM01044599.1, read as the reverse complement.
TGAAATGTAAGTTAAAAAAAAAGATTGAATTATGCAGGTTTTTGATAGGGTAGTAATAGTTCGAATATTTAATATTTAAAAATTACTATCTAAATTCTCAATAGATAGAGTAATTGTTGGATATGTGGTCGGATATTATCAACAACATGTTTAAATTCGATTCTTCACATGGATTTTGTGTTGTCATTCATATTTTGTAGTATATATGTTTATTATATAATTTTGAAAATTCTACTTACCCAACTCATATATTCATCCGTAAGAATAAGGGAATTATTGTGATTTCATGCGAGTATATTCGGTTAGTTTTATCCAATTTTTTTGACTAATTCTAATCAGATACGGATACTATCGAATGATATGATCTAAAATATCTAAAATGCATAGATGTAGATCTCTCTTGAATCATATAGCAAACTAAAACAAAATATCAATTTAGATAAATTTATATTTAAAAGTTACTTGTGTACAATTGTCATAGCGTTCATTCGAAAAATGGGGAATTAGAAGAAGACAAAAAACAGGTTCTAAATCTTTTGTAAATAATTTGACCTCTCTCTTTCATCTATCTGTTTATGTCTAATTAGGAAAAAAATTATGTATTTTTTTCGAAAAATTACCTAAAATAACATACTTTTAATTTGAAATAGCTAAAATAACCCATAAATGTTTTTATTGCTTAAACAACCTATTAATCTACCAAAATGAACGGCAGACTAGTAAACTAAAATCTAATTCTACCAATAAGTTTGACAAACTTTGTAAAGTCTACCAAATACCCGCAGAGTATGTTTAGTATTTGCAAAGTCTATCAAATATTCGCAAAGTTTGTTAAAAAAAATAGTAGACTCGAATCTAGGTCTGCCAAGGATTAATCGAATCTTCCTATTTTTTTCATTGTTTCCTTTATCATCCATCAACATATTGTCTAATAAAAGCGAGGAAAAATGATTGGCGTCTACACGAAATATTATCCATCACATAGCTACACATCCCAACTTTACAAATGTATTTATACTACACCAAGTATTGAAATCACATGGTGACATGCATCAACTAACATAAGTTATGTTGTCAACACTATAACCATTAAATTACAAATTCTTAGCGTTAATCGACCGAGTCGTTAAAATATTTCTACTACCAAAATAAGTCTACAAATATCAAACAAATCTACCATCAATCAAACAAATCTACGTTCCAAATTTGAGTCGACCCAAATCAAACAAGTATACCATAAAATACCGGCAGATTTTTGTTTTTTTGCGCGCTAGTATTCCTGTATATAAAACCAACTTTTACCTACGTGCAAAAAAAAAGTAATGACAATTTTGTTATTACGTTTTTCTCACCAAATGTTAAAATAGTAATTTTGGTATGCTAGATTAGTTTAGTAATATTGATAAAATATACTCAAACAAATAATAAATAAAAATTCTATCACTAGTTTAGTAATCCTACTATTATATAAAGCAATCTCTTGGAAAAAATCCTTACGATGGGATCAGGATGATGTAAGAGAGTGGCTGGACACATGACTTTGTTGAACAACAAGATAAGCAGTACAAGCCTCTTATTCATATAAGACCGAACCAGCTCAACAAATGGGAACGACCAATGGCGGGTTGGGTTAAATGCAATTATGATAGTTCTTACGTTAAAAAAAGAAGACATTCACAAGCTGGTTGATTAATCTGTGATGAAGAGGGAATGTATTTAGGAGCAGGACAAGCAAAACACATGGCGGCACGAAATGCTTTAGAAGGTGAGATTCAAGCTTTGATTATGGCAATGTAGAATTGTTAGACAAGAGGCTATCGGCGGATAATCTTTGAAGGAGATTGCAAAAACGTGATAAACCTACTCAATCGACAAACGCTGAACTTTGGAGACTACAATTGGATTCATGAAATACGCGAATGGAGCCAAAGATTTGATGAGATCAAATTCACATGGATGCCAAGAAATATCAACGAAGCAGCAGACATATTATCAAGAGATGTTATTTATAATTTTTATCCACTTGTTCCCCGTATCCTAACAGATTTATTACACACTAACTATATTTATTCGTAATAATATCTAGAAGTTAAAAAAAAAAAAAAATTGCATCGTTTCATAAAGTATTCCACTTGTAACCAAAAGTACTACCTATAAAGATATATTTTTTCTACAAGGAAAACTACATTAGATCTGCATAATTCTTTGAATGGTATCAACAAAGATCATGTGAAAACAATATTTAAAATTTCCATGATCTGCTATTTTTTTCCTCACAAGTCACAACTCAAGGGTTGTATTCTGTCATTACTGTTTCGTATTAATAAAAGAAGTATAGTTGGAAGAAAGAAGAATAAGGAAAAAAACAAATTATATTTGTATACTTGAGAAATAGTACTAGCTTTTCAACTAACAAAAATATCAGAAATGCACAAATTCCAAATGATTATATCGATTGTTATTTGATATAAATATGAAGTTTCGACTGTTTATTCGCATTTACATTTACTGTGTATTCTTTTTCCAAATGAGCTCACAAACTTATTCATTTTTTTTCTTCTCAAAAATGTAAATGCAAACACTTTTGGCATTTGCTTGTATCGTTTGTAGGCTCATCATAATGTACTTGTACGATAGGTTTAAAAGTTAAAAAGAAAGAAAGTCAAATTAGATGTTTTTACAAAATATTTGATATCGACAAAAAAAAGAGTATCTCATCAAAAACAGAAACACAAATGTGAATAGCGAGTGATTTAAAATTTTCATAAGATTGCGTATCACTTTTTTGGGTTTTTTGTCGTTTAGGCAGAGTGAAGAATAAAGAAGAAACAAACAAGAGAGAAAGCTCCAAAATTCTCGGGCAGACAATATTCTTATTATCCATAATTTCATCCAATGTGATCTGTCTTTTCTTTTGTACAAACTGCATAATCAAGAAGAAGAAAATTCAGCAACTAAGCGCTTCGTATTTAACCGGAATTGGTTGATTAAACCCGGCCCGTGCAATCAAACTCCCAACCACCGTCAAATCTCTACAAAACACTCCTTTCACCACATTCGTATTATTGTTGTTACTATTCGCCGCAACCGCAGCCGCTCTACTCGGCGTTTCGATGTTATTACTCCGATGAGTTTCCGTTACGGCGGCGGCGGCTGCTTTCCGTTGCTTCTCCGCCGCTTGTTCCGTCGCGATGTTACTTGTCACGACGGAGTAACCTTTCTGGATCAATCTGTACAGTAATAGAGTTGACATTCTGGCTCGGTCCTTAACCGAGTCTAATTCTTCTTCGTCATCGGTTAACTCCAACCGGTCAATAAATGACATCGATCTCTCCGGTTTATGCTTTAAATTGAGTAATAAGTAAGCCCGATCCAGCTCTGATCTCGAGCATTCGCGTCTGATTCCCATCAGAGCGTAGTAATCCACGTTTCCGATTTCTCCGTTTGCGATTTTCTGCTTCAATTGCTGGATTTTCGAGGTCAAAACGCATAGTTTCCCCGGTATTTCTCTGTACCGGACGTTGTGCCGTTTCCAAACCGGACCAGGAAGTTTCCGGTCACGTAGGATTGAGTTGTAGAGGAGTTTCAGGTGTTCTAAATCGTGAAGCGAATCGGGGAAACACCGAACGGATTCGAGCAATGCGGATCTGGTTTCTAAGGCTTGGAGGCAGGACGGATCTAAGGCTAAGGTTTTGTTGCAATCGGCGATGGATTCCGCGATTCTGCCGGCGGATCTGTAGGCGGAGGCCCGGTGCATAAAGCACTCGGCGAGGAATCCCTGCGGCGCTCCACGGCGGCTGTCTAGGATTTTGGAGAAATGACGGATTGATTCGGAGTAGAGTCCGGCGTCGAGAGCGGCGAGTGCGGCAGCGCGCCGTCGTAAGAGGAGCTTTATGTGAGATAGCACGTGAGCGACGCTTTCGGATTCGGTGAGAGATCGTGGCTGAGAGGCAGAAGAGACGACGACGGAGGAGGGAGGAGAGGATCCGCCGTCGGCGGAGGAGAAGAGAATGAAGCTGTCGTCGGACCAGCAGATGCTCTGACGGCGGAACGCGGCGGTGGCTAGGCGTTTACCGGTTTGGAGGAGGACCATTGCGTCCTCCATTAGACCTAGATGGCAACAAGCTTGACCTAGAACCAAATATCTGTAACAGGAAGAAAAGATCCGAATCAAAACCGGGTCGGGTTATTTTCAACTAATCGACGCTACGGGATAGAAAAAAAAATGAATGAATTATTACCTCCATTGCCCTTGTTCGTTGCAGTTTTTACTGAGACCTGCCATGACTTTCTTCTTCAAATCGGAGACAGAGAAGCATTTGAAGGAGGAATCATCATGAGTGGGCAAATCGTTCAGAAGTTTGACCGATTCTCGAGACGAATGCGTGGAAGAGAGCTCCGATGAACCGATGCCGGAGCCGGAGTCTTCGCCGGCCAATTTAAGGCTCGGAATGTAATCCTGAAGCATATCGGCGACGTCTTTGAATCGACGAAGGTAGAGAAGCGATCTGGCTTTGAGTTCGAGAGCGAGTTCGTAACGAGGAGAGACAGAGAGAGCAGATTCGATAAGATTCAGAGCCGATTTGACGTCGTTCGGATCTTGGCTCGCTATCAAACTCCTTGCTTCCTTCATGTACTTATCAACGATCTGAAAACAATTTGGGAAGCGGACATATTCGATCAGATCGATTTCGAAAAACAACAACAATGCATGAGATAGATTTGGAATTTATCCGGGGAAATGAAGAACACAGACCTTCTTGTTGCGGAGCCACCAGTGCTTCTTCTCGCCATAAACCGCCATTGCCGTAACTTCTGGTCTTCGTGAAACAATCAGAACATGGAGAACTTTTCTCTCTTCTCGATCCGAAAAATTAAATAAATATTTAATATATATACACAACAAAATTAAAAAGTGTAAGAGAGAGAGGGAGAGCAAAAGTGGGAACACGAGAGAAGAGAGAGAGAGAGAGAGAGAGAGATTTTGAAAATCATGTGAAGACTTGAAGTGTCTTAAATATGGAAGAGAGTTGTGGAATAGAAGATGAATGTTGAAATGACGGATATACCCCTGGATGAAGCTCTTTGGATCCTTTGAGGCTCCTAGCTGGCAAACACAAAACCACACTATTGCTTACCATCAGCCTATCATGATTCCACCCTCATTCATTATTTCCTAAAATACTTATTAGTATTCATTATTTCATGTTACATTTGTACTAATGACCACAAGTCTCATTCAAAGCCAAAATATTCGCTTACAACACAAAAAATTATCATTTCTGTTTGTGAAAATTTTTAACTTGCAAATATCTTACTATCGATATCCAAACTTATGTGGTAAAATCAGTGACCAATTGATTGCTAGATGAACGAGTTAAACACACAAAATAATAAATCTCGTAAGCCAACTCATGCGAATTTTAAATTGGTTGTTACCTGTTTTGTTGCAGCAGTTTAGATTTTTGATTCGTTTAATGTTTTCTTAATTGAGGGAAAACTTTCGGCTTTATTTAATTGGTTATTAAATACAAATATTTTTAACTTTTCAATGAATGCACATGTATATATATGGGTACAAGATAGATCAAAAGATGGCCTGCTTTGGTTGGCTTTAAAGTCTCTTCTCTAAAATAAATGAAAGTAAGTTTTTTTATTTTTTCAGAACGTGACAATTTTAGTCGTGAAGATCGGAGATGATCGTTAAGATATAAAATGAAAAGTAATTATTACTCCATCTGTTCTAAGCGAGGTTTTAGAAATTTTTTTTTATTTTTAAATAAGTGATGTTCTCATAAATCAATTCAAAATTAAATACTTTTTAAATTATTTTTTACCATTTGTATTTTGCATATTGTTTTTTTATTGGTAAAATTGTGTTTAAATGTACAATAAATGATGATTTTAGTATAGAAAAAATAAAAATTAAATGAATCCTTAATCTGGGTACAAAAATCTTAAACATCGTATAAGAATATTAGATGACTAGTAACAATTCATTTATGTTTATATATAGATGGAATTCCATTAAAACATGGAATCATAATACCAAATGATGTATTCAACAAAAATAAATAAAAATAGTGTGTATAAATACAATAAATTTACAGAGGTACAAAAGTAAATGTTCTCCAACTAACAGGTTTGCTTTTTGCAGTCGCTGCTGATATCTCATGCACGCAACAATTATACCGCTCGAGGTTAGACGCAATAAATTTTTCAAATTTTGTTTTTTTGAAGAAAGTTAAAATGAAACAAATTTAAATGACTGTTCGATATTTTTTTATATATATAAACCGAGAATCTTACACACACAAAAAAACCCTAACCGCGCTCTAGGGGAGAAAACAAAAAAAAAATCTATCGGTTCTTTGCCTCTTCGGTGTCCGATGCTTTTCACCAGCACCGTGAGAGAGTGTTTGGTCTCTCTTTTGCTTCGCCCATGTTTTGTTTCAAGCTTTTCGGAGTTGATTTTGCAAGATTTTCGTCGGAAAAGGAAAATACGTCTTTGGTTTCGCGATGCTGGATCTATGGCTTTGATTTCTTTGACGTTGGTCTATGTGGCGGAGGAGAATCGTTCATTGGATTCGAGTTGCTGGGTGGCGTTTCAAGCTTCGTCTTTAATTGATGATTTAGGGTCAACCTATTATTATAGTGACAGTGCCGGTAACTTTGTGTTGTCTGATTTATGATAGTTTTCGATTATTCTCCTCTTTTAGATCATTGAATCTTTGAAGTTAGTATCTTTCTACCGCCATTTAGTTTAGTTAAATAATAGATTGTCTCTTGTGGTCTTTTTCTTGTTATGTTCTTGTAAGGCTCACCTCTTATGGGGATGCATAGTCCTAGATTTAGACAATTTTTGGAAGAAGATTAGGTGTGTAGGAGTAAGATTTCGCCCGTTGTTTCTTATTTTCGTGGGGTTAATTAATTCATCGCGCCTCTATCCTCGGCTCTCTTTCGTCTTCGGTTATCGGTCCTCTCGACATCACTTCTCCGACTTAACTAGTGTTCTCGAGAGTTTCACTCTTGGCTTTTGTATCCATCATTTATTTCCGTGTTTATGTATGTTAGGTTTTCGTTTATCGAACTTTTAGCTCTAGGGATATATCCGTTATCCGCTGGCTTTTGTCTCCAGAAAGATTTATTTTCTGGCTATTGTATTTTTCTTTGTGGTTGATTTAATAAAATTTCATCAATGATTAAAAAAAAAAAAAAAAAAACCGAGAATCTTACACCAAAAAATGTACAGACATTATTTTCCGGTAATGAACCTTTCAAAACGAGAAAGAAACGTATATGGTAATGGCATATGGCTTTCGTTGAAGACATTTTTGTAGAGGAAATGAAAATAAATTAACTATATTAACTAGGACTTAACACGCGTTAATTAGAACGTTGGGTAATTTTTTTAAAGAAATTGTTTTGAAATTTAAGAAAATTTACTTTTATTTAAATTTATAATATGTCTAACTCATGATTATAGTAGAATTGTCAAACAGAATAATTTGTTTATTTAACCCATTTTGTAGTGGACTAAAATATTATTCGGACTAACCTGCAAAAACTATAATCTTGAAAGCATAACTTTAATATACACCGTTTAATGTCTCTAGTTTTGTGGTTAGTTCACAAACTCTAAAAAAAAAACAATTTTTTCGTGTGTAACTTTTTATAAAATTAGTAAAATATTTTTCAACTTTTATTTTGATATATATTCAAATAAAATATAATAAATTATAGTAAAAAATATAGCAAGATTTCGAATAGATTTTTT
>PKMM01044599.1:11885-43610 GCA_002933915.1 Eutrema heterophyllum | reverse complement strand
AGTAAGAAGAGATCGAGAAGAAGAAGACAAGAGATTTGGGAATTATCTGATTACCTATTCTTTTGGTTTCCCATTGATTAAATAGGAATACAAGAAGCAAAGTGGAGTCGTAACTCCTTAAAACAAGGAAATAAGGATAAGTGGAAGAGTTGGTTTCCTGACTATAAGGAGGACCAATCGATACTTGAAACAAATGACAGAAGCAAATAACTGAAATAGAAATAAGTAATATATGACACATCATTACGTCATATATTTCTGGTTTGCAAATCTGGTTCGGTTCGATGTTCTGAGATGTGGTTCTTGAACTCCATCATTACTCCTCCCGTCAAAAGGAAGCTTGTCCTCAAGCTTAAGGTCGGGAAAACTTTGTTTGAGCTGCTCCGTAGTCTCCCAAGTAGCATCGTCGAGTGTTAAGCCTTTCCACAAAACCAAAGTTTCCGTAAACGTTGTACCATCGTGAGTGACTTCTCTAAGTTTCAGAACTATCTCTGGAGCTAAACGCAACATCCCATTGGTACGAATAGGCAGAAGTATGCCCGATGTTGGTGTACCATCTCCGACTCGTCTCTTAAGAAGAGAAACATGGAAACCAGAGTGGACTTTGGTGCTTTCCGGAAGTTGCAAACGATAAGCCACTTGACCCACTCTCTCGAGAATCTGAAATGGACCGAAATTTTTGAGATGTCCGCTTGAAAATGGTGTGTTGTCGGTACGGCTGCAAGCGTAAGTAAACCCAATCCCCAACAACAAAACTGACATCACGTCGTTTAGAATCGGCCACCTGTTTCATCTTGTTGTTTGCGGCGTTGAGATGACGCTTCAAATCCGCGAGCAGTGCGTCCTTTTCAATGAGCTGTTCATCAAGTTCAGTGATGACAGATGTACCTGGTTCATAGCCGGCTAATGTTGGTGGATCACGTCCATACAATGCTTTAAAAGGGGTCATTCCGATGGACGAGTGATGCGTCGTATTATACCAAAATTTTGCCCAATGAATCAAATAGCTCCACTGTTTTGGCTGATTGTGAACGAAACACCTTAGGAACTGTTCAATGCAGCGATTCACAACCTCGGTTTGGCCATCGGTTTGAGGGTGATACGCCGACGACATCCGCAACTTAGTACCTGATAGACGCCAAAGATCCCTCCAAAAAGAACTTACGAAAATCGGGTCTATGTCACTTACAATTGACTTGGAAATACCGTGTAATCTCACCACAAAATAGGTGAATTTTGTAGCCACTGATTTAGCGGTGTAAGGGTGAGTAAGCATAATCACATGTGCCGATTTCGTGAGCCTGTCGACGATCACCATGATGGAGGTGTGGTTATCAGAACGTGGTAACCCATCTATGAAGTCCATAGAGATATCTTCCCAAACTCGATGAGGTATATGAAGCGGTTGAAGAAGCCCCGCTGGTGAAAGACTCTCAGATTTGGCGCGTTGACAAACATCACATTCATTCACATATCTACGGACCGTGTTGTGCATAGAGGGCCAGTAAAACTGCTGAGCTAGACGTTTGAACGTCCATAAAATACCCGAGTGGCCTCCTGCAGGTGTGTTGTGATATTCCTGTAAGAGAGAACCAATAATCCAGGAGTTTGGAGGAATTACCACACGGTTGTGGAAACAGAGAAGCCCATTACGTCTCACATAAGGTTGTCTCGGTGCTGATTCAGTCAATTTCCCAATTCGAAGCAGGTACGGGTCTGTATCCTGCAGATTCTGCAATTCTTCCCACAAAGTCGATTGATAGCTAGACACGGCAGCAAGACATGGACTGTCGGATCTTCTAGAAAGTGCATCAGCAGCAACATTGGCGGATCCATGCTTGTAAACAATTTCATACTCATAACCGGTGAGTTTGCTTACCCACTTCTGTTGTTCTGGAGTGAGAATTCGTTGCTTCAGGATATAACGCAAACTCTTATGATAAGTCTGGATCATGAATCTACGACCAAGAATATAGGGTCGCCAGATGCGAATGGCTATAACAATTGCCAGCATCTCTCGCGCATACGTTGACCAAGATTGTTTTGCGATCCCCAAGGAGCGGCTCATGAAGGCAATAGGCTTTCCATGTTGAGATAAGATTGCCCCAATTCCATCACCGGATGCATCCGTCTGTATCACAAATTGCACCGAGAAATCAGGGAGAGCAAGAGTCGGGGTTGTCGTCATCGCACGTTTCAGAGTTTCGAAAGCGTCCTGTGCCATTGCAGTCCACTCGAATTTACCCTTTTTGAGTAGGTTTGTCAACGGTCTTGCGATGATACCGTAGTCTTTAACGAACTTTCTGTAGTAGCCCGTCAGACCCAAAAATCCTCAAAATTCAGTGATTGTTGATGGTGCTGGCCATTCAATCATAGCCGTGATCTTGTGTTGATCCACTTTATCTCCTTCACCTGAAATTATATGGCCCAAGTATTCCAATTCAACTTTCCCAAACTCACATTTTTTTTGCTTCACGAACAGCTTTTGTGCTCTCAGTATCCCCAAGACTTCACGGACGTGACAGAGATGATCATCCCACGTTCTGCTATACACGAGTATGTCGTCGAAAAATACCAAGACGAATTTGCGGAGATGAGCTCGAAAAATCGAGTTCATAAGCGCCTGAAACGTTGATGGAGCGTTGCATAACCCGAACGACATCACCAAATACTCGTAGTGCCTGTTATGAGTACGAAAAGCTGTCTTGGAAATGTCTGGTGGGGGTACACGAACTTGGTGATAACCTGCAGTCAAATCCAGCTTCGTAAACACCGTCGCACCGTGGAGTTTATCGAGCATTTCCTCGACTGTTGGAATCGGAAATCGATCCTTCACGGTGGCTGTATTCAAGGCACGGTAATATGTACAAAACCGCCAAGAACCATCTTTCCTCTTGACCAGTAGTACCGAAGAAGAGAACGGGCTTGAACTCGGCCGAATCAGACCCGATTTGAGCATCTCGTTGACTTGTTGTTCGATTTCTTCCTTCTGGAAATGAGCATAACGAACTCCTTCTGGAAAGGAGAACGGCAAGACTTTCACCAAAGGTTTTAGCGAACTCCTTCTTCCGATCTGCTATTTCTAAGAAGCGCCTACCCCGTAGCCCCCTTTTAGGTGCTAACGCAAAGCATAAACTATCGGTAAAAGCTCTCTCTCCAAGGAAGAAAGCTTGCTCATACCAGGGTCGGGCTGCGACTAAAAGCACCTCCTCCCCGAAGCGTTCTTCTTCTGCTAATGTACCTCGCTCTGAGGTTGTTCTAAATGATTTTATTGTCGCGTCTATTTCTAAAGCCATGGTGCCTTCTACTTGTAAGGGTTCGATGGTTTTCCAAAAACCATCCAGTAAGAATCAATGATTACAACCAGTAAGAATCAGTAAATATCCCATATTATCTCCGACTACTATCGGAAAATCTTCTCTTCACAATCACCAGGAGATACCGAGCTGGTCCAGGAGGTTGTATAACCTCGTATTTCGGAAGAAATGAACACGATGCTGACCAAAATCCCGGAGGAACCCGAAATTCGAGCTGCGGTTCATGCTATCCGCCCCAGCAAGGTGCCAGGCCCCGCCGCCTTCTCGGCAGGATTTTTTCACACTTACTGGCCCATAATTGGACCGGATGTTGTGAGAGAAGTTCGTAATTTTTTATCTCGGGCTCCTTTCCCCCTCAACAAAACGAAACTCACTTGCGTCTTATCCCGAAAATCATTGGTCCAAGGAAGGTGGGAGATTTTAGACCGATTGCACTTTGTAACGTCTTTTATAAGATCGTGGCGAAAGTCCTGACCAAAAGACTTCCACTACAAGAAACACACAGTTTTTGTGACTACCTTTTGCGACTGTTTTTTTAGTCACAAAAAAGAGACGATATTGTGACTGATTTGCGACTAATAAGCGACTACTCATAATGCAGAGGCACAATAGTCACAAATTACCGACTAAAAAAAGTAGTCAGAAAAGAGTCGCTTATTTGCGACTGTTTAAGGACTTGCAAAAATAGTCCCAAATTTGTGACTGATTTGTTTCGATTTAGCAACTCCACTCAATTTTTTTTAAATATAATCATTTTATAAATCCTAAATTCTAAACCCTAAACCTCTAACCCTTAATCATAAACTATAAATCTTAAATTGTAAATTATATCTTACACATAAATATCAAATAGTATACAAAAAATATAATACTTACAAAAATTTCAATATAATCAGAACATGTACTAAGTGATACATGTGTTTTATAAGGAATGATTTTGAAAGATAATAATTCTCTCAAAATTTACTTATTTTACTTATACACACAAAATCATTGTAAAATCATATTCAAACTTTCTAGGTTCTTAAAGTTTAGGGTTTAGGGTAAATGTTTTATTGTCACAAAATTGTTCCAAATTTAAGACCGTTTAGCAACTAGTTGATTTTTTTTAATAGTAGTCACAAAATAGTTTACAATTTACGACTAATTTGCGACAAAATGACAAAAACAATGAAAACTTCTCATTGGCTAGTTCATTAAGACGAGGATTGAGATCCTCCACCGTTGATTGGTTTAATCAAACCGTGGTGGATTTAAACTACTTTATCTTTTTGTTTTCATTTTTGTTTTTCTTCTTTTTTTAATTGTTTCTTCTCCTTCCTTCTCTTTCTCTCTCTCATTCCTACGACTCCTCTTCTTCATTCTCTTCCTTCATTCTCTTCCTTCGATCTCTCTTGATTCTTAACAGATTTTGAGATTTTGGTGTCTATCTCCATTGGTTTTTCATCCTCTACAAACCCCCCAACCCATATTTCTCGATTAACCAAGGTAAATTCTTTGAAATCCCTATTTACAGTCACGATTTTTGTCAAAAAATCGCTGAAGGTTTGCTTTCATGCTTAACGCATTCACAACTCTCCTTTTTTGTTTTCCAGATCCGACTGCGGTGGTGTCTGGCTGCGGCGGCGGCGAGTGAAGATGAAGATGAAGGAGAGCGTGATGAGAGAAAAGAGAGGGGAGAAGCTCGACTTTGTGAAGTCGCCGGAGAGAGAAGCAGCTCGCCGCAGCTCACCAGAGAGAGGAGCAGCTCGCCGGCGATTGGAATTTTTTTTTTTTTTTTTTTTGTAATTAATTAATTAATAAATAAAAATATTTTTTTGTGGAATTTGTTTTTTGTTTTTTTTTTTTTTTTTTTAACAATAAGTCGCAAATCAGTCTCTAATTTAGGACTGATATTATAGTCACATATTAGTCGCAAAAGAACGACTGTTTTGCGACCATTTTATTTAGCGACCAAATATTTACGACTAATTATATTAGTCCCAAAAGAGTCATTTGCGACTATTTTGGGAGTCGCAAAAACTGTGTTTTCTTATAGTGTTCAAGCTATTCTTCTCGGGCTAATCTCGGAGAACCAATCAGCTTTCGTTTCAGGTCGTGTTATCTCTGATAATGTGCTCATAACACACAAAATCCTTCACTACCTGCGTACATCAAGTGCAAGTCAGCGATGTACTATGGTAGTCAAGACAAACATGAGCAAGGTCTATGACCGCATTGAATGGGGCTTCCTTCAAGCGGTTCTGGAGCGCCTTGGTTTCCACAGTGTGTGGATCAACTGGATTATGGAGTGTGTATCCTCTGTTTTCTACTCCTTCCTAATTAATGGTGGGGTCTCAGGCAAAGTCATTCCATCTAGAGGTCTTAGACAAAGGGATCTATTTATCCTTTGTACATAAGTTTTGTCAGGCCTTTGTAGTAAAGGCCAATGTGATGGATCTCTTTCTGGGTGCGCGTCACAAGAAATAGCCCACCAGTCAGCCATCTCCTCTTTGCGGACGACACGATGTTCTTCTGTAACTCCGATGCAGAAAGTTGTCAATCCCTAGCTACTATCCTCCATCGCTATGAAACAGCCTCGGGCCAAAGCATTAATCTGGGCAAATCCTCCATTACTTTCTCGGCTAAAACGCCACAGGAGAGAAGAATTCGAGCCAAATCAGAATTGAAAATCAACAACGAGGGTGGAACTGGGAAATATCTGGGGCTGCCATAAAACTTTGGAAGGAAAAAGAGACATCTTTGCTGGTATAGTGGACCGAGTGCGGCAAAAATCCCATAGCTGGTCCTCTAGATTTTTATCGCCGGCTGGGACGGAGATTATGCTATCTCCATGTATCTCCATGTTTCGCCGGCAAAAATCAGTTCTCTCAGCAATGTCGTCTTTCTCGATGTTTTACTCAAAATCCCAATCTCACTTTGTAAGCAAATACAATCGATCCTAACTCGATTTTGGTGGGATGATAAACCAGACGCACGCAAGATGAGTTGAGTTTCATGGAAGAAGCTCACAACTCCGAAAAATGCAAGAGGACTCGACTTTAGGGAGATCGCGGCTTTCAAAGACGCGCTCCTTGCAAAAATAGGCGAACGGTTATTCCGATGCCCAAATTCTCTCCTAGCTCGAGTCCTTCTAGGAAAGTACTGTCACGCTAACTCTTTCATGGATTGTACGCTTCCCTCCAACCCCTCACATGGATGGAGAAGCATTCTCGCCGGAAGAGACGTGATGAAACGCAGAATGGGTTGGTTAATCGGAGATGGGAAGAGCATCAATATTTGACGTGATCCTGGTTAGGTGTGGCGGAACCCTTGCGGCCTATGGGACCCCCTCCTCTGCTTTCATCGGAGCTTAAAGTCTCAGATTTGTTGACCCATAATGGAACAGCGTAAAACTGGAACCTCATTCGAAGAGTTCTACCGGACTATGAATTCCTTATCCGCTTCATCCCTTTAGCCTCGTCAAGAACTAGTGACAAATTGGTGTGGTTGCCTAATAAGAATGGTAAGTATTTAGTCAAGTCTGGATACGGCCTCATCACCACGGCTGATCTACCTAATCGGGTCCTCGATTTCAACTGGCAAAAGAATATTTGGACATTGCGGACTACACCTAAGATTAAAAGCTTTCTATGGAAGGCAGCCGTTGAAGCACTGCTAGTGGGAGTTTAACTTGTTCAGCGTGGAATTCAAGTGGACTTCGGATGCAAGAGATGTGGATCCCCGGAGACGGTTACCCATGTTCACCGAGATTGTTTTTTCGCTCAACAAGTCTGGAACTCATCCCCGCTTCGATCCTTGGATCACCTTAAGACGGTGCTCGTGTTGGACTTCCTCTCGAGAGCTTCTTCATTGATAAGTCTCCCTTCGTTGGGACTCAACTCCTCTTCTTTGCAGGCGTGGATTTGCTGGAATCTCTGGACGGCCCGTAACAACCTTATCTTTGCAGATAAGATCTTTACGGCTCAAGAAGTGATCCCAGACTCGACTAGCGACTCGACCAGAACCTCATATCTCAACGACCTATACTTCTGGGTTTAGCTGATGGGTGGATGCGGCGTGGCATATCGAGTATATGACATGTGGTTTAGGTCTTGTTTTCCGCTCGAATGCGGATGATTCGGAGGATCATCTCTCAAATGCTCGATCTCATGTCCTTTCGGCTCTTGTAGCTGAGGCTTGGGCCATTTGTGAAGCGCTGATCCAAGCTCGAGAGAGACAATATTCAGAGCTCCATGTCTTCTCAGACTCTCTCTTCCTTATCAATCTGCTCAAATCGGAGAATCTCCATACAGAGGTCCATACGATCATTCTTGATATTCGCTTGTTTGCGATCTGCTTTGATTCAATTTCCTTTGATTTTGTTCCTCGTCTAGCCAATATTCAGACAGACCATCTTGCTAAGGACGCTCTTCGAGCGTTCATGAACCCTTAATCCTTTAATAAAAAGGCAGTTTCTGACCCCAAAAAAAAAGTGAAAGGACAAAAGCTCATAGGCCTCTCTCGAAGAAAAAAATGGCTCATATGCCTCTTTTCTAAAAAAGTTTTTCTTTTTGATTTTCTTTTTAATCAAAACATTGAAATTACTACATAACCTTAACAATCTAAGTTATTTACAAACTCAACCACACTAAAACGGGTTATCCACCGAACAAATAAAAATCGGGTTGAATCCATATCCATCCTTCGCGATCTAACCCTTAAGGCTCTAAAAAAAAACAATTCCCAGTTTCTTTTTTTTCCCACTCCTCCTTCATCGTGATTTCCCTTGCCGTCTCCTTCCCCTTCTTCTCTCGTCGCCATCGCTATTGTTTGTTTGGACTCTCGGTAAGTTTCTGGACTCTCTCTTTTTCTTCTTCTCTGTCGAGATTCAACAGTGTAGTCTTATTGCCAATGGTTTTTGTTTCCTACGTTTCAAAGAATATTTTTTGGATTCATAACGAAATTCAAAATTTCCTGTCTTTAGACACTTCTTCTTCTTCTTTAGAGACTATTTTCCCATGGTTTCTCCTTCAAGTTAGGCGTTAGGGTTTGTACTGAAATCTATGAATTTTGGGTCTAAAAATCTAAATAAGTTTGTGTTTTCTTTTGCTAATGCAGGAGCACAAAGCCGCGTACGAAATAGAATTTTATGTGTCAAAGAAGTCCAAATAGATTTTGGCCATTTATACTTACATCTATTAGGGCATTGAAAGGACCCTATAAAAACGAGTCACCTTCCTCTTTCTTGATATCTCACTCTTCCGCTTTTCCTTTAATTGTTTCGTTTTGCTGGGTTTTGATTTCGGTTATAGTTTTTGGATGCGACGGTGATGTTGTTGTTTGTTTGTTTTGGGTGGGAAAGGTTACGTTTTTTTTTAATGCCTCACTCACCTTTAGCTTGTTTTCGAGAATACTCAATGGAAATAAATGCTAGTCACAGAGGCAAATATTGAATCGCGGTGTTTAAACGTGGAGGCACACTTGTTTATCATAGTTTAGCCTCTAAAATTATCTGCTAAACCACTTGTTTTCTTATCTACCTACAAGTTTTTTGTTTTTTTTTCTATCTAGATCTGGCTTCGTTTGAGATTGGCTTTGTTTCTAATCAAGAAATGATGTGAAATTCCTGATACGAATGTCTTTGATACTCTTTTACGAGGACGCATCTTCGTTTCTAGCATATTTGGCTTTGGTCTTTCCCTCATATAAATTGTTGAACTTGAATAATTCGCTGCTACCTAACCAATATATGGAGTTCTATGAGAGAAATGTGTGATACAGAGGAGGAAAAGAAGGAGACGTAAAGAAGAAGCTCGAGAATTTTTTTTTGTTTTTGGTTTGTAGTTTCTTGACGATGCTTGTTTGTGGTGTGTTTGTGGTTTCTTGCTTGTTTGTGGTGTGTTTGTAGTTTCTTGACGATGCTTGTCAAAGATGTTTTAGTTTTTTGTTTTTAGTTTGTGATGGTGAAACAGGGGTGTTTGTGGTTTTTATTGTACAACTGGAATTTCTAGGTACAACTGTGATCAGTACAACTAGAACTAGTCGGTACAATTGGATTATTTCACTGTCAAAATGAAAATACAATAAATCTAAAATAATTAAATATATTAAAACAAAAATAAACGTGCGCCGACAAATTTCACATGCGCCGACAAAATAATAAAAAATTGTTAATTTCTTATGTGGCTCCATCAAAATTGTCAAAGTTGTCCTTAGTTAACAGTTGTACTCGAATACATCAAGTTGTACTTTTGGGAATTTTGAGTTGTAATTAGTTATACATTGCTTTACACTAAATATTTTTGGTTGTACACATGATTATAGGTAATTTAATTACATTCCCCACGTTCTCATACAAAAATATGTGTTAAAACATTAATTTCGTATCTTTCACAATGAAACATGGTTGACATTAACAAAGTGTTGATGAAAGTATAATGTGTTTCATGTGAAAACAAGAAGATTTTATAATTTTGTTTTCTATCATTAATTTCATTTTGTATTATAAATATAATTGTGATACCTTTTGTATCATTAATATAATTTTGAATCATTATTTTGTATCATTAATATAATTTATTAGTTTTTGTTTTTTTCAAAGATATTGATCGTAGTTGTACCATTACGATTATCAGTTGTACAAAACAGTGATCATCAAAAGACGGCACGTTTTTATCCACGTTTTTCACATGGCGCCGCCAAATTTGTACATAGTTGTCGAGTTGCACCTAGTTGTCCTAAAATGAACATAGTTGTACTTTTCTTATAATTAGTTGTACCATACTTTAAGTCAATCTTTTATAGTTGTACCTTTTCTATTAGGTAATCAGAACACATTTCTCATACATTCATGTAATAAAATATGTGAAAAAAAATTGTTTGTAAGTTTTCCTTAATAAGTTGTTCATATTTACAAAGTAACCATAAAAATATAAAGTAGATGATGTAAAATAAAATGTAATTGAATTAGATTTTTATAGATTTCAACTACTATAAGAATATAAATTTATTATAAGAATATGGATTACAAAGAACATTTATTTTTCTCTAAAATTTGTTTTTCTTTTCTTTTTTGTAAAGTCAATTAAACATAGTTGCCCCAGCTACACATAGTTGTACAATGACAGAAAGACGGATTTTTGCTAAGGCAAATGAACATAGTACATAGTACATAATAAATCGTAGTACATAGTACATAATAAAACGTGGTACATAGTTGTTATCATTCCCTACTATTATCCGCCAAATAGCTATACAAGGGTCCTCGCACGGTCTTTTTTTCCTTCGTCCATGTTCTCCGGTTGATGGGAATCTTGTCTATATCAAAATGCTTGTAACTGCAAGTGAACCTTCTTAAATCAACCAAGTAAATATTGTCATCGCGTCCAATCACATTGTATTCGCACGTACTTGATTTCCTTTCTTTGAATAACATCCCCCATACTCAAAACATATGAGTGCGGAATGGTTATTATCTATTGTAACCTGAAAAGGAGAAGAAAAAAAACATTACTACACATTTACATTAGCTGTCAAATCTTCTAAGAAATACTCGTTCTCACAGTTGTACCAGTTATCCAGTTGTCCCAAATATCTCAGTTGTACCAGTTATCCCCAGTTGTACTAGTTATCCCAGTTGTACCCGTTAACTCAGTTGTACAAGTTATCCCAGTTATCCCAATTGTTATAGGTCTGCAAATCCTTCACTGCAAAGCCCAGTTCTAATTTTGGATTTTCCAAAATTTCAACCAATACAACCCATAAATTACCAATGTAGGATTTTAATTGACCAACAAAACATGCTTACTAACATAAATTACCTAACAAACATTCAAAAATAACAAATTTCAAATATCTACAATTTTCTACAATTACATGTGATTCATCAATGGTGAAGGTGGAGAAACTACAACAATATAAAACACAACAATTACCTTATTGAGCTTCAATCTGGTCGAAATAGATTGAACAAAGAAGAAATCCAAGGAGAAAGAAGAAGAAGCGAATAAGATGTGGGAAAGAAGAGGAAGCGAAGAAACTGGTCGTATTTTTTTTTTAAAAATTAAACTCAATTTTCATATTTCAATTTAATAAAATAATTAAATTAAATAAGGGCAAAAATGGAAATACTCATTTGTGAAAAAGATGGAGGGTATTTAGACTCATGGAGTGTATCGAAGAGCATTTTCCCTTCATTAAGGGTACACAAACATTTTGTCCATTAATTAATGAGAGATACACTAGAATGACTCTAATTTTAACAGAAATTACTAGAATGACTCATTCTCAAAAGTGTTACTAAAA
This sequence comes from Eutrema heterophyllum, assembly GCA_002933915.1. NCBI lineage: Eukaryota > Viridiplantae > Streptophyta > Magnoliopsida > Brassicales > Brassicaceae > Eutrema > Eutrema heterophyllum. Next base: position 32,007 of record PKMM01044599.1, on the reverse strand, counting down.
TGACTCTAATTTTAACAGAAATTACTAGAATGACTCATTCTCAAAAATGTTACTAAAATGACTCTAATTTTAAGTAAAAAGACCTCAAACCCTTGATTATTCTTAATAATCATAGATTTGCCATTTTGATTTAATTTTACAAGAAAAAAAATCATTGATTTACACAATCAGCAATTAGTTTATTTTAAATATATTTAACAAAATTATATCAACTAAATATTGAAGAGAACCAAAAAAAAAGTATCACGACAAAAAACTCTCATTCTCTCTCAAAAACCCTAGTTCGTTGGCGGCTCTCTACTCGATTTCTTCTCGGCCTGGTTCGTCACAGACTTTCCTCTAATCTTCTCTTCTATGTTTGTTTTAAGCAGTGGGTATTGTGCGATGTCCTTTGGCGGTGAAGAGCAGCGATTTCTTCTCGGTCCGGCGGTGGCTTCTCCACTGGTTCAGATCTCTAGCGGTGTTGGTTGTCGGTTCGTCTGGATCTGTGGTGCGCTGGTGCTTTGAATCGGAGGTTTTCTTGGATTTGGTTTACGGCTCGTCAGGGGTTCGTGTGTAAGTGGTGAGACGGCGGTGCTCGCTTGTTGGTGGTGGTTGTCGTTTCTACATGCCGATTCTTTCTCGGAGGTGATGCTATGTCACATGCCTTTTGGTGCTTTCATCCATTGTAGATTTTTGTGGTGTTGATGACAAATTTGTGTAAATTTCGATTATTTTGGTGGTAGGTTTGTTTATGACAGATTTGTGTTGCTGTTTTTGTGCTTAGTTTACGGCATATTTGTTTTTAGTTACGATAAAGTTATTTACTATATTAGTTGCAGACTTGTGGACTTGTTTTACCTATTGCGCAAACTTAAAACTTAGTTGTTACAATAGAGTTATTAGGCTTACTTTTTGATGGTTGATTTGTTTTACCTATTGCCGCAAATTAAAATACTTATCCACATTCAAATAATTTCAAATACGTAAAAAATGAAATTGATATTAAAATAGCGGTTTTGATTCATTGTTTCAAAACTATTCCTATTAAAAGATAGCGGTTACATATGTTTATAACCATATAAAGAATTGTGACAAGTGCATTCTAGGAAAAATAAAGTGAGCAACCCGAGTTGATGCTATGTCATAAGTTCAATTGTAAATTATCGAAAAATCCATTGACAAAGTTGGAATTTAAATCTAAAAAGTTGGAAGTTTTTATCTTTCTCTTTGAAAAATTCTAACCAAAAGACTAAGATTTTCTTAATCAAATAAACAAATCTTATAAGCTTAATAAACTTTAATCGAGCCTTTTTCCATTTGGGATTACATTTTTTGGGTTGAGATATATACTTCCTTATCAAAATATCGATCTCATTTTTTTGTTTTTTCCGTCGAAGACAAAAAACGGAAATAAAAAATCACCCTAGCTAGATTCGAACTCGAGTTGGTAGAATGGTGAGACGTTAACTAAAACTACTTTGATACACCATACTTTCATAAAACAAGGGCTCCAAAAACTTTATAATTAAAGAAGCATTTAGCTCAACCAATATCGCAGGTGGAACTGTAATTTCTCAGATTTTTAAGGATAAAATCGGGATATCTACACCGTAATAAAATTAAAACTGCCGTAAGAGACAATTAAATCTGCGGTTAAAAGTTTACCGCCACATGATTAGAAACGTAAAACTACCATCAATAATCAATAAGTCTGTTATTAAATGTCTACCACCATGGGAAGATATAAGTATGTCATCGCTAAGTCTATTACCAAAAAATGTTATTCTAGTAAGAGAACAAGTATGCTACCATTACAAATTAGAAAGTCTGTTATCAAATAACTTGCTTTTTTAAGTTTGATATAACATAAAAAAACATTGCCGTAACGTAAGAGTCATTCTAGTAATTAAAATTGACGACAAAATAAATCTGCTAAGCATAGACTTATTTATTTTCATTAAAACTTTGCTACCGTTAACAGAAGTCTACCACCACGTAGATAATAACTTTGTCGAAAAATCATAAATCTTTGACAGATTTATATCAATACATTTTAAATCTGCCAAATTTTAAATAAATTTGTGGTGTCCATAAGTAAATTTAATAAATAAATCTATTGAAAAACATTAAGTTTGCCAATTGAAATTAAGTTTGGCAAAGAAAAATATTTTTGTCACGCCGTAAGACAGATTTTTGTATATAAGTTTGTCTATTGTCATTAACTCTGACATTCGAAAATAAGTATGTTATTTCATAAGACAGACTTATATGTTTTAAGTCTACCGTCTCGTATTAAGTCTATCACCCAAAACAAAAATCTGCTAAATTACAATAACTTTACCTCCAATATCTCGATAAATTTATTATGATAGACTTATTGAAAATCGAAATACGCGGTGGCAATATCGTAAATAAGTGGACGTTTTTGCTGAGCTGAAATTTAGTTAGTAATGACATTCTTTTAATAACGTTTTTGGTACAACATGCCTAAAATGGCAGTATGGGCAATAACTTTACCAGAAACATCTTTCACTTTCCTAGGTTATTCTAGTAATTAAATTTAAAATTAAAGTTATTCAAGTAAATCTCCTTTAATTAATTTAAACTAGGTGGTTCGCCCGCGGACAGATGCGCGGACATTAAAAAAATTAAAAATTTATTTTTGATATTTTTTTACACACAATGAATTCAAATGCTAGATAATATGTGTTTGGGAAAATCACATTTTAAATCTCAAAGTATAAATTACTAACACTTTAAACCTTAAGAATTTACCATTCTCACTCTAAACCATGAAATTATTAATATTGACACTTCAAACTTTCAAAATAACTACCAATTTTGTGCCGTCATAAAATTTAGACCGATCTTATCACTCCGTTAACATAACATTTAACTCTGTTTATTAATTTAAAATCTGCAGAATAAAATATAATTTTTAATAGTAAAAAACACAAAAATAGGAATCTAATATATTTTCCCTTTATTTATTATAATAAAAAAAATTAAAAGAAAACTAAAACTATTTTCTTCTTCTCCTTCGTCAGATTGAGACAGTGACGCTGTAAGCCAGCGGCGGCGGCGATAGATCCGGTTGATCCTGAAGCGGATGATGGAGGTTGCTGATTTAGCAAGTTGGAGGAGCTGCAAATTCGGGAGATCGAGCTCTGATTTGTAAGAAGAGAATTAAGGTTTGGATTTATCGAGGGAGATATGGAAATTTAGTGGTCAAACAACTGATTTTCCGTTGCAAGATCTTAGTGCCATTACTTAAGCAATTCAAGCTCTCGAAGAGAGTCTGATCAACATCAATTGGTTCATCATGACATTCTAATACTAAATCCATCTGATTCTCATGAAACTAATATGATAATGTGTTCAAAATCGATATATGTTCATAGTTCATACAAAAGGAATTCTCAGGTAAACTACTAAGCACATTATTTCCAATAATTTCACGGAAACCCCAAAATCACTGAACAAAGTGTTACCCATCATTACCAACCCAAGTTTAGATAGAGAGTAATCAAGTTCAAATCGAGAAGAATCAAATCATCCCCTAATCACACCCAAAATCGAAACCCAAACAACCCATTTCTTCTTCTTCTTCATCTGATTCGCATTAAACGAACTGTTGGTTCATCCATATTATGAATATAGAGCAAATCGTACAAGAAGAACGTCGAAAAACCTAGAGAGAAACGTTGATTGAGGCAAACACCTGTTTAGGATTTATTTATTAATCGTGTGAATAATGTTTACAAACCCTAATACCTTATATTTATTTTATAAGCCCCAAAAAAACCCGATTCCTTATCCCACTTAGTAAAGGGTTCCTCTCCTAAACCCATTAAAAAACCGTACCACATTCCACGTTTGACGTTTCACGTTCTATGGTTGACGTTTGTTCACGTTCCATAAGCCCCTTTGCATATTATTTGTCACTAGAAACAACAATCTCCACCTTGGCGAATAATCTCCTGGGGCTTCTGCTTCTTCCTCTAACACTGGAAGACATGGAGCAAATCCAAGCAGTGCTTGAACTTCTCCACAGTAACGGGTTTGGTCAACATATCAGCTGCATTTTCCGACGTGTGCACCTTATCCAACAAGACTTCTCTAGATGCAGACAACTCCCTGATCTTATGAAATCTGACATGAATGTGTTTCGTCCTTGCATGATATACATGATTCCTAGCTAGAGACAGTGCACTCTGACTGTCGATGTATAGCTGGATTCCACCTTGATCAACACCCAACTCTGTCACAAGTCCTTTAACCCAAAGTGCTTCCTTGGGTGCTTCTCCCATTGCCATATACTGGGCTTCTGTGGTAGACATTGCAACAACAGACTGCAACACAGATCTCCAACAAATAGGACCTCATGTAAGAGTAAATACGTACCATGTAGTAGACCTTCTGTTGTTTAGATCACCAGCATAATATGAATCAACATATCCCACAACTGAACCACACTCTTGACCACCAAACATAAGCCCAAGATCGCTTGTACCTTTTAAATACTTGAAGATCCATTTGACAGCGTTCCAATGGTCTCTCCCAGGATTAGACATGTACTTGCTAACTTGACTAACCGTTTGTGCTAAATCTGGTCTAGTGCAAACCATAGCATACATCAAACATCCAACTGCACTTGCATAAGGAACTTGTGATATACCTCTGATCTCTTCATCAGACTTAGGACATTGCATCGCTGAAAGTGAAATGTGCATCGCCAAAGGTGTAGAAACTGATTTTGCATTTGACATGTCAAACTTTTCTACAATCTTCTGAATATAACTCTTCTGAGAAAGCCACAATCTCTTAGAGTTTTTTTCCCTGCGAATTTCCATCTCAATAATCTTCTTTACAGCACCAAGATCTTTCATATCGAACTCTTTCTTCAATAACCCTTTCAGCTCATCAACATCGTCCATATTTCTCGCAGCAATGAGCATATCATCAACATAAAGCAGTAGGAATATGGGAGAATGGTCATCCATACACCTTACATAGACGCAACAATCATACTCACAACTCGTGTGGCCAACCTTCACCATGTAGGAGTCAAACCGCGCGTTTGTACCACTGCCTAGGAGCTTGCTTCAACCCGTACAATGACTTCTTCAGTCTGCACACAAGCTTCTCCTCACCTGGTGTCACAAACCCTTCTGGTTGCTCCATATAGATCTCTTCATCCAGATCACCGTGAAGAAATGCTATCTTGAGATCCATCTGTTCAAGATGAAAATCCCAGCTCGCTACTAAACCCAACACAGCTCTAATGGAAGTGTGCCTAACCACATGAGAGAAAATATGGTCATAATCAACCCATTTCCTTTGTGAGTAATCCTTTGTTACCAACCTCGCCTTGTACTTTACTGGTTCCTTCTCAGACATTCCTCGTTTTACCTTGAAAACCCACTTGCATCCTATCGCCTTCTTGCCTTTTGGTAAAGGCGTTAGATCCCACGTTTGATTCTTGTCAAGGCTCTCATTTTCCTCTGTCATGACACCAATCCACTCATCTTTCTCCAGGCTTGCAATAGCCTTCCGAAAGTTTGTTGGATCATCTGAGCTAACCACAAGAGCATAACTAGCCATGTCTTCCAACCCTAATCTTTCCGGTGGCTTTATGATACGACGTGGTCTGTGAAGTGCCAAACTCCCCTCTGCCCTTCTCTGCTGACCCTCCTGCTCCACCTGAACAGGTTACTCATCACCTTCTGCTGCTGGTCTAGTCTTACTAGACTCCTCCTGTGCTGTACCAGAATTTGTTTCAGTCTCAATGGTCACATGCATTCGTTCTGACCTCGCCCGTTGCACCATATACTGCTCATCAAAAACCACATCTCGACTGAACACCCTTTTCTTAGCCTCAGGATCATACAACTTGAAGCCTTTCACGCATTTTCTAAAACCCAGAAATATACACTTCTTAGATTTTGAATCCAGCTTTGATCTTTCGTCACTTGGAACTAGCATGTAAGCTAGACATCCAAATATCTTCAAGTTTGACAGATCAATATATGTCCCAGTCCATACTTCTTCAGACACCTTTCCCTCTAGAGAACTCCTTGGAGATCTATTGATGAGATAGACTGCCATGTTTACTGCCTCTGCCCAGAACTGCTTTGGAAGCCTTGCATTCAACCTCAAACATCTTGCTTTTTCAGCAATCGTACGGTTCATCCTTTCGCTGACCGTGTTTTGCTGTGGTGTTTTCCTGACAGTGAAGTGTCTTTGAATGCCATGCTCCTCACAAAACTTCTGGAAGTCCCCGTCAGTATACTTTGTGCCATTATCTGATCTCAAATACTTCATCTTCCATTCCACCTGGTTTTCTACTTCAGCCTTCCAAACCTTAAAATTAGCAAACACTTCAGATTTTTGCTTCAAGAAGTACACCCAAACCTTCCTGGAGAAGTCATCAATGAAGATGACGAAATACCTAGATCCTCCCAATGACTGTTCCCGAGTTGGACCCCACACATCAGAATGGACATAGTCTAAAAGACCCTTTGTCTTGTGCTGTCCAGTCTTGAAAGAAACTTTGGACTACTTACCCATCACGCAGAACTTGCAGAAATCTATCTTACAGTTCTTCAACCGTCCATAAGACCCCTTTTATGGACTTCTGTCAAGGCATGCTCTCCTATGTGCCCCATGCGCATATGCCACAGAGTTGTACTCTCAGATTCAGACACCGCAGCTGCAGCTCCACCTACAACCACGCTCCCTAACATCCTGTAAACATTCCCAACTGTCATCTTTCCCTTTATCACAACCATAACTCCTTTACTAACCTTCAAAACATCTTCATCTTCACTACTGCTGAGTCTGAATCCATTTTTATGAAGAGTACCCAAGGAGATTAGATTCTTCTTCACCGCTGGGACATGCCTAACATCAGTCAATGTTCTGATGATGCCATCGTGCATGCAAAACTTGATCTCTCCAGTACCAACGACACCACACGCCATGTCGTTTGCCAACTGAACAGAACCCATGTTCCCAGCTTTGTACGTCTTAAACCATTCTCTGTGCAGAGTCATATGGAATGATGCACCCGTATCTAGAATCCAAGAATCTGTGTGATAACCTGATGTCACAATGAGCAAATAGTTCACAATGTCTTCTTCTGAATCTTCCTTCTGAACCATGTTTGCAGAACCTGACCCGCCTGCGTTCTGCTTCTTATTTGGACAATCTCGCCTGTAGTGACCCTTCTTGCCACAACCAAAGCACATCGAATTCTTCCCGGGGTTAGACTTCGATTTGTCCCTGTTACTACCATCCTGCTTCTTTTCTTGTCTTCCCCTCTGTGGATTGTAACTCACATACAATCTATCACCCTGAGATTTGTCAACCACAATAGTGTTCTGTCGCCGTTCATAATGAGATTGCAGCGAAGAACAAACTGTCTCCAACCCTACAGTCGTTTTATCGACTGTGAGAGTTGTCAATAAAGTCTCATACTGAGGAGGCAACGAACACAGCAAGATCAGGGCTTTATCCTCGTCCCCAATCTTCACATCCACACGCTCAAGATCTCCGATGATTTGGTTGAAGTTGTTAACATGAGCAATAAGATCTCCAGACTCTGACATCTTCAACCCATACAACTTCTGTTCCAGATACAGCTTGCTGGATAACGACTTTGACATGTACATCTTCTCTAACTTATCCCACATCGCCTTGCAAGTTGTGATGTTCATTACCTGATTGGTAATATCGTCAGAGAGACAAAAATGAATCGTTGAAACAACTTGATCTTGCATATCGTCCCACTCATCCTGCTCGATCTTATCCGGTTTTGTCTCCAACAGCGCCTTCTTTATCCCCTGGTGCGTCAGCAGATCCTTGACTCGCCCTTGCCACAGACCAAAGTTCCCCTTCCCATCGAACCGCGGAACGTCGAACTTGAGAGAACTCCCTTTGGTCATCGCTCAGATTTTCGCAAACCTTGAGCTCTGATACCACTTGTTATGAATATAGAGCAAATCGTACAAGAAGAAGGTCGAAAAACATAGAGAGAAACGTTGATTGAGGCAAACACCCGTTTAGGATTTCTTTATTAATCGTGTGAATAATGTTTACAAACCCTAATACCTTGTATTTATAAGCCCCATAAAACTCTATTCCTTATCCCACTTAGTAAATGGTTCCTCTCCTAAGCCCAATAAAAAACCGTACCACGTTCCACGTTCCATATATAAGCCCTTTTGCATATTATTTGTCACTAGAAACAACAATCCACTCACAAAAGCTCTATGCATTAGCCATATTAGCTTCAATGTCATCAATTCGACCTCCTTGAGTCTCAACAAGAACCTCCATGTCGTTCACTTAATGTCATTCACTTCTTATGTCTATCTTTCGTCTTCAAATCCATCTCTGGTTTCACTTCAAATGTCTTCACAAAACCAGATTCTCGAGTCTATATCCTCGTTACTTGGATCTTCACCAATCTCTGAAAAGTACTTCCTTTTCACATCTTCTTTGTAGTCAACAAAGATTCTCTCTCACAATTGATGAAATTCGCTCATCGTCTCTTTCAATTTTGCCCTAATCTCGTTTGTTATAGAAGTTTGTGTCAAGATCCTTCCTTGAATCTCGTATGATTTAAGAAGTTGCTCTTCTCGAGAGCCTTGATTGGGGTTTTGATTGTGTTGGCCTTGCGAGAAATGGCGACAATGTTCGATTCCATCGTGTCTCTCAATCCGCGGAAATTTTTTGTGTTGTAAGTGGATTTGTCTCTTCGTTTAGGTTTTGAAGATCGAGTAAGCGATGAGTGATTTCTTCGATTAGGGTTTCGATGGATTTGATTTTTTGGAAGAAACCGGAGAGGTTTTGATGGATCGGAGTAATCTATTTTTTTCTTTCTCAATTTCTTTTTTTTAAATTAAAATTATTATTATTATAATAAATTAATAAATAAAATTAGGTTTTTTAAAATAAATCCAGATCACAATTTAAAACAGAAAACTAACAGTTCCGTTAACGGCGTGATTTGATCCGTTTAATTTTATGACGGCGCAAGTCGACGGTTACTTTGAAGGTTTGAAGAGTCAATATTATTACTTTCATGATTTAGAGTGAGAATGATAAACTCCCGAGGTTAAAAGTGTAAGTAACTTCTATTTTGAAGGTTTAAAATGCGATTTTCCTTAATATGTTTCATGTTTTGATTGTTTGATTTATTGTTTAGATCCTTTATTAAATTTAATCATAATTTTTTGTGTTATGTACACTAAATGCAACATGAGCAAAATTTCAAGCGCTAATTCTAAATTTTAGTTTACATTATTATGTTAAGTTGTAACTAAAGGAAATTTTACATGATAAAAACATCACATGATAAAACATCATACACTCAGTTGAGCTCATAATTCAGTTTAAGATTTGCACTCAATCTTAAACTCATATGGAGTTAATCTTAATCCTCCAGTCACATAAATGATCTCAAAATTCGATCGAATCATCTAATCACCTTCCACTAATATCGAAGTAATACCATTAAAGTACTCATTGTCCATGGTAGCCTGAACCTTATCATCCTGATAACCATAAGTTTATAAATTCAGCATCCAACCAATAAATACCATTCCTTGTATCTACGAATTATATAAAAACTTTTGGAGTCAAGTCTATATGCTACCGAAGGAATTTTATGCTAAGGTGGACTCGTTATGCTCAGCTTTCTTGTGGAACAACAAAACTCAGTCCGATGTAGGCTCTCGGGTAGCCTGGACAGATGTTTGCAAACCAAAAAAGGAAGGAGGTCTAGGAATTAGACTGCTCGAAGATTTTGAGATGGTTTTTCGGTTGAAACAAATCTGGAACTTGTTTACTAATTCAGGATCTTTGTGGGTTGCTTGGGTGAATCAAAACATTTTCAACAGGAAAAGCTTTTGGATGACAGAGGATTCAAACCGTTTCTCTCGGACCATAAGAAGCATGCTCCAAGTAAAACCATTGCGAGGAATTTTCTAAAGTGTGAGGTTAAAAATGGGAGTGCTGCCTCCTTTTGGTTTGATTCTTGGACAGATCTTGGTCCTCTCATGGATTATGTTGGTGATGATGGGCCTTCCTTCTTCAGACTGAGAGCTGATGCAAAGGTTAAAGAAGCAGTCAGGGATGGAAATTGGTATCTTCCAAGTGCGAGATCTGATAAAATGCAGGAAGTTCAGGTTCATCTTACTACCATTTTGCCTCCGTCTGACTCTCTTGGGCCAGATGTTTTTCTTTGGAGGACGCCGGCTGGCGCCTACTCAAGGTCTTTCTCCTCTCGAGGTACATGGGATCAATTGAGAATCGTCTCCCCATTAGTTTCTTGGGTCTATGTGGTTTGGTTTAGGGAGAACATACCTCGAGCTTCATTCATCTTGTGGCTCGCTATTCTTCAGCGCCTGCCAACGAGGAATAGGCTTCTCCGTTGGAGAATGACCGTGCCGTCAACCTGTCTTCTCTGCTCCAATGGTAATGAATCCCACTCGCACCTCTTTTTTCAATATGACTTCGCTAGAGAAATTTGGTTGACCTTTGCAAGTACTCTATCTGGTAATCCACCTACAACTCTCATGGATGCCGCGAATCTTCTATCTCAAGCTCCAAGTAGTCTACCTCCGAGCTCCTCTCTTTTACTGAATTGCTTCTTCAAGTCATTGTCTACACTCTATGACGAGAGCGTAACGCAAGAATCTTTTCCTCTCAAAGCTCCTCTTTGAAGACCATCAAAGCTTTGGTAGACCGTACTATGCGTGATCGTCTCTTATCTTTCCTTCTTCGGGATATCAACTCTTCTTCTCTCCTTGAATTGTATTTTGGTTGTGTCTTATCCGTTATAAACTTTTCATTTTTGCTCGGGTTCCATTATGGGTTAGTAAGGCAAGCGTGTAATCAGTAGCTTATGTTTAGTTTGTAACTCTTTAATTTTTGGTATAAATCTTAACATTAAACCAAAAAAAAAAAGAATTATATAAAAACGAAACATTTTATATCACCGAAAGTCCATAAATTTCCAAAAGAATATATGCTTAAAACAACAAATAAATAGAGATTTAAACTCTTCCGTAAAAAGTAGGTAAATCCCAAAAACCATAACAATTGGACTGCATCATTAACAAAATTTAAATAAAATATTTATCCAAACAGTCAAGGATAAACATCCTAATATTAAAATATCACTCTTCTTTCTTCCTCCACACAATACTTATTTAAATTTCTTTTTTTAATCCTATCATTTAAATAATTAGACCATTATTATGAAAAGTGCACATACAAGATGATTCTAAAACTTACATTGCTTTGAATTCTTGAACCTCTCGAATCGGACAATTCAACATGATTTGAGTTTAAGACTGTAATGATTATTTAAAAGAGACAAACATTCAAATAAAAACAGTGTGTGTCACCCAAACCAGAGATAATGAATTCCAAATTTCCAATGTCTTTATCAATTATTATAAGAGAAAGATCCAAAAATTGTAATTAGTCGAATGCTACAACAATTGATGTTTAGATTCAATATAAAAGTGACTAATCAATTTTTAAAAGAACTTGATTAATGCTGCCGTTTGTTACGAAGCTGAGCTAATCTATGTTCCATTTGTTTTATACTATAAGTTGTTTTGGCTAAAAACACAAATATTAAAAAAATTTAATTTTTTTCAAAAAAATATTATTTAATATATAAATTAAAAACAATTCAACCAATCATAAAAAAGATTGCAAAATATTATTGATCACACAATATTCAATAAAAATAAAAATTGTATAGAAATATGAAAATAACATATATTTTAAAACAAAACAAAACCTCTAAAACAACGTATATTATAACACAGAAGGAGTAGTGACGAAGGGATTAGGATTTTTGGAATCTTACTCTTCATCTTCGTCCACTTAATCTTTGTGGTCTTCCTTGTCTTCTCTCTCTTCGTCTTCTTCATCTTGTTTGTTTTTTTCATCTTGATCTCCTTCAAATTCCTTTTTGTATAATTTTCCTGTAGATCAAAATCGTATTCAAACAAAATATGATCATAAGTAAATGATCTTAAACAGAAAATAGGATGTCATATCGATTAAAAAGAAAATGAGCAAAAGTCTATACAACTAAAAAAATAAAACCTTGCCCATTGTGTTGCTCTTCTTCATCGCTGCCTTTTTCGTTTCTTACACTGTTTTTTTTAGTTGCTCTGGATTCTTTAGACGATACGACTGAAACTACAGAAACGGCATATACAATAGAGAATTCGAAAACGAATTATATAATATAAACATGAATTATATGATCTAAACGGATTAGTTAGTTGTAGATATACGTTTTCGTGTTTTGAGGACCTAATTGGTGCGTTTGCTATTGACAGGGTACTACTCAATATAACACTCTCTCATCCTTTTTCTTTTGCTATAATATTCTTAAAACTCGCATTTTCATTTAATATTATTCCCATCATTTGCCTTCATCTTCCTTCTCTCATGTTCTTTATGTTTCCTTCTCCAACATCCATTGACGAACAAAACCACGATTCTAAATCCAATCCATTTGACCCGGTTCTAAACCCAAAAATCTATCTATCCGGCGACACCAACTGCATGGAGCAGCTTCTCCTCCATTGCGCAAATGCCATCGACCCAAACGGTGCCACGTTGGCTAAACAGATCATTTGCGTACTCAACAACCTCGCTTCTTTCGACGGTGAAACCACCCACACACTCGCATCCACCAAAAACCCTGCATTCGCTTTTCTACCCGTAGTTGCTGCTTTCGTCTCCCAAAAAACACTTCACCGGTTCTCGGTCATTTAGAACGCCGTTTTGGATTCATCACCGTGAACTCAGGGATCCTCACTGTGTCAAAAGTTACTCCTCCGTTCACATCATTGACTTAAGTTTGACTCATTGCATGCAAATCCCTACGACTCCATAGAAACCAAACTCAACCTCCTCTGCTTCTCAAAACTCACCGTCGTCGTCACCGAATCTCCTCCACCTTCATTGCTTGGAATCTCCTACAAAGAGCTAGGATCTTAGATAGTAAAATTCACAACCACACAAATTCACAACCACACTCGCATCGACCCTTTCGTCTCCAACAAAGCTTTCGTCGTTAAATGCCACATGATGACTCGTTACATCCCCGAAGAAACCCTAATGTCAAATTTTCTACGATCGGGTATCTTGAAAGAGCTTAGAGATCTGAGTGGTATTAGAATATATGATAGTATAGAGACATCTTCTCCCTAAATCAATCCAACACATTCCCTAAATCACTCCACCATCCATTCCTTAAATCACTCCACCATCCATTCCCTTTCCTTAAATCACTCACCCACCATTTACCTTTGTATTAGTATAAATATGCTTGTAATGTATTTGTATCACTCACTCAATTATCAATGTAATCTTCTATTTCTATATCGTTATCAAGTGGGAGGTTAAAGAGAGAGACGTGCAGCCGTGGATATAGGTTGTTTGAAGAACATTGCTCTAATCTTTATGAGAGTTTAAGAAGGGGTGAAGGGAATTAGAGTTTTACTTGCGGCCGCCGAAGTAGATAGGGTTTCCTTCGAGTTTGTTTAGACTTTTGTTTTTTTTAAACGTGGGCCGAAATATTATGGCTGATTTTATCAATTCTTACAAAATTGTTGAGCGATTTTCTTAAACAATTTTTTTATTAAAATTACTCATTAAGGAGACCAACTTGCTAAACAGAAACGATTACCTTTTGAACCACATAATCATCTATCTCATTCACCATTTGATTTACTTCACTTAGATGTTTGGGGTATACTTTCTAACGATTGTTGATGACTGTACTCGTGTAACATGGATTCACCTTATGAAAAATAAAAGTGACTTTCCAGATTGTTTCCCTCTTTCATTAAGCATGTTCATACACAATATAATGCTGTCATTAAAGCTATAAGAACTGATAATGCTCTTGAACTGGCTTTTACTGACATTGTTAAACAACATGGCATGATTCATCAGTTTTCTTATGCATATATACCCCAACAAAACTCAGTAGTGGAACGAAAACATCAACACTTGTTGAATGTTGCAAGGGTATTGTTATTTCAGTCTAATGTGTCTTTGATTCACTGGAGTGATTGCATATTGACTGCTGTCTTTCTTATCAATAGACTTCCCTCTGTTCTTAAAAATAAATCACCATATGAATTGTTGACTAAGAAGAAACCTAATTTTTCCTTCTTGCGTTCTTTTGGATGTATGTGCTTTGTCTCTACATTACAAAGGATAGACATAAGTTTAGTTCATGGGCTGATTAGTGTGTTTTTTAGGCTATTCTACTGGTTACAAGGGATATAAGGTTTTGCATCTTGATATTAATCTTGTTTCTGTCTCTAGAAATGTTATTTTCCATGAAACAATTTTTCCTTTTACGACCATCTCTCATTATCATTCATCATTTGACATTTTTAATTATACTATCATGCCTTTACCCATTCATGTTGCTTTGGATGATATAGTTAATGCTCCATCTTCTGACACATTCATACATTCTTCTTCACCTACTACTATCCCACCTCATGCATCATCTGCATCACAATCTCAATTCCCTGTTCTAGGAAATACTTCTAATCATGTTACTACAGAGAGTGATGTGGTTTCACTTCCCAATTCTCGACTAAAACGCTCGACAAAAGCACCATGTTATTTGTCTAATTACCACTGTTCTCCTACCCAAATTTCTACTCCTTCCAATTCTACAAAGGTTTTCACGACTCCTTATCCTCTTTCATATGTTCTTTCTTACTCAAATATCTCCATTCCTATCAGTCTATTGTTCTCTCATTCTCTATGGAAACAGAACCAAAAACATTTAAACATGCCATTGCCTCTAAAGAGTGGACAGATGCCTGTAACCAGGAGTTGGATGCGATGGAGATTAATAAGACTTGGAGTGTTGAATCGTTACCTCCAGGGAAGAATGTAGTTGGCTGCAAATGGGTTTTTACCATTAAATACAATGCTGATGGGAGTGTGGAACGATACAAGGCTCGTCTAGTGGCTAAAGCTTTTACTCAGTAGGAAGGAGTTGACTTCTTTGATACATTCTCTCCGGTGGCAAAGCTGGCTAGTGTCAAACTCATTCTTGGTTTAGCTGCACGTATGGGCTGGAGTTTAACACATATGGATGTAACAAATGCATTTTTGCATAGTGACTTAGATGAAGAAATTTTCATGAGCTTACCTCAGGGCTATACTCCAGCATCCGGTTCCTTGCCTCCAAATCATGTATGCCAGCTCCACAAATCCATCTATGGCCTCAAGCAAGCATCACAACAAAGGTACAAATGTCTTTCCAAAGCTATCCTTGACGATGAATTTGTCCAATCTCAAGCCAACAATACTCTGTTTGTCATACTAAAAGGTACATCATTCATAGCTCTCTCTATGTTGATGATATCCTTATAATTAGCAATGATGATGAAGCTGTTAAGTCTGTTAAGACTATTTTAGCAAGGCAGTTTAAGACCAAAGATCTAGGTCCAGCTAGGTTCTTTCTAAGTCTTGAAATTGCTAGAAACTCGACTGGAATTTCTGTCTCCCAGAGAAAATATTGCTTGGACTTGTTTTCGGATTCAGGACTATTAGGTTGTAATCCCATATCTGTTCCAATAGATCCTAAAGTGTCTCTTAGCAAGGCGACATGGACTCCTCTAGCTGATGCAACCCATACAGAGAACTCATTGGCCGGTTACTCTATCTTTGTATCACTAGACCTGACATAACCTTTGCGGTTCATAAATTGAGTCAATTCCTTTCTTGCCCCATGGATGTTCATCTTCAAGCTGCTCATCATGTGCTCAAATATCTCAAAAACAATCCAGACCAAGGTTTGTTTTACTCTACGTCCACTGAGTTGTGTTTGAATGGTTTTGCTGATGCCGATTGGGCAACTTGTCCTGATACAAGACGGTCAGTTACTGATTTGTGTGTGTTTCTTGGTTCCTCTCTCATCACTTGGAAGTCCAAGAAGCAAGACACAATAAGTAGAAGCAGCACGGAGGCCGAATATCGGAGTATGGCTGTTGCTACTGGTGAACTCATTTGGTTATATCAGTTACTGACTGATCTTCATGTGCCGGTAGCTTCTCAAACGAAGTTGTTCTGCGACAGAAAATCTGCTATGCACATAGCTAATAATCCAATCTTCCATGAAAGGACAAAGCATGTGGAAGTTGATTGCCACACAACCCGAGATCAAGTGAAGAATGGTTTCTTGAAAGTGCTTCATGTCTTTACAACAAACCAACTTGCGGATATATTGACAAAGCCACTACATCCGGGTCCCTTTCATGCTTTGCTTAATCGAATGTCGATATCAATATTACAAATAAATATGAGGTTTTTTAATTTTATAAAATCCAAAAATATGAATTTGAAAAAATATGATTTATAANATTTGCCAGTGTTTGACCCTGACTTTTGTTGATTGTCATTGCAAAAGCAACTTTCAATGGAAATTGCCTACGCCTCATTTTGAAAGGAAGCTTAGCATATGATGGTGTAATAAACATACGCGGTATGAACACCTTTTCTCCAACTCTATTTCCTGTGATAACTTTGGCTTCCACAATATGATTGGCCAATTGAGTTATCTGCAATCTTGTCCCGTTACACAATCCACCAGTCGGATCAATATTCATGAGTATCATCACAGGTGTACCAACCTTCAATCTTAAAGAATGAGTAGGTAAACCTGACGTTTTTATACTATTTAGAAACTCTGGTGTAAAAACAGAATCATCCTTTGAGTTTGTATCTGCTGGATCAATACTATCAGCGCTTAAATATACTCTCTCTTCACTTATAAAATAACCACCGATAAACAATTCAGAAGATGCATGATATAAAAAATTCAGGAAGTCACATAAGACAATTATATTGAAAGTTGAAGATTTACTGTAAGAAGATCAAGCATATAGTTGTTAATCATATCAACATCATCATTGGTAGGACACAAGATAGCTCTTTCCTAAAAGAATTCGTATAACTTCGTATAATGTATGCTATACGAAGTTATTACGCAATCCATATATATTCAAAGAAAAAAATCTATTCAACATCTTGCTATATTTTTCACTATAATTTATTATATTTTATTTGAATATATATCAAAACAAAAGTTGAAAAATATTTTACTAATTTTATAAAAAATTACACAAGAAAACTATTTTTTAAAGAGGTCGTAGACTAACCACAAAAACCAGAGTCATTTAATGGTGCATATTAGAGTTATGTTTTTAAGATTATAAGTTTTTGCGGGTTAACCCGAATAATATTTTAATTCACTGTAAAACAGGTTAAATCAACGGGTTAAATAGATAAATTATTACAAATTGACAGCTTTATCTATAATTATTAGTTAGTCATATTGTAAAATTCATATAAAAGCACTTTTCATAAATTTCAAAATAATTTATTTAAAAAAAATTACCCCACACTATAATTAGCCGGGGTTAAGTCCTAGTTATCTTAAAATAGGAAACATAAACCACATAACGGGTAAATGACAAAACAATAAAATAATGTGTCCCAGTTCTTTGACTTGGTAATGATATCTGATTTCTTCTTGTTCTTGTATGCTTCTGATGTCTGCAAATAATTTATATGTATTAATATAATACTGAAGAAAGATTTCAAATATCATTATATTGAGTCTCAATGTAGGCCGTTGATACGATGCCGATGTAGACACTGTGTTAGAGTGAAGAGAAGACACGTGAAGGCTCGTCATGTTGAAGAGAAGCCTTGGAAGTAAAGGAATTAGAAGTATAAATAAGAGTCATCGTTGTTCTTCGTTTTTTATGCGTTTGCTGAGTTTGGGATTGTTGAACGATATGCGTTCTTCAATGGAGCTCTTCTAGATTCGTTGATTTGCCGGTCTAGAACCTCTTGTAATCGGGATTTCGTTGGATTCAGATTACAATATCAGTAAAGTGCATCTTATTCTCTCAGTTTACAACTTAGTTCATAACAACCGTCTTCCCATTTATGCTTATATTTAAACATGTGATGGTTTTCAGAATTTCGTTAAGAGTACTTTAAGTTAATATCATATAAAACATACCTTACTGATGAGTTGTTCTGTGTCATGTCTTTGCCATGTCTGCAATAAATTATGGAAAACATACATAGGTTTAACACATATATCAGAACTGAAATTGAAACAAAATAACCAAACGTACATCACAGATGCATGCTGAGGTTATTCAAAATACTGAAACTAAGTTTCAATATAAGAATCCAACAGATCATGGAAAACCTCCTTGTACACAACGTTCATGGTTCTATCATGCGGCTTGCCATCTTTGTCTGTAATAAGAATCTTTAATCCCTTTCGAGATTTCACCCTGGACACAGCAACATACAACTGTCCATGTGAAAATACAGGCCTAGGTAGAAACAAACCCACATTTGCCAGTGTTTGACCCTGACTTTTGTTGATTGTCATTGCAAAAGCAACTTTCAATGGAAATTGCCTACGCCTCATTTTGAAAGGAAGCTTAGCATATGATGGTGTAATAAACATACGCGGTATGAACACCTTTTCTCCAACTCTATTTCCTGTGATAACTTTGGCTTCCACAATATGATTGGCCAATTGAGTTATCTGCAATCTTGTCCCGTTACACAATCCACCAGTCGGATCAATATTCATGAGTATCATCACAGGTGTACCAACCTTCAATCTTAAAGAATGAGTAGGTAAACCTGACGTTTTTATACTATTTAGAAACTCTGGTGTAAAAACAGAATCATCCTTTGAGTTTGTATCTGCTGGATCAATACTATCAGCGCTTAAATATACTCTCTCTTCACTTATAAAATAACCACCGATAAACAATTCAGAAGATGCATGATATAAAAAATTCAGGAAGTCACATAAGACAATTATATTGAAAGTTGAAGATTTACTGTAAGAAGATCAAGCATATAGTTGTTAATCATATCAACATCATCATTGGTAGGACACAAGATAGCTCTTTCCTAAAAGAATATGGGATCTTTTGAATCTTTGAATGTGCTTCCGTACACTTCAGAAACTATAGACTCAATAGGATCAGTGCACTCAATAATCAGAAGATCTTTGGGAATGTCAATAATGGTTTATCCAGTATTTGGCTCATTAGTCTTCCCATCACCTAAATTGAGTATCCATTCTGAAAATTCCTTTATTTCTTGAGCTTCACGGCTATCTTGCTCAGACAAAAGTCTCATATTTTTTGTTAACTGCAAAACTTTGCAATGCTTCCAGAGTTCTGAAGAACTAAGAGAAGCCATAACTATATTATCTCTACTCCCTTTTGGAATAGCATGCAGTATCTGTCTGAAATCCCCCTCGGAATACTACAACTTTACCTCCAAAAGGTTTATCATCTGAATTCTTCATAATGTCGCATAGAGTACGATCGAGAGATTCAAAACAATACTTGCTCATCATAGGTGTTTCGTCCCAAATAATAAGCGATGCTCTAGAAACTAACTCAGCTTGGTCACTTTCGGGTTCACTACAAGAAAACAGACGATTTGCAACGATTTTTTGCGTCGAACATTTTCGTTGTAACAGTAGAGACGGAGTTGCAACGAATTTGCGACGAAAATATCATTCGTCGCAACATTGGGACGAATCATTTCGTTGCAAATTCGTCCTAAATTTGCGACGAAATAGCGTCGAATTAACCACGTAGCCACATTTCGACGCAAATTCGACGCAACCTTTGCAACCAATTTGCGTCAAACTATAAAAGTTTCACTATTCATTTGAGGTTTCGCCTATAGCGACGAATTTGCGACAAATTGTAAAGTTTTAACATTTCGTCGCAAATTCATCGCAAATTGTTCGGACGTTTGCATCGAATTTGCGACGAATATCACAATTCGTAGCAAAATCGATGCAATAGTCCAAACCTCAAATGAATAGGAATTTGCTACTTAACAACGAATTTGCGACGAATTATAAAGTTTTGTTGCTATTCGGACGCAAATCGGTGACAAAATTTGTTCTTCGGTTTTTAAATGTGAATTTTAAACATGCGAAACAATCTAACTTTCATTATTTTTGCCTTAAACATGATAATATGATTGTAGGGAATGAGTTAAA
>PKMM01044599.1:0-11109 GCA_002933915.1 Eutrema heterophyllum | reverse complement strand
AATTTTAATATTAATTTTAATTTTATTATTAATTTTAATTTTAATTTAACCTATTTTAAATTTCGTCGCAAAATCGACGCAAATGTTTTCGATGCAAATCCGTTGCAATAGTTGCGTCGAATTAGCGACGAAATTTTTGGGCCGATTTAGCGACTAAAACGATTCGTCGCAACGTTTGCGTCGAATTAAAGTTTGCGTCCAGAGCTTTGCGTCGAAATGACTTTCGTCGCAAATCCGTTGCAACACAGAATTTGCAACGAATTTGCATCGAAAATGGCCGACGCAAATAGACTGTTTTCTTGTAGTGGTTGTATATTGCATTTTGAGGATTCATGAGGATTAATCGAAATGCCAAAGCAGTCCTTCCACCAGGCAACAACAATGAAGCTATGCCGCTAGATGCAACATTCAGTACTATATCTCCTCTAGATCGGATAGCAGCTGAAAGAATATTCCATAAGAATGTTTTGCATGTTCCTCCAAACCCATATACGAAAAAGACACCACCTTTTTTTCGAAAACAACACCTAATATCTCATCAAACACAGACCTTTGCTCATCAGTTAACTGACCAAACCATTCATCGTGTCTATCACGCAATTCTGCATGCGGATAGTTAAGCTCATCCTGCAGTAGCCTATTATCACTAATCGAGTCTTGGTTATCCACTGGTTTTGGCATTGTCTCCCAATTAGACAAAGAACTGCTGCGCAAAAGGCTCTCTATCATCAATAATGTGCAGTTAAAAATCTGTTCTTCGCTCAAATTGAGACCTAGTGAACAAATCTAAAAATTCCCATGGTCAGTAAAATTTTATTTGTAAACTATATCTGATTAATAAAATGTACTCAAAATACATTCTCACCTGGATTTCGACGGTTTCTACGTTCTATGATAAGAACGTCTTCTGATACTATATCATGTGTTGCATCCCAAACTAACTTAGGCGATGATAAACTGTCAGATTGTAGCATCATCGCAAAAAGTTTGCGAACATAGGCACTTGAAGCCCA
This sequence comes from Eutrema heterophyllum, assembly GCA_002933915.1. Classification (NCBI taxonomy): domain Eukaryota; kingdom Viridiplantae; phylum Streptophyta; class Magnoliopsida; order Brassicales; family Brassicaceae; genus Eutrema; species Eutrema heterophyllum. Next base: position 10,096 of record PKMM01044599.1, on the reverse strand, counting down.
AAAGCTACACTCTTTTAATCCTTCAATATATTCCTTGTCATCATCCAACAATCCTAGCTTATAACATGCATCTTCAAACGTGGGTTCAAGAATACCTTCAATTGTCTTGATATCATCGAACGACCTTGGACCTTTTATCTTATTAATCAATACTCTCAAAAAATAAAATTCACCCATACTTGGAGGAACATGTTGCAGCCTCCCGATTGCAAACCCGCCTATTTTCCGTCGTTTACACCAAACTTTTTCCTTTCCATCATAGATGAACTTAGTTGGAAGCTCTGCATAAGTCAACTCCCTTGCCTCAGGGTATTCCTCATTACACTCAAACCAAGCTAAGAACATATATAGTCCTACAAACATCTGGATGAAACAACACACTTTTCACAGGATCACCATCCCTATAAATGACTAAATTTTCATTCGGAAGATGGAAAGTAAGCTTTTCAACGGGTGTTGTCCGGTAATGTGTTGGAAAAGATAAAATTCGTCAAGTCGCTTCGCACGTAGAGCAGTGAGGAAGAAGATGCAGAAGTTGTAAATAGTAATATTACTAATCGCATATACCTTGCATCAAAATATTTTTTGATTTCGTCTACAGGTTTATCAGCTCCATCTTCTACAGCAATCATTCCATCTCCAGAATTAGTATTTCCATGCATATGTTTCTGACCCATTAGTATGTTTCTTAGCTTTCGTAGTCACGGTCCCTGATACACAATCTTGACCTTTATTTATGTATACTTAAATAAGTACTTAATAGAACGTGACTGATTACACCACTCGACATTAATATGTGCACGATATCGGATGAGTAGTTTCTTATTGTAAGGAACTACAAACCCGTTATCAATTTGAATTCCTTTTTTCTCCACTTTGTTACCATCTTCTCTTCTCTTGTAAACTAGATAACCCTGAGCATCCATTGTAGTTTGCTCAACATACTTTCTAGGGAAAAACTTGCTACATTTTCCATCTTGCATACACGGTGAATCTTTGTTAACTTCGCCACATGGGACATGAATCATATAATCCTTCACGACTTCATACAATTTCGGCTCCTCATGTTTATCAGGAATTTCAGCAGAGATGATGCCATCAATATCCTCAGAAGTTGGAAATTTGCATTTAGAATCCATGAACAGTAAAATATGAGCATGCAGAAGTCCTCTTTTTGGAACTCTATGGTATATAAAGCTGAAATACGATATATGAACTTAGTTAGACAGATTTATCAAAGAAATATAGTAATCGTTTCAAGAAAATCACATGGATGGAATAACTAACAAATAAACACAACACTTACCAGATACCGTTTTTCCAAACAGCTGATTTTTGGTTATGTCATTCATCAAGCTATCAAGTACTTTGAAAAGTCTGCAACACAAATCTAGTTTGTCCTCGAACCTGAGATTATATTTCTAGAAATACCTTGTTAACTCCGGCCATTTTGGGTTGCATGTGAAGGTTATAAAGAGATATGGAAACCCAGTATTTGAAATACTTATCGCATCCAAATACATTTGATGCATATATCTCAGACCACCAGTGAAAGATGATGGTATAAAATTTCTTTGACCTTCAATTGTCTGAGTAGAATCTCCATCATCTGCAGCTGCCAAAAACTTACTATAGTTGTGAGACCTTAGATTTGACTGATTTTTTCTGATGTACCGAAGCCGATGAGACTCGATCATTGTATAAGCATCTACTAAAAACTGCTGAAATAAACGTCTTGAAAGAAGAATGACTTGAGAACTCATAGTTCGGATCTTGATGCCTAATCGAAAACCATCTTCTCGATAAGGGAAAAGAGGGGGTATTGGAGTGGTAGATAGCAAGGATGTAACTCGTCAATCCTTTTGAGCTTCCCCGACTGCTTTTCCAATATTATATCACGTTTATCCATATTATGATGAAAATCTCCAACTACCAAAACGGCCACTTCAGAAGAGGTAAGAAGGTTGTAAATGCAACCATCTTTGAGGCGATTGTGGATTAGAACCAAACTTAATTCTTCACACCCATCTTCGTCATTAAAATGTCCTTAACACTTCTGAATGTATCCACATGAACATTATTGCGCCTCAACATATTCATTATAGATTCAACCAAATCAGGCCTTATTTTGCAATTACCGCGAGTACCACTGTTTTGTCAAGAAAATCAAGAAAGAAGATTGTATTAGTATAACTACAATATATATGTAGTTTACATGAATTCCAAAAATGTCCACCATTTTACCTTAATGCCGATATTCTATTTTGAACCTCGTTTTCGGTATCATGAATATACAATTGAGAGAACTTAGCTTTGTTGTTTGATTTTGGCTTCATACTACCGATCAAATGGTAGTTCTCACCGTGTAGTTTAAATATTTTTGGACCGCGACCTTGGTTGATTGTATTGTCAATCTTTCCTCCAAGAGATGTAAATGAAAACATCATGTTTATTGGTCAAATATTATCCTGATAATGTTTGCTAATATCATCATCATGGGTGAGTAAAGCCTGTAAGTGTTCTGGTGGTTCTTTAAGAACTGGAAGCTGAACTTTCCCTCGCATGCAACACATGGTGAAAACCGGATTTTGTTCCTTTTGCTCTTTTCAATTCTCTCATTATACCAAAATAAAGCACCATATTTTGGACATTCGTTTGTTGGATCTCCGTCGTCCTTGTAATCTTGAAATACATATAACAACGATAATATGATATGTTAGCTAAATCAGAAAATCATCTTATAGATTATTATTGTGGGAATTATATGCATAAAATTATGTAGTGGGATATTCTGTATAATACCTTCTTCTTTTGTTGAAGATTCACCCGAAGATATAATCGCTGCTTGGTTCCTGGTGGGTAGATCACTAAACAATTGCGCAAAACAATTAGCAAGTTTTTTAGTGTATTGCTGAAGTTGTAAGCTTTCTGTATTTTCAGCATCAACAATATCAGAATCAGTCTGATCATCATCTCCTTCATTGCTTGTACAATCCCAATAGTCATCACCATCATCTATTAGAACACATTTGTTATATAATAGTATGTTAGTTCCAGATGTGCTTAATTGTAAGGAACAATAGTAATCATCCCTTCTTAAAAGAATAAGTAGAGCTCATCGGAAGTATTCATGCACCTGATGATTCAGAATCATGCAATGTTAATAAATGGGTAGTTGATTTACGGCCTTGACTTTGACTGGAACTTGGAACGCATGGCGTAGATTCTGCCAGTCTAACAGATGGTAATGAACTTTGGTTATGAGTAATAGTGCTATAAATATCTGCACCCATTAAATACGTATGTAAGTATACAGTGGCCCACAAAAATTGAAATCCTACATCAAAACAGATGAATATGGAAATGCTTTCATCTAACCAGATGATGATTGAACAGAGTTTCTTGTAGATGAAACATGGAAACTTGATCACAGAATGGGTATTTTGATTTCTTGTGTCTACTGTTGGATTTAAAGAGATGAAACATTGTCTCCTTTCCGATTGATTATGTGCCTTCTTCCGAGCAGGCAAACGGCTATTTTTCAATGTTTCTCTTATAGTAACTACCAAGAAAATAACAATATTAGTTTAAACATCTGCACAAATGAAATAAGTATGTAAGTACATTGAGCCAAAAAGTTCAAATCAGTTTCACAAATTGATGAATATGGAAATGATCTTATCTAACCAGATGTTGACTGTATTGAGTTACTGACTGATGAAACATGGGTACTTGATATTACAGAACAGGTATTCTGAGTTATTGAATTTGTCCTTGGATTGAAAGAGATGCTACTTGGTCTGGTTTCCGACTGACTATGTACCTTCTTCTGAGGAGGCAAACGGCTAAGTTTCACAGTTTCTCTTATAGTAACTACGAAGAAGATAACAATATTAGTTAAAAGAAATGGTATTCAGCAACATAAATATACTTATATTCGATGGTTATAACCTTTCGTTTGATTAATAGATTTTGGATTTTCTCTGCTTGGTGTGATAGAGGGTTGTGCCAATGGCTGTTCAATACCATGAGTGCTTTCTATGAGTTTCCTTTTTCCGCACAAAATGCGCCGTCTCTCAGACCTTGCTTGTCTTTGCAATTCTTCTTTTGAATTAGTTACGTCGCTCAAAACATTACTGCTTTGCATGACTAATGGTGTATTCATATTGATGTGCACATCATTATCTCGACCACCTTGGGTAGTGCCAGGATTTTCAATATCTACGTAATATTATAATAAAGTTCAAGTTAGTGTACGTGTGAATTCAAGTAACTACACATAAGTATTTCAACATACCTCGTTTCCTTCTTTTTGGTGGATTTTTAACTGCATGACATTCTTTTGTATTTCTCTGATTTTTATTCATGATTGTAAATCTGCCGATCAATTGGAAATCGATGAAATAAGAATAATTGGAAATCGATGAAATAAGAATATATAAATAGCTGCTGGTAAACCTATATAGACACATATTTAAGAAGAACAATCAACCTGAACAATAGATGTCTCTGATACAAAAGTGATCTATGGCCTTTCACAGTTGTAGCTTTAGGCACCTATTGGTGTAAAACTAATGTCTTTGATATACGTATTTATGTTTGACGCATAATTAGCTCCTAAATTAGTTGACTAAATAATCTGGATTTAATATGATAGTATTCATAGTTAAAGGAAAGTGTGATTTAATTTCCTTATCCTTGAAAAACAATATAAGCCTTAAATCAAAATTAATGGATTATATTGTAAATTAGTAAAGATATATTAGTAAAGCACAATTTTAGTATATTGTAGATGGCTTGTTGATATTGTTTCTAAACTATTTGTATACTTAAAGTTATATGTTTTTAGTTTCTACACATGATTTTCAAAACTTCTGAAAATGGCCATCAAAAAAATTGTACTATGAATCACTAATCTTAGAAACTGCTTGTTATGCATATTTGTAACAATATTATTTGCATCCATGACTCCATATTAATTTAATACTCAGAGATATGTAGACTAAAGTGGTCTTTGATTTGCAGGTAATTTTTTCTAAGATTAGCGAACATGGCGGGAACAGAGGCTTCTTTATTTCGTACATCTATATTCTTTGAAATGGTAACTCTAATCTAACTTTTTGGTCATTTATAAGATTTAATCGTTAAAAAGTATGTCAGTAGAAGGATCAGAATATGGATGAACATAAATAGAGGCTTCTTTATTACTTAGACGGTTTACATGTTTTTAAATGAAAACCAAGAAAAACCAACGGAAGAACCAAACAAACGAGAACCAAGTCTAAAAGCAGAATTATTAAAAAACAGCAATAAAATAAACTTCTTAAGCCTCTATCATGCAATCTCCATAAGACCGTTCCTTAGCCACTTTTCTCATTCTTCTCCTTCTTGATCCTGATACTACATGCACTCTTCGTAACAGAATTCTGATCAAATGTTTCATTCAGATTCACCATTGGTGCTTCCCTTCTTTTAGCTGGAGTTACACCCCTTGATTTTGATGTATGTGATGATCTTCCAGTGCCAGATAACATTAGAGAACCCTACATGAGTACAAACATAGACTAATTGTCTGAGCACATGGTGTGGATAATCATAACCATAGTTAACAATAATTATTAAACAGAAGAATGTCAACCTCAGGTGCGTCTGAAACCATAGAGTTCTCTAGATCGAATGTGTTGATTGTTTCCTAATGAATTAGACAATTTGAAGATAGTGGATTCAACACAATATTAATTTCGTATAACCAAAGACATTAACTGTTTGAACACAACTAAGTACCTAGGAGAGTGAGAATCTTTCTCGTTGAACTCAGTAATCATTTCCATGTTAGTGATAATCTTCAAAACTTTGTAAGTGTCGTGGTTGTAAACAAAATTTTCCCTCTCTATTCCAATTTTGAATAGGAAAGTTTTTCCTACCAAATTGGTCAGAGAAAAGGGCAAGACGTCTGCTTCTTGGATCTATATATCATAAATATAACACGTTATATTAATAAATCAGTCACTCTACGGTCACAAAAATTTAATATTAAAAACTTACCTCGTCATTAACCGGTCCAGTAAGGGAAAGGCAAGGCTGATGAAGCAGTTGAACAGCAAGATGATCAAATAGGAGTAAGTTGGTGGTACTGGTGTTATCAAGCACAATCAGATGTAACTTGTATCTGAAAGTAGTAAAAATTACACGGATAGTTATATTGTAATGATATTACAGCATACAAACTAATGATATACAATCCTCAAATACCTTGGCAAAAGATTGGGATTATCAGTCTTGCATTTTGCACAATAGTAATTGTGTGGCACAACATCATTAGGATTTTCCTCATCAAAATCATCATTAGGCACAATTAACACCTTTTTAGCACATGTTTTATAGCTCAAATAATACCATCTCATATCAGCATCAATGGCAGATATTGTGCCCATGACAATGCACCTCTCAACCTTGGGAAAAATTCCAAAACTCAATTAAATGGAATACAATATTATGCAAACAAACCTATACATAAATATAATCAATTTTGAATTGTAAACCTGTCTAGATTCCAATACTTCTCTGATTGTTTTTTTTGTGTGTGAACAAAGAAGCCATCCTTGTCAGAAACACCATTAACCAAAGCAAGCGGATTAGCATCCACAATTGCTAATGGAAGACCATCTTGTGGCAACCTAAAGATCAAACGAAATTGTGTTAAAAACAAATGAATATCATACAAAAAATGTAATACCCATAAACACGTTTGCACTAAACTTATAGTGAAGCAAAACTTTCAACCGCATGCATTTTAGGATTCACTGAAACTTCTGATACACTGTAAGCATTGGAGACGCTGCAATCCTTTGCATAGACGATTAATGGTTATTATGCATATATATGATACATATAACTGCGATTACTAAATGGAAACGTTATTGTGGTATGGTTTATCTTTCCAAACTTTAATCTTTCCAAATTTCAGTACAATTATCAACGATTGATCACAACGACTCTAAACGACATTGTTGACAGCAACATCAAAGGGACTCCATAACACAATAGGAAGACGAACGTCCCTAATAGAAACAAAGAAATTTTTGATTAGGATTCAGATTTTTGACATGAAAGGATGCAAAGCTAAATATTTGGATATAAATATGTGTATCTTACTCAGAATTTCGTAGTTCCAACGATAGCTTGTGGGTATCTTTTCCATTCACGGAAACAACTTCGACATGACTCACTTCTACAATTTGGCTGATGACATCTGTAGTAGAAATTTGTAACCCCATTAGTAAAGAGTCACATTTAGACAATTATACATAGTAATATAAATGATATTAATTCATATAACTCACCAATCAAGTAGTCAGGATTCAGAGTACCAACAAGAATGTCATTGTAATTGACTGGCTCAAAACCATTCAATTCATTGGGCAATTGCTCGCAACTTCTTACACGTGTAGTAGTAAGAAACCCAATCTTGTAGGGGTGACTGGTCGTTCAGTAACTACCGCATGAATGGTTCAGTGAAAAGTGGATGAGTATCTTTGAACCATCTTGTGTTAGGAAAGGCTCGAACCGATTGACCTGCTCCTTTTTCATTGTAACACTGATTTTGTCTCCCTATAAAATAATGTTTTGGAGTGAGATATGAACAAAAAATCAGAAGATATAATGAGATGATTAAAGTTACAAAGACAACAAAAAAACCTTTGAATCGATTAGCACCATTTCAATAGTTTCTCCACCGGCCGTAGAGTATTGTTTCCAAAGTCTTATGATCTTAACATTTATCTTCCACATACTTTTGAAAGGTTTCAAGTCAGAGACTAAACTGAAAGAGGCCATGAGAGATAGATGTTAAATTGCTTTTCAAAGTAATGGTGTTAAGTGGTGAATGAAATGTTAAGGTAATGTGATATAGTGTTATATAGTGCTCAAAGTTAGGGTTTCCCACTTATTAAGAAGGTTAGAAATTCGAATTTGAAATCAAATTTCCACTACAAGAAAACTCCCTATTTCCAACGAAAATTTACGACGGTTTTAAATCGATGTAACTTAACATCGATATAACGACGGCATTACGACGAAATATGTGTTCGAAATATTACGATGTAATATTTTTCGTCGTATAATCGTCGTACTGTGACGACGATTATACGACGACGTAATTAGCCGTCGTAAATTCGATGTAAATTTACATCGAATTTACGACGAATATGACTCTCGCATTTTACGCTATAAACTCGATGTAATTTTACATCGAATTTCCAACGACTTACATTAACGACGATTTCACGTCGATTTTTTCTAGTTTGGTAGAACACGTTTTTTAATAGGTTTACCTAACAAATTTACATCGAATTTACATCGTAAATCCGTTGTAAATCCGTTGGTAATTCTGAAAAAATTCTATAAATACATCCTCACATCAAACGAAAGTTTATAAAAAAAAAAACACTAATAACAAAAAAAAATACTGTAAAATCTTTTTTATAAAATGTCTATATATGATCTACGAAGATGGATGTATACGCAAAAGGATTCGGAGGGAGCGTTGACGAAAGAATTCAAAGAGGGGCTTGAAATATTCATGTATCAGGCCGGAAATATGCAAACAACCCTTGAAAGCAGTAAAATCTTCTGTCCTTGTCGTAAATGAAAGAATACAAGATATATTTTTATTGAGACGGTGTGGAAGCATTTACTAAATAGAGGGTTTATGCCGCAATATTATGTTTGGTATCAACATGGAGAGGGTTTTGAAAGGAGTCAAGCAGTTGATCATAGTAGTAGTAATTATCAAGGTCAAGTAGATTTTGATGAATCAAATTATCAGGGTAGTTATCATCATGGTCAGCATCAATTTGATCAGGGTCAAGATCATGATAGGATGCATGTCATGGTTAATGATGCATTTCATGAAACAAATGCTGATAATAGTACTGTTGAAGAACCCAACGTAGATGCGAAGCGATTTTATGATATGTTAGACGCTGCAAATGAGCCACTCTACGATGGATGTAAAGAAGGTCAGTCTAAATTGTCGTTAGCAGCTAGGATGATGACAATTAAAACAGATCATAACTTAGCTGAGGTTTGCATGGATGATTGGGCTGATCTTATTAAAGACTATTTGCCAGAGGATAATTTGGCTGCCGAAACATACTTTGAGATTCAGAAGTTGGTGTTTAGTCTTGGGTTGCCTTCTGAGATGATAGATGTATGTGTTGACAATTGTATGCTTTTTTGGAAAGATGATGATAAGCTGCAGGAATGTCGATTTTGCCAAAAACCGAGATTTAGGCCACAAACTTCTGGGCGTAGTAAGATACCATACCAACGGATGTGGTATCTTCCTATAACTGATAGGTTGAAACGATTGTATCAATCTGAAAGGACAGCTGCATCAATGAGGTGGCATGCAGAACATTCACACAGAGAAGGAGAAGTGACTCACCTGTCAGATGCAAAAGCTTGTAAACACTTTAACACGGTACACCCCGACTTTGCTAACTCTAAGTGAAATGTGTATCTTGGTCTTTGCACTGATGGATTTAGTCCATTCAGTATGTCTGGTAGGTAATATTCTTTGTGACCAGTTATCGTAACGCCTTATAACCTTCCCCCAGATATGTGCATGCAAAGGGAATTTATATTCCTGAGTATTTTAGTCACTGGTCCCAATCATCCAAAGCGGTCCCTTGATTTGTTTTTGCAGCCTCTCATACATGAGTTGAAATAGTTTTGGTCTACAGGAGTTCGTACATATGACTGTTCGAGGAAAAAAAAAATTACGATGCGTGCGGTGCTTATGTGGACAATAAGCGACTTCCCTGCATACGGAATGCTATCAGGTTGGACGACGCATGAGAGGTTATTTTGTCCTTATTGCCTCGATCGGACAGATGCGTTTCAGCTGAAACATGGTCAAAAAACATGTTGCTTTGATTGTCACCGCCGGTTTCTACCAATCAACCATCCATATAGGAGAAACAAGCGGTTGTTTAGGAAGAACAAAATCGTGCGTGTCCCCCCACGAGTGTATCTATCTGGGGAAGATCTAGAAGCGCAAATAGATCATTTTGGGGGACTAGAAACGGTGAAT
>PKMM01044400.1:0-11134 GCA_002933915.1 Eutrema heterophyllum | reverse complement strand
TGTTGATTTGCGACGAAATGAAATCGTCGCAAAAAATCGTTGCAAAATGCATGTTTTCTTGTAGTGGTCCCTCATACTTTATCTTGTACTCAATCACCCCATCTTCATGTTTGCAAGGGGTGAGAATCATGGTGGAAGGTTGGCTTTGCTCGGACTTAGACCCATCAAGCTTACTTGGTCCGTTTTTCCCCTTGGCCTTGGTCTTTGCCCTCTTCTTTGCAACTTTGCTACTTTCAACCTCATTCTCCATCGTGGTGTGGAAGAGGGAAGCTAAACAATCACCGTCCAATCCAAGAGCTTCATCATCGTCCCCATGACTCACCGTTGCACAAACACCCACATACTCAACCTTTTGGGCTCGGACTTCATTGTCCTCACGAATAATGGTGCCAAAAATCGCGGTGGAAGAATGCATCATTGTGTAAAACACCTTGTCATTCACGTTCTTGAGCACAACTTTCTTGTTGATGAAGTTCATGTGTGCACCGATGGTGTTGAGGAATGGAGTCCCGAGAAGTAGAGAGAGCTTCTTGTTTTGTGCCATTTCCATGATCATGAAGTCTGTCGGCACAAGACACTCCCCGATCATGAGATGGTAATCTTCGACCAAGCCTAGAGGTTTCCTTGAGGAAGAGTCTCCAAATGTGATTGTGGAGGGGTAATCTACCATATTGTCGATCCCGAGACTCTTGGCCATCTCTAAGGGCATGACATTCACGCTCGAACCCGAGTCACACAAAGCATCTTTAATCTCCAAGTTCCCAAGAGTACAAGATATGGAGAACTTACTAGGGTTTCCAAGCTTGGGGAGAGTCTTAGGCTCGATCCTTGTTGTGCTTGGTGAGGCAAAAACCGCCATAAGCTCTTCCACTTTCTCTCGGTTCTCAAGTATGCTCTTGATGAACTTTTGGTGTTGTGGAACTTGAAACAAATCACTCTCACTAGGCAAAGGTGCTCCAATCTTATCCATGTTTGCCTTGAAGCTTGAAAGCACTTTCTTTTGTGCCTTAGTGAGGAAACGACCGGGAAATGGAAGTGGAGACTCATATGGGGAGGGTCTAGTGCAAATGGCTTCTTTCTTTCACCCAACAAGTGTCTCCACGTTTTTCTCTTTAACCACGTCCTTGATGGACCTCTCAACCTTGTTATCCTTCTCTTCAACCAACACCATATCATCTTCAATCCCAAGGGTCACCTCCCCACCTTGTTTCTCAATGTCCTCATTGAGAGTTGAGGGAAGCTCTCTAGATGGAAGGTCAATAGCTTTGGGGCTAGGTAATAGCTCTAAGAACTCCTCAATTATGCATTCTTTCTCATCAATGTAGGATATGGTGTTGCAATACTCCTTTAAGACTTGTTTGGCTTTTCCGGGTAAAGAGCTTTGAGTTGAGGAAGTTGTGCCCTTGCTCTCCATTTCGTTTACTCTGGAGCTCAATGCCTCGAGTTTTTTGTGGAGGTCATTGTATGAGCAAGCCACCTTGTTATTGATCTCTTCAATCTTCTTGCTTATATCCATTGCTCCATTAGCTTGACCTTGAAGAAGTTGTTGAAGAACATTTTTCACATCAAGGTCTTGAATCATAGAGTTGTGACCCTGAGCTTGAGGCATGAAAGGAGCATTGTTGGGGTAGCCTCCTTGGTTCCCTTGAAAGTGATTTTGAGGGACGAAGCTTGGTTGTTGGTTGTTGTTGAAGCCTCTTTGATAACCTCCTTGGTATCCAACATAATTCACCTCCGCATGGTTAGTTAAAGCCATGTCACCTTCAATGTGCCCTTGGTTTGTGGCAAAGTCTCCAACAAAGTTAACCAATGACTGAGAGGCATTAAGGAACTTGTCCAACTTATCATTGAATGTCTTCATCTCCTTAGACCTCTTTTGCTCGTCGAAATCGCTAGTGGTTCGGATTGCTCTATCACAATTATCCCCATAAGTCCCGTCACTTTGAGCAAGATTTTCTACTAGCTTTGTGGCTTCATCCACATTCTTGGCCAAGAAGTTCCCGTTGGAGGCCGTATCAAGTAGCATCCTTATCTTGGGTAATGCACCGCGGTAGAGAGTACTCAATAGTGACGCATTGGAGAATCCATGATGTGGGCATTGAGTGGTATAGCTCCTAAACCTCTCACAAGCCTCGTTGAAAGACTCATTGCCACGTTGTGTGAAGCTAGATATCTCATTCCTCAACCTAGCGGTTCTTGAAGGAGAGAAGAATTTCGCAAGAAAAGCTCTTTTACACGTATCCCAAGTAGTGATTGAACCTTGAGGGAGGCTCTTTTCCCATTGGTGAGCTTTATCGCCGAGAGAGAACGGGAAGAGTCTTAGCTTGAATCCATCCTCGGAGACCCCATTTGTCTTTGTAAGGTCACAAACCCTATCAAAGTGATCCAAGTGGTTAAAGGGTCTTCCACCGGCAAGCCATGGAACTTGTTTCCTTGCAACATGGTGAGGAGGCTAGCTTTGACCTCAAAGTTGGTATTCTCAATAGATGATGCTAAATCCCATGATTAAATGAATAAAAGATGAAAGATTAAGAGAATTAAACTTAAACTTGCATTCAATTCAAGATATCTCTTACAAAATTATCAAAACCTCAAAAAGAAACCATGAAAATCATTTTTGGTCTCAAGAAGGTGAGAAAATCAAGCTTAGATCATGAAAATTAGGTTTTTAGACTATTTAAAGGAAGGTGGGCGAACCGGGTCGACCCGGGACAAACCGGGTACCGACCCGGTTGAAATGGGTCATGATAGGTTTTCTAGGTTGAGCACCGGATGCTTACACCGGATGGACGGTTCGGTGTGAAATGATGGAGAGGGAAGGCGGGACGCGCACCGGATGGTCCACTCGGTGTGGAATGAGAGTATGGTCCGGTGCTTAGCACCAAAATGTTCTGTCCCTGCACCGGACGGTTACACCGGATGGACGGAGCGGTGTTGGTCGAAACTGTCTCGGCTCACAGCACATGTCCAAATGGCTTGATTCAAACTCCTCTGGACAGCTAACTCACTCCTCTAAAACTTCCCTGAAGAACATTGAAGCTGATTCAAATCTGAAGGCCTTAGTCCAGCCACATATTTCCGGCGTCTCGGATGAACTTTGCATTCTACTTTGGTCCATTTCTCCAAATATATCCAACTTGTCTCCAAACACCTAGAAAACACTCCAAGTGATGCAAAACTAACTAGAACCTAATGCAAACACCCTACACTCTAATTTAGACCAAAACACTAAGAAATCTATGGGAAATACATGCATGGGACCAAAAACACTAACATAAATGCATGTTAGAACATGTAAAATATGAGTATATCAACTCCCCCAAACTTACTCTTTTGCTTGTCCTCAAGCAAACAAACTAGAATAAGGTGAGAGAGAGGTTTGTTAGTGGGAATCAATGTCCGAGAATACCAACAAAAGAATTCAAATCAATGCCCTTGAGAGTAGTTATATGATGCACAAACAACCTCTACTTCAAAAGATTTAGCCATACTCTTTGCTACACGATTTGGGTCTAAGCCTTAGCATCCACAAGTATTCCTATCATCCAACTCTTTAACATTCATTAAGTGCGAATGGTGAATCATGCTTATTCAAATCAAGTGAACTCATTTGGCTAAGGGAGAGGTCTTGAGATAAAAGTGATCTCAAACAATGTGGGTATTCAAATGCAAGGGATCTCTCATGAAAGAATGAACTTTGGCAAAATGATAAGAGTAAGGAACAACCGATGCATATAAGGATGACTTCCATCTACCCGAATGCCCCAATATGACCTCCACTCCTATTTCTAAGCCCATCAAGTTCAATCCTAAGCTACCCTTTTCTCAAGGCCATTTGCCTTCATAAACCACATTATTTCACCACTTTTCTTCCTTTCAAACACTTGGGGGATTCTCTTTTTCACCTTATGATTAGATGGTTTGGCTTTCACAAATTCTTTTCTTTAGCTCTTCTTTTGCTTTCTCTAGTCTCTTTCATTTCTTTTCTAGCTTGAGCCATTTTTGGCTTCTTTTCTTTCTTTTCAAAGCTAGATACTATTTTCTTATCACTTAGAGCTAAACCAACTTTCTTTTGCCAACCATCTTCTCCTCCCTATCTCTTTCCATTCTTTACACTCTCTCTTCTTCCAATCAATCACCCAAAAGCCCAACCTATCTACCCTAGCCTATGTCTAACTCATTGATGTGTGAGCTAGTTCTACAAGGAAGCTTCTTCTTGTCGTTCCAAACTCAACACTTTTTGCTAAGTTCATTCGGAAATAGGCCTCACGACACACACTAGTAATGAAGGCTTGAAAGAAGGTTAAGGCTAAGGTGAGGTGAACCATTCCAAAGGTGGGAAATGGCTATTTGAGCTAACAAGAATGCGGTAAAAAGGGAGAAGATAGCTCAAATATGTATATGGTATCCATGAGCTCAACTTTTCAATGCATAATCATGATAATTTGAAGTCAAGATTAAGGTTCAATAAATAGAGTTGGGATCAAATCAAAGCATGCTTCAACCAAGACATAAACATTCAAAACGCGAGATCAAAGTAAGGATCATCCTTAACTTCGTGATCGCTCAAATGCATCAAAGAACTCCTAACGAGGGCATTAAATCAAGCTCTTAAGTTTATATTCTACATGGACATTTCTCCCAATGCAAGTGAATGCAATTCTATATGATAATATCTCTGCTTCACCTCTTCATATTGGGAGGCAATAGCAATAACCATTAGGATTTAGTTTTTCTTGAGACTAGAGCTTTTTATTCTCCTTTGTTGCTAATCTTTTCACTTTTCTTGTGATTTTCATGAATGGAGTGAAATGAGGAAGCAACCGTCAAGATAGTGACGTTAAACGTGCCCTTGGGGACCTCCCCAAGCCTATCCCTCGTCAAGTTTGAGACACAAAACAAGCATGAATAAAGAGGACCTAGCTCCTCATCAATAAAGGATGCAAATTTGGGGCGGATCGGTCTAAGATTGGGTTTTTGGGTCCAATGGTCGTGGTGTGTGATTGAAGGACGGTTTGAGCCACAACATGTCACACCCCTCTCATCCTCGATCCAATACCAAGGTATGATTCTCACTCCATTCCATTGTATATACATTCTTGCATATTTTTACCTTCTCCTTGACTTTTGTTGCACCGAGACGGTGCAATTCAAGTTTGGGGGAGGGGTTTGTATCATTTGACCTTGTGTTTTATCTTCTTATCTTCCTTTTTGCATACTTGAGTCTCATGCATATCATGCATTCACAAAAAAAATTGAAATTTTTTTGAAAAAGAAGTCATCTAGTTGCATTTCATGTATAAGATTGAGTCTAGCTTGCATATAGGATGCATTGCATATTGCATTTGGAGCAACGATGATCCTTAAATAGTATCACTTTAAGAAATTAGTTCAACGCCTACGTTCGTAGTTGTCTAATGCATTTGAGTGAGTATGAATAGATCTCATGCATTGATGTCCTTGTCTTGATTGAAGCAAGTGTAAATTGAATTCAACCCTACTTAAGTGAGAACCTTAATCTTGACTTGCAATTATCATGTTTGTGCATCTTTGAATGAGCTCGTGGATACTGTATACATACTTGGATCTTCTTTTTCCTTTTTACCACCCTTGTGGATCCAAGTAGCCATCTCCCAATTTTTGAATGGTTCCCCACACCTTGAACTAAACCTCCTTTCTAGCCTATAACTTTCGTGTGTGGTGGAGAGGCCTACTTTTCGAGCAAACTTAGCAAAAAGTGTTAGGTTTAGGGCGACAAGGATGGATTCTCATGTAGATCTAGTCCCAACATCAAAGGGCTAGTCTAGGTATAAGTTAGTTAGGAATGGGAAGTCTTGGGGTGTTTGTTTGGGATTGTGTGAAACAACAAAAGAAGGGTGGAATGGAAAGGAAAGATGGGGAAAAGGCAAAAGGGGGATGCAAGATGTGAAATGGTTGGTGACAATGAATAAGAATAGCTCTTAGTATTAGATTAGGCCTCATAGTGCAAAGTGAAAAAGAAAGAAGCCAAAAATTGGCAAAGGCATCAAGTGATGAGAGATGAGGCAATACAAAGAATGAAAAAAGAAAAGAAGAGCTAAGGAAACAACAAGGAAGAGCACCAAGCTAAAAGTCTAATGGAGAAGAAGAAATCCCCTAAGTGATGAAAAGATGAAATGGAGAAACAAGGAGAACGTGTGGGACATGAAGTTAAAAGGCCTTGTTAAAAGGGTAGCTTAGGTTTGGGACTTCATGGGGTAGAAATGCTAAGGTTAGAGACATCTTAGGCATTGGGTAGATGAGAATTCACTCTTGTATGCATAGGTTGCCTTTTACCTTTACTATTTTGCTAAGGTTTGCTCATTCCTAGAGAGATCCTTGCATTGGAGTACGCACACTTGTGATTGAGATCATCTTTATCTCAAAACCATATCCCTTTGCCAAACGAGTTCATTTGATTTTGCATAAGCATGATTCACATAGACAATTAATGAATGTCAAAGGGTTGAAAGATAAGAATGCTTGTGTAGGTTATGACTTGTAACTTGATGCATGAAGAGATAGAAATGGCTAACTCTTTTGGAGTAGACTCACTTGGTGCATTTTAGAATTACAAACTTGGACGTTGAATTCGATTTCTTCTTGTGGTGCATTTGGATTTGAGCTCCCTCTTTCAAACCTCTGTCCCTTCTTGTTCTTATTTGTTTGCTTGAGGACAAGCAAAATAGTAAGTTTGGGGGAGTTGATATTCTCATAATTTATATGTTTTAACATGCATTTTAGTTAACATTCTCTTGTCATTTGCATGCATAATCATAGTTTTGTCTAGCATCTTGGTCTTTATTAGAGTTTAGGATGTTGCATTAGGTCCTAGAGAGTTTTTGCATTCATTTGGAGTGTTTCTAGGTGTTTTGGAAACAATTGGGATGATTGGAGTGATTGAGCTTAAGAGAAGGAAGAGTTCACCGGAGGTGTCTCAAAGATGTGGCTGGAAGAAGGCCTTCCGATCTGATTCAGCTTCAACGGTCTTCATGGAAGTTGTAGAGTAAGGAGTTAGCTATCTATTGGATTTGGATTAAGGTCACTCGGATGTGTGGTTCCAGAGATATGGTCGATTTACTGAAGGTGTGTCCGTCTGGCCGCTCAACCAAACGCCTACACCAACCCCACCAACCGGTGCAACCATCAGGTGAAAATTCCCAGCAACAACACCGAGCCCTCCAACCGGTGTAAGCATCCGGTGTTGCATCAGAAGATAAGCATCGGATGAGGCAGCTCCCACACCGATCCATGCACTCGGTGCAGCACTTACCAGCAGAAGCCACCCAACGTACCTCAAAGATCTGGCCCGACGAAGGGTCTCCGATGAGAATTAGCTTCGGATATCTTCATAGAAGTTGTAGAAAATTGAGCTAGCTGTCGTCTGGAGGTGCTTTCAAGCCATTATGATCTGTGGTTAGAAAGATACATTAGAGTTATCAGAGACATGTCTGTCTGGCGTCCAAACGAGTTCTGCTCCAAATACGACTTCTGAAAGATCAACCAGAAGATGGTTTCCACTCTGATTCAGCTTCAGATTTATTCATGAAAGTTGTGACCCAGTGAGTTAGCTGTCGACTGGAGGTGGTTTGAGGCCATTCGGACATGTATTCCAGAAGATATCGCGGTTTTACCAACCGGTGCTACACAAACATCCTCCACACCGACCCAACCATCAGGTGCAACCATTCGATGCACAAACCCAGCAGAAACACCGACCCAACCATCAGGTGCAACCGGTTGGTGTGAAGCCACCCAAGACCAGATTTGACCCATTTCGACCGGGTCAATACCCGGTTTGTCCCGGGTTGACCCGGTTCGCCCCTTTTGCTTTAAATACTCTTGAAACCTAATTTTTTTTGGCAAGGCTTCTTCTCCCAAGGGTTGGGCACGACCCAAACTCTCTTTTTGAGGGATTTTGATTGCCCTTCATAATAAATGCCACTCTAGAGAAGATTTCTTCAACTCTTATCTTTATATTAATGCATCTTCTTTATCTTTATTTCTTTTTCTTTTATGTTCTTCATGTTTAGACTCTCACTACAAGAAAACAGCGTTTTGGCGACTACAAATGGCGACTAAATATTTAGTCGCTAAAAGTTGCGACTAATTAGCCACTGTTTTCCGACTTTTGGCGACTACTACAAATTAGTCGTAATTGAGTCGATGTTTTACGACCAAAGAACATAGCCGCTAAAATAGTCGCTATTTTGATGGTATGATTTTTATTATGTTCATATCAATTCCTCTATGTTTGTCATTGTAGCATAAGAGGTGTCAATCCATATGGGTTAAGATTAATGCATTAGGAATGCAAGAACTTTTTAAGCTAGAGTAATTGTTTTGGGTTTTTATATTTTTAGATTAAGAAAGTAAAATGCAAGAAAGAAAACAAAGGCTAGAAGTGTTGGAAAAATGAATTAACTATCAAGAAGATGATTAATGAACAAACAATGATGATTTAGATTGAATTAAACACTATCTTAGAACATGGAATTCACAATTATGACTAATGCACTCTCGTGGCACTAATCACTTTGTTAATCACCAAATCAAGAACAAACTCTCGTTTGTGATAAGATGATTAACAAGCTTTAATCTCCAATTCCACTTAGTTCACTAATCACCCTAGACATCAACTCTCATTGGCTAGGCATGAAAGGCTCACAAAAGGTTTAGTTCAAGCATTTCATCGAACACCTCTCGGGCGTGAAATGCCTAAGCTCTAGTTTTGATCTCTCAATCCAAAACTAGCTTTAAGATCAACCTAAGTGAAAGATCTAACAAGATGCAACTTAAATCCATCATCATCTAACCATCAAAACAATTGACTAATGATGATAATACACACAATCTATGTTATTCCTTAGGCTAAGATCACTAATGATGACTAATCCTCTCTCAAGGCACTAATCACTTTGCTAATCACTAAATCAAGATTAAATTCTCATTTGTGATGAAATGATTAGCAAGCATTAAGATCAATATTCAAATCAACCAATAAACACCTTAAGCAACTACTCTCATAGGTTAAGAATGTTTATCTCTTTCTAAGTTCTTTGGGGAATTTCATCAAACACCTTGTGGGTGTGAAATTCCCAAAGATCTAGATTGACTCTCTCAAGCCCAATCTAGCATTAAGATCACTTAGAAAGAAAGGAAAGCAATGATTTAGAGTCTAAGCATCACAAATCAATCATCAACCCATAAAAATCAAGCAACCCAAAATCCAACAAAAACACTAAAGTCTAAACATGAAGAACAAAAGAGAAAAATACATAAAGGTAAAGAAATTGCATAAATAAAAGATAGAGTTGAAGAAATCTTCTCTAGAGTGGCATTTGTATGAAGAACAATCAAAATCCCTCCAAAATCATAAGAAGAGTTTGGGATAAAACCCAACTCTAGAAAGAAGAAAGCTTAGATCACAAAAATTAGGTTTTAAAATATTTATAGTGAACAGTGCGAACCGGGTCAACCCGGAACAAACCGGGTATTGATCCGGTCGGGTCTGGATCGGTTTGCAGTAGAAGAGTTTGTACCGACCGATCCTGGGTCGGTACAAACCATCCGATACAAGACTTCTTCGAGCAGGTCGGATGGGAGCGGTCGGCTAAAGCGAGGATCCGATCGATGCGAGGCATGCCGGGTCATGCGCGGTACGAGTTTTAGCCGGCAGAGGTCGTCCTGCACGAATGCTGGATTAGTGTCGTTCGGTAGTACCGATCCAGAATGGGTCGGTACTAATCTTCATCGTGCAGGTTGGATGGACGCTGGGTGCAGATTTTAGCCGGCTAAAATGAAGTCTGGTCGATGTAAGGCGTGCTGGATGAGATTTTAGCCGGAAAAAATTGATCCGTGCGAATGCTGGCTAATACCGTTCAGTAGTGCCGATCTAGAATGGATCGCCACTAATCTTCCAGAGCTTTTATGCCGAGCTGAGCTGGGCCGGTATGATTTTTCCCTTTAGGTCGGTAAAACCTTCTTCTTCATTACCGATCAAACACGCCGACCTAGGATTGCTCGGTGCAAGGCATGAGAAAAGGGATGCTGAGTGAAGGATGCTCGATCCGTGCTAGTGTGCCGATCAGTTCTGGATCGGTATGAATTGAACTGTGGATCGGCACAACTTTCTGTCCCAATACCGATCCAGAGTACCGACCTAGGATCGGTCGGTACAGTCTTCTACAAATCAACCTTTTGCCTTAGCCATCTCCTTTGCATCCAAATCCGATCAAGCTTGGTTCCATGGCCTCCAATCACCTCCAAGATGTCTCCAAATCCCTAGAAATCACTCCAAAATATGCAAGACTCACTAGGACCTAATGCAAAACACCTTAAACCCTAATCAAGACTAAAACACTAAGAAATCTATGGGAAATACATGCATGGGACCAAAAACACTAACATAAATGCATGCTAGAACATGTAAATTATGAGAGTATAAACTCCCCCAAACTTAATCTTTTGCTTGTCCTCAAGCAAACAAATAAGAAAGAAAGGGAGAGAGGTTTGAAAGAGGGAGGTTAGATCCACAAGTATCATTAAAAGAATTCAAGCCCAATGTCCAAGTTTCTAACTCTATGATGCGATCAAACAAGTCTATTCAAAAAGAGCTAGCCATATCCATCTCTACATGAGCCAAGCCCAAGTCTCAACCTACACAAGCCTTCCTATTATCCAATCCTTTGACATTCATTTAATCGTTTCAAGTGAATCATGTTCATGCAAGACAAGTGAATTCATTTGGCTATGGTAAAGGTCTTGAGACTAAGATGATCTCAAATGTATGTGGTTACTCTAATGCAAGGGATATCTCTATGAAGTGAGCAAGCTTTAGCAAAATGCTAAGAGTGAAAGGCAACCTATGCATACAAGGATAAATTTACATTTACCCAATGCCTACGATGTCTCTAACCTTAACATTTCTAACCCATGAAGTTCCAACCTAAGCTACTCTTTGTTCTCAAGGCCTTTCGCCTTCATGTCCCACACGTTTTCTTAATCTTCTCTCACTAGGGGAAATTTTCTTCTTCTTGCTTGACTCATGGTATGGTGCTTTCACTTCACTTCCCTTAGCTCTTCTTGTCGACTTTTTTTTTCTTTGTCTCCATCC
>PKMM01044379.1:1523534-1558275 GCA_002933915.1 Eutrema heterophyllum | reverse complement strand
ATATTTTGTATTTAGAATTTTGAAATATATTAAAGATATTTTGATAATTATGGAAAAATGTATATCTTACTGTACTAACCAAATTGAACAAATAATTACATAAATAAATGATTAAAACCTATAGTTTGAAGGGAACAAAAAAAAGTTGTGTATAGGATTTGAGTAAGCTGGTTAAGTGTTAATCGGTCTGGTTTCTAGGGACCGCTTAAGAGGTCACCAGGTTTACGACGCTGATCTCCTTCCTTAACATCAACACTGGCCGTGATGTTTGCCGGAGCAGACTCAATATCGCCGCCGGTTTTAGGTCGGAAATTAGGCAGTGGAGACTGCATTTGACCTGTGGTCTCGCTCTTTTTCTTTGCATTCCTATGCCATTGCTTTAATGCCTTCGACGTTTGCTCATCAAACACCGATCGCTTCATCGTTGATCCCATCTGAAAAAAAAAACATTTCATCGCCAGAGTATTTAAAAAAACTTAAACCAGACTTCTCAACAAGAGACAGAATAAAGTGTAAAACTTTGACATGCCTGAGTCACGAGAGCGTAAAGAGGAAGTGTGATGTAGCTGCAGAGAAACTGTACTCCCACCCTGCATTGAGGATACTCAGATTATGGTAGATTCGAAAAAACGAGTTTCTTGTGGCTCAAGAAAACCCAAAAGGGGATCTTGTTGATGAACGTAGGACTCACCCGAGAGCAACCCGTATGATTATAAGGGCGAAATGGTGATGAAAACAGGACCGTAACCCGAACTCATACTGCAATAATGGAAGCAGGGTGAGAGAACTAAATAGAGATCATGGGAAAAAAAGAGAGCTTTGTGTAAATATTTATTTACCCATATCCAGAAGAAGTAGGTGATCTCAAAGGCATTCTGAACAATCAAGTAAGCTCATTAGTACATAGACGAATACATACTTTTTTCAATCGTTTCGTTTCATAAGCGGCGAAATGTACCTGGAAGAGAATGAAGTGGATGATATGGAGGACTAACGCCGGACGGCTTAACCAGAAATGTCGGTCAGAGACATTGACTAGTGGCATTCCTTGTATCACTGCGTGTCTCTCCTGAATTTCCAACGCCATGTCTGATATGATAGCCTGAAGCTTGGTTCCTATCGCTAATGTCAACTTCAAACCAAACACAAATATTCAGTTTTTTTCTCTCTACAAGCTCAGAAACTCTCTCTTTTAACGGAAGCAAAAGCTCTAAGGTAGATTGAGTCACTTACAACTGGTGGAATCATGGTAATCACAGCAGTAACATACCACCCTAAAACGGTATACCAAAACAATTAGATTCTAAGCTCCGTATATTGAAGAATATTATAGAACGGATCCAAAAAGACTAACCGTGAACATCAAAGAGTAAAAAGAGCATTACAAAGGCCCATAGCTCGGGTCTGCATTCCCGGAATGATATGTAAAATTGCATCAGAAAACGATGACTGTTAGTGTAAGAAGAAGAAGTGCTAAGAGGTTTCTAAGTTACCTGATTCCCACGACTACCTTGAAGTCGTCTTCCAATGACCTTTTGATGTACTTTTGGAAATTAAACTTCATCCCGGGTGCCAAATGGACCTAAGTAACAGAGGATATTGGGAAGCAAATCTCAAAGAAGTTTTCTGGAGGATTTCAAGATTGGTTGCATAATTTCAAGGAACTCACGCTAATGAACCCATGACGCATCGTCAAATAGTCAGATTTTCTGACAGATCTCAGCATCTGACGAAAGAAACACATCTGCAAGAAAAGAAAAGACAAAAAAAAGTAACAAGAGAATTCTCTCTTGCTTTAGATAGATAGAAACAAGAGATGGAATGAAGAAGTTAACAAAGAGATTCTACAAAATCATACAACGTAGAAGGAGAATCTATTTTTCGCCCAAGGATTGACATGCTCTCGAACAAACGATGTCTCGTGTGTGAGCCTAAATCTTGAAGGATCTGTAGATTACACCAATCAAAACCCAAATTGATAATCTGCTTCCTAATGTGGTAGAGATCTAAAAACACAAGCACAAATCTAACCATTCATCATTTCGTGATCATTTACGACCTCTTCCTCCCAAACTTTCCATCCACGAATCTACAACCATAATGACTCCAATCCAACAATCAAAACTCACAAAACACATAACACTGTCACACAGCCTTGATTAAACATTATATACCTTTGCTCTTCCAAGCATCATGGTTATAGCACTGTAAATCACGTGAAACACAGCCAAGAAGAAGATAAAGATATGCACTTGATGCAACGCGTTGAGTGATATAAGCGGCACATAGCCCTGAATCCACAACAAAAACACTGATCTGAAAAGAAAAGATTGTGACCAGAAAGAGAAGATTGAAAAGAAAAAATTGTGACCTTCTCGCACTCAGCTGGAGCAGCGTCAGCCAAAACACGGCGTTGAAAGGAGAGAAGATGCCTGTCGATGTGGTCGGTGGTCTTTGGCTTCTTAGCGTCACCACTGGGACCATCGTACGGACCACAGAAGGACATTGCGTGGCCGTATCTTGACGGCACGCATATGCTTGCGATGTAGTTTTGCCCAAATGTTAGTAGCAGCGAAATGAATCCCAAAACCATCAGCTCTGCAACAACAAAAAAAAATCAATTCCCCCGAGTTTTTAACCCAAATCCAAAATTCAAATTTTGAGGGTTTTCAGATTTTTGGGTACCGTTTTTGATCTTCTGAAGAGCTTCGTATAAGGCTTTCTTCTTTCTTTTCTCGAACAACTGCGAAAACGATCGATGGGTGATGATGATGTTATAGCAAAAAACATGTAGAGGAAATCGATCGGTGAGAGATTTGAGTTTTAGATTTACCTCTCCGATTTTGTGAATCATTAGCTCCAAGACGATAGAGATCAAGATGATAACGCCACAAACAGTGGAGACGGCCCATGTCGGGGTCTGATCGAGCTCTCTCGGACCTTCTGCACCGCCTCCTCCTCCTCCTCCTCCACCCATTTTTTTTATTTTTCTTAAAACGGAATTTGTTAGGTTACCTAGTCTTATCTGGGTTTTACGATAATCAATTTCAATCTTCTACGGCGAAGAAACGGCGGGAGCATGCAGTCACGGAGGGGAGATATCTCCGTCGTAGTGCGCGAAAAATAGTCCGGGAGACGAATTCCGGTGACGGAGATTTTTTTAATTTTTTTTTTTGTTTCTTTTTTTTGAAAATTTGCTCTGTTTGTTCGTAGGTTCTCTCTAATGGTTTTGAATCGGAAATGTAGGGAGATGAACGACCTGGCGGATTTATGGGAAATTTTAAATTTATTTGAAAAAATATTATTAACAAAAAAAATAAGCAGGGAAAAAATAAAAAGACGCCGTTGCCGGGGATCGAACCCGGGTCACCCGCGTGACAGGCGGGAATACTTACCACTATACTACAACGACTTTGGTGTCCTTTTCGCAGGATAAAATTATAAATATATCCAAACTCACAAGTGGAATATAAAATACAAGCCAAAGTCGTATATCTGAGAGACGTTTAGAGAGAAACAAGAAACAACTTCAATTAAAAAAAAGTTTGTCACCTACAGGCTACAAATGTTTCTACTGGAATCTAGTAGATAAATGTCTATGAAGTTGAGAATCAGTAGGCATAAACACTGGAAGTTGACCTCCTCTCTGTGATCTAACCTGTTGGAAGTAACCAGTTAAAGGGTTTTCTCTAACCCTTCTGCTACCATCACTCCCAGAAGAAGCTATGTTGTTGAGACGTTCGTTAGCAGTGAGAGGACCACCTCCAAAATCTGTTCCGGGAATCTGAGATGGCGATACAAACCGGCCAGCTTCTGGATCCCAAACTACTGAACTCTCATCGCTTGTAGGCAAGTTTCTTCTAGCTGCAACAACAGCATGCCTGCTTTCTTCCTCGTTTAATGGTGACTCGTTAGCTGATGATGACATGTACATTGGGTTAAAGTGATCTCTTATCAAAGCTGGGCTAGGGGTACAAGTGTTTTTGGTTTGATGGCTACTTGCGGGGCTGCTTCTCCCGCTTACATTGCTGCTGCTTTTGTAAGGGTTGTGCCTGAAACTTATTGGAAGAAGCACTGATGAGGATGCACGTGCTTTTGCAGCTGCTTTAGATGCTTCGTTTGAGTCGAGTTTCGCTAGCTTCCATGGATTGATCCTTACTTGTTGACGCTGAGGTGGCTTCTTCTGTGTAAGCGTGTCCGGATCTATGGTGGATCGTACAGGTCCAGGCTCTAAATGCTGGATAACATCGTCCTGACAAAAAGAGAGTTTATACAGGTAAAGGAAGCGAAAAAGATATTAGATTTGATATTTTTTTACCTGTTGATCCATGAATATGTTCGGAGGTGTGCACAAGGAGGCACCACGGTATTGAATGCTCAATCCAAGAGAGCTTCTTCCACTCGCGGCTGTCACAGCTGAGCTTGTAGGTGAAGTTGGCTGGCTATTTTGGTCTTGCCCATCGACAGACGGTCCAGGTGGTTCGCTTTGCGCTCTCACAGCAACAACATATTCATACGTTGTGATTCCCTGCAGCCACAAAAGTGACATAATATCAAAGCTTAGCTTCATGTTTCCTTATGTGTTTCTAGTGGAGAGACGGAATATTCAGCAACATGATGCGAAAGACGATGCACAAAACCTTTTGGATCAAAATAATATGGAAAAAGAACAGTTCCCCAAGAGGTATTATAGCAAGAAACGAGAGAGTTGTACAAACAATCTGCAGAATGAGAAAGCAAACTGAAGTTAGAAACTGAGCAATGATAGAAGATAAAATAAACCAATATTATTTTTGCAAAATATTACCACAATTGCGGCAAATGGAGGAAGGGAGAATCCAAGTCCAAGGTTTTCGGTTATAAGATGTTCCATCGCCTTTTGGTCCACAAAACATCGAACAAATACAGCGACACCAACTCCGAATTCAACTAAAAGCTGTTGTCATATTTGCATAGTCATATCATATAGATGGATTATATACAATGTAATGAGATAAAACGGCGGCAGAATCAACCTTAAAGTAACAAACTTATGTTGGAAACATACCCAGAAAAAGCTTGCCGCCATAAGACACACAAAGCTGATGTAGTTTTTCTGTCCCACACAGTTATTCAGCCACTAAGGCAGACGATACTTGACATATTAGCTAAAATGCAAGTTAGAAACCCAAGGAAAAAAAAACTATGTTTTTCAAATTGCATACCCGGCAATGATGATCAAACCCATCGACACACTTGCCACAACTTCGACAGTGCTTGCTAAATTTACGTACCTTGGAAAAAAGAATGCAGTGTTACTGTAGAAGACGCAATGACAAGCGTCTTACCAGAAGCAAATATACTAATATACCTCAGCATTGCACAATGAGCAGAACATAGCTTCTTCTTGTTCGCACGATTGCTCTTGTTGGGTATCTCTACGGCAATCTTGTATTACTAAACAACCACAAATGAATCTTCCTATAGCATTACAGCAGCCTGAGCCGTGTCTAGTATATGGCACACCATCAATAATTGATGAGGCGTTCTCTGCAACAGAAACAGCATTATAATTATATAGAAGAAAAAAAGTATCCAAATAATGCAGCCCTTGAATTTCTTAATTGGATGACAAAATTATTACACAGCATCATCGGTAGAGCACTTACCAGGCACATAGTTACTGTTCTGTGACTTATGGGCTGGAGTGTTAACAGCCTCTACAAAGATTCCAGGATCTGCAGGATCTATACCAGTGCATCGGATGTACAGAACCAAAACCGAAAACGCCTGTATAATAATTATTAGGCAAAAGAGAGATCAGAGTTTTAGAGATATACAACAAGCTTTATGCATTTGAGAGCATAGTATAACACAATGTTCGTTTTTGTTCTTACCAAGAATGAGTAAACACCAATGGCAATAAACTCATAGAGTTTCTTCCCGAGGAACGGAGCAAAGAAGGCATAGTATGCAATAGTTAGCAAGAGAAATACAGTTATAGCAACAACCTGCAGAGCAACAGATCACCTTAGATAACCGAAATCCAATGCAATGGGATCTTCAAATGCAGATGGAACTATACACATATCCAGATACTCAAATCTGTGTGCTTTCGTTTGAAATACAAACACATAAAAGCAGAGGGAAAAAGAAGAGATATTGGACAGGTTTTGAAGTGAATACAATCACAACAAAGTAACTCGCATTTATCAAAAAAAAAAAAAAAACAAAGTAACTTACTAAATCCCAGATACCAACAAAACATTT
Organism: Eutrema heterophyllum; assembly: GCA_002933915.1. Classification (NCBI taxonomy): domain Eukaryota; kingdom Viridiplantae; phylum Streptophyta; class Magnoliopsida; order Brassicales; family Brassicaceae; genus Eutrema; species Eutrema heterophyllum. Next base: position 1,552,026 of record PKMM01044379.1, on the reverse strand, counting down.
TATGTCATTTTCACGGGGATTAGAAAAAGAACAACAATTGCAGATCACAATCGTTCAAACCAAAGTCAAAACAGACCCTTTCAATACTCAGTGAAGTACGCAAATTTATAGAGGAAACCCTTCAATAGTTAGTAACTTCCGAAACCTGAAACGTGTGGGCTGGAAGTTGCCATCCATGTCTTCTCGCCATTGCAGTGAAGAAGAAAACCCAAAACCCTAAATGCTTATCTCGGAGAAGCCGAAAAAACTCTAGATCACTCGGAAAACAAAAAAAAAAAACCAATTTGTTCTACAACATTTGTACTCCAAAAAATTGGAAGATGAATGATTTCTTTTTTCCCCTAAAACCAGCAGCTAAAGTAGCATCATTTAACGTTTGGAGGATGACCCGAGTTTATTAGCACTTATTTTCAGTCGACCCGTGAAGGAAATTTCAGGACTCAAAAGGTTCATCGGCCTGAATTTATTGGTCAAAGAGTGTCTCTCGGGGAAGTAGTAACAAGCTGTTAGAGAAATGAAGGATATTAAGACTTAAAACAAGAATTTGCCCTTTACTTTGAATTAGAGATATTTATCCACGCATACGATATTATAATAATAATAATAATAATAATAATCAGTATTTCAAAGTGAATACAAAATTCAATTTATTATCCTTTACTATTATTTTGCAAAATAATACTCGTACTAGTTAGTAGTATGTAAAAAGCTTATTTGTCATCACCTCCTCGATGACTTTCACAAAAATAAATATTTTCAACTCGAAAAACAACCTAAAGTTGTGACCTTTCACTTGATTGTCTGGAGGTCAGTTTATAGTTTTATTGATTGCAATATGTTTTAGTCATGACTTAGTTTGATCATTTGTTTCTTTGATCAATCAGGTGCTTCATTTCTGCTGTAAATCTATGCCGGATTTCAAAAACCTCCTTACCTTTTATACAAGAGTTGATGATAGTGATTAATTTTAGTATGTGAAATTGTTGGATAAATGAAGAATGAAAGTAAGCAAGGTAAGGTGAAGAGTAATTGTTGAATTTTCTAGAGTTACGACAGGAAAATTGGAAGTTTTGAGTGAAGTGTTTTGAAAACATGTTTTTACAATGTGGATAATGTTAAGGATTGGGCTGCCTCAGTTTGGTTTAAGGAAGCTCTCTCCAGGGGCAGACGCAAGAGAAGGTGTGGCATGTGCCCCACACTAATTTTTTTTTTTTTTTTTAAGTAATTAGTATAAAAAAAATGCAGTTAATCTAAATATTAATTACAATATGTGCCCCATACTAAATAAACTTATGGATCCACCCCTGGCTGTCTCTTACTATGTGGATTTCCCAACTAGAACAAGACTTGCCTTATGGGGCATCATAACTACAACATCTGCAAACAGTGTCGGTCCGTATTTTTTGGTGGCTTAAAGCTAGAAAAAAATTGTGGCCCTTATATTTGAAGTAAAAAATATTAATATCAAACATTATTATATTTACTAATTACTCTATCATTATTATTCCCTCCGTTCTATATTAAATAAGGTTTTAGAGATTTTTTTTTGTTTTCAATTAAGTGATGTTTTCACAAAACAATGCTAAAATTGACATAATATGACTTTTTGCCCTTATATTATTGAGATAATTTTCAGTCAAAAACTCAAAAATTAATCAATGCTAAAATTATTTTTTATGATGTTTTACAAGAGATATAAAGTAATTGATCATTTAATATTCCCTAACTCAAATTAATTATCAAACTCCCCCACCATCCGTTATATAACCACACTACCACACTCTTTTTCCTTCAAACAACAAAAAAACTCTTAAAATCAAAATGAAAAAAGAGGAAAGCAACAAGAACAATGATCTGCCGGTTTACAAAATTTATGTTTCGTTGATTTGGCTCCATGTTTGAATTTTTTTAAAAGTTTTAACAATAAAAATCTTCTTTGTACGTGTGTTGTTTCATCTTCAAGTCAAAAGCACATAAATTTGAATAAGAATAATAAATTGATCATTTATACTGGTATGTGAAATTGTGATGTTATTAATGGTTGTGAATAAAAGAGTTTGGGATCAGCAACTTTTGACTAAATAATAATCCTACATATTTTATTTATTTAAAAACTTAAAAATTAACAATGATAAAAAGGGTTAGGAAAAGTATTACACAAGATTTCTTAATTGGTGTGTAAAAATTTTAAACATCACTTAATATAGAACAGAGAGAGTATATTTTTTGTTCAAAAATTGATTTCAGACTTAAAAACAATATTCTAAAATTAATTATGTCATATTTTTGTGGTTTGTCAAAAAAATAGAATGATGAAAGACATTAACAGAGTTTATTTAACAAGTGTTATCACGATTCACGAAATATATAAGAGCCATACAAATATAAATTTAGTAATATTTTAAGTGAAATACATGCATTTGTAACACAAGGGACTAGAATGCGAACATCGGTTTTAGATTTGAGAAAAAAATACAAAAAAGTATTGAATATAAATAAAATAACTAAGATCAATATTTATGTTGCAAAAACAAAAAAAAAACTAATATGAATGTATAAGAAAAAGTTATCTGGAAATATTAATAATAATCAATTTTAAAAATAACAAGAATAGTTGATGTAATTAAAATAAATTCAAAATATAAATGTCAAAAATATTAAAGTGGAGACGTAAGTTCGATCTATTGCTTTTTTGAAGAGAGAGAGAAACATGGATTGATTTTATAATGCAAATACACTACAGGATTAGAATTGTGTATATTTTAGCGTGGCCTAAATCCAATGTTTTACCCGCTTTAAAGAAGGACGGAGCATGTCTGCAAGTGAGAGAATAATTCAAGAGTGTCACGTTCTCAGTAATTTTGATTTTTTTTTTTAATCCCATTATTCTTTATAAGCAAAGAATTTAAAAAATAAATAAATCAATCATTTATTTTTTCTCGATTCCAATTTATTAGTAACTCTAATAATAACATAGACCGACGAGAGAGTTTAAAGGCATCTCCAATCCAACTTCGCTACAAACTCCATTTTAGAATCAATTCTTTTTCAACCTAACTCAATTTTAGAGCCAAAAATAGAGTTTTTAATACTTGACTCCGTATTTGGAACCAACTCTATTTTTTTTTGTTCATGACTCTAAGTATTACTCCATATTTGGAACCAACTCTATTTTTTTTTTTTGTTCATGACTCTATTTTTAACTCCAAGTCTCAATTCCATTTTGGAGCAATGCAGAGATGCTCTAAGTAGAACGTTTAGGTGTTTAAGAGAAAAGTCAGACAGTGAATAAGAAGTCGCACGCCCTGTCGTTTCTCATCACCGAACAAACTTGCTCGTGTAGAGAAATGCATTTGAGCGAGAACGAAGGTGTCGACGGCAACACCTTCGTCGTTACTGGAGGTCTTGGCTTCGTCGGTGCCGCCCTCTGCTTGGAGCTCGTTCGCCGTGGGGCTCGCCAAGTCCGCTCGTTCGATCTCCGCGAGTCCTCTCCTTGGTCCGATGAGCTCAGAAAAAGTGGCGTTCGCTGCATCCGAGGTTCCTTTTCTCTTCAATCGAATCCTTTCCTCGATCCCTTTTATCCTGCTTTCAGTTTGATCTGTAACTTCTGAATCTCAACAATCTATCGGTCGGTGTGTTAATTAGTATCAGATTTAATATTCAACAATTAGAGTGATTTGTTGACAGGGGATGTGACTCGGAAAGAAGATGTGGAGAAGGCACTAAACGGTGCGGACTGTGTTTTGCATCTTGCTTCCTTTGGCATGTCCGGAAAAGAGATGCTACAGTTCGGGCGTTGCGACGAGGTTAACATAAACGGGACCTGTAACGTCTTGGAAGCTGTGTTCAAACATGAGATCACAAGACTTGTGTATGTCAGCACTTACAATGTTGTGTTTGGTGGTAAGGAGATTAGGAATGGCAATGAAAGTTTGCCGTACTTCCCTCTTGATGATCATGTCGACGCCTATGGTCGAAGTAAATCGATTGCAGAACAGTTGGTCCTCAAGAGTAACGGCCGACCATTCAAGTAAGTCGTTGGCCTCTGTTAGGAAGGCATAATAGTCCTCTCACTGCCTGTGCTTTATGTAGGAATGGGGGCAAGAAGTTGTACACATGTGCAATCCGTCCAGCAGCTATTTATGGACCTGGCGAAGACAGGCATCTTCCTAGGATAGTTAATCTAGCCAAGTTGGGTTTGCTGCTCTTCAAGACCGGTGAACCGACTGTCAAAACAGACTGGATTTTTGTTGAGAACCTTGTCCTAGCAATCATCCTGGCAAGCATGGGACTCTTGGACGACATTCCTGGAAGAGAAGGAGTGCCCGTCGCTGCTGGTCAACCGTATTTTGTCTCTGATGGTAAGCACATCTCTTAAGACATATCTAAACATTTAGCCTTAAAACTTGTTTGCTAAAATCAAGCTGAATTGTTTTGGATTGGCGACGTTGCAGGGTCCCCGGTGAATACATTCGAGTTTCTACGTCCCTTCCTAAGAAGTTTAGACTATGACCTGCCCAAGTTTACAATATCAGTACCTGTTGCGCTGACCTTGGGTAAGATCTTCCAAGGTGTCTACACTGTCCTATATCCATGGCTATCAAAGAGCTGGTTACCACAGCCCCTTATTCTTCCTGCTGAAGTCTACAAGGTAACAGCTTCCCAACTCATACTCCCGCTGAGATTACAAACCAAGTTGTATGAACCTGTCGATCTGGTGCAGGTCGGTGTTACCCATTTTTTCTCATATCTCAAAGCCAAGGAAGAGCTTGGGTATGTTCCATTCAAGAGCTCCCGGGAAGGTATGGCTGCAACTATCTCATACTGGCAGGAGAGGAAACGGAGATCTTTAGACGGTCCAACCATATTCACTTGGTTGGCTGTTGCACTAGGAATGTCAGCTCTTTTTGCTGCGGGATGGTTACCCGACATAGGACCTGTGCCTTTCTTAAGAGCCCTAAGCCTCTTCTTCTTCCGGACAATCACGATTGTAAAGCTTGTCTTCATCGCATCAGTGGTAGCACATGTTGCAGAAGGAATCTATGCTTGGTCTCTGGCTAAACGAGTCGACCCGGGCAATGCAATGGGGTGGTTTTGGCAAACCTGCGCTCTTGGATTTTTCTCAATGCGGTTTTTGTTGAAGAGAGCCAGACAACAAGGTTTAAATTAAAACCAGTCTTGTTTTGATGTTGTAATCAGAAAAAGTTTCACATCAGTTAAATGTTTTCAAGATTGAGAAACTTTAAAATAAAAAAAGATCTACATTAATCAGGATATTCCAATTTTTGAACAACTCAAGGTTTTAAGAAAAACCACAAAACACGAAACAGGTTAAGTTATTAAATTCCTTGTCTGGACAGCCAACTAAAAACCCTAAAACTACAAGATATGAATCATCATCATTCTAATAATTAAAGGTTGTTGGTTTAAGACGACGAATATCACTTGGCTACTTCCAGGGCATGGAAAGGTTGGTGTTGTTGTTGTAAGGTCCTCCTGTGCTCTGGTGAAGAGGGCTTCCATGTCCTTTACAAGATGACTCACTCATTGTGCCACGAGATTGCGGGCTACCCGGAGTCATCAGTACTTGAGTTGGGGCCACACGCGGTAATGTGGGTGACGATAGTTCCATTTGTCCCCCATGTTGTTTTTGTTCTTTTTGCCCGTCTGGTATGAAACTCCCAACGACAATCTGTGATTTGAGACCAAACTGTGTCCTTACATTGTTCTTATGAACATCGATATATCAAAGATTTTGTGTTGGAAGAAGGCAGAAATGACCTGAACAGGTGATGCTGCTATAAGAAGACCAGCTACACAACCACCTAAGACATTACCATCCGGAGCCGATAAGGACACACTTAGACCTCCCGTCCTGCTTCTGTGACCATTGTTCTCAAGCAGAAGGAACGAGCCCGATAAAGACAGAATCTCAAATCTCCCCTGATTTTCAATGTAAACAACTCACTAAGGGCTAAGCAGCAAAAGGTCAGAGACAAAGAAATTGAAGAAATTTGCAAGCCAAATCTTGATACCTCATATGTAACAGTTCCACCAGATGTGGCGGACTGGCGAAGAGTCACGTTGGAGATAGCTCCATTTGCAGACAAGACACACACAGCGCGTGGTCCATTCTGAGAAAACCCCATTATCTTTGATGATACATCCTGTCCCAAATCATAAAAAAGTCGGCTCTTAACCCTTACGAAATCGAATGGACCTAAAATGTCAGTAATACAAACAGCCACACAAAACATAATCTTTGTCAGGTAACAGAACCCTGATCATGTTCAACATTCTCTTGTTACTAAAAATGTTTGACCTTAACACAACAACTCACACTCTCGACATTCACATGATTTCAAGACCTTAGTGATCGTTTACTGGAAATACGAGTTAAGACTGACATCTAAGCAGTAAAATAAGGAAATTCTATAAGCTAGAGGAAGATAGAGACCTCTCCAGTCCTCACGGTAAGTACATGAGGCGTAAATCCGACTCCTGTCGAGCCTGCAACAACAAGAATCTGTCAAGAATATAGCAAAGCCAGTTCAAGCAACAAAAAAAAAGAGAGACATATTCAGAGCTCAAGTTGCAGTTTAAGGTAATAAGAATTAAGAACAATGAACTAAGAAACTCCACAATTATATTAAAGACAATGAGAAGCCAAAAGCCACAAAAGAAGTCAAGATTGCTGGAGGATTTAAAAGAGTAGAGATGGTTGAAGAAGATACGTTAGAGGGCATATCAGTAATTTGTGAAGGAATCTAATTCCAGGGGATTATCGAGGTCCATATTCACCATTATACTTATATTCTAATTGATTGCAGCCAAGCCACCAGAACTTTCCAATTCCAGCACGTGAGGAAGAAGATTCCAATAGAAAAAATGTATAAATACCTAAAGCCTGAAGCTTGTGCCTTTTGCTAGAACCAGGAGGTCGTCCTCTCATCTTCTTCGGTGTAGGCGAGGTCCCTCCGCCGGAGCCGCCGGAACCGCCGTCGCCACTAGGTTGGCTGACTGTGAAAGAAGGAGCTCCTGGAACCAAACCCAGTGACATTCCGCCGCTTTCCGGACCGTATTTCCTCGGTCTACCTCTCCTCTTCTTCACAGGCTCACTTCCGGTCATGGTTACGGGAATGTTCATGTTCAAGGCAGGATTTCCGGCGCCGGCTGAGTTGTGTTGGTACTGCGGCGGTGGTGACGCCGACGAGCTCATCGGCTTGTAGAGAGCGGTTCCGTCGGCGGCGGCGCCGAAGGATAATTGCATGTTCTGAGACTGCTGCTGCGGCGGAGCTTGATTGTGCTGCTGGTGGAGACCCATTGTAAATGGCATTGATTCTCTGCTCGCCGCCATTAATCCTGTCTCAGATCCTGACATTTTCACTCACTTTCACAAAAAGAAACAAATTAACCACAAAACCCTAGTTTCCATTGAAGCTCTGAAGTGGAGATTGTACCATCTCCGAGGAGAGAAAGTTCGGAATTTTAGCCCTAACCCTAATCAAACTACGCCCGAGAAGGTACAAAAAAACCAGTTAAACCTTCAAGATTTAACAATTCTGCATTCCAAAGGATTTTTAGATCTCTCAACGAAAATTTTAGAAAACGGATCGCGCTTTTAGGTTCCCGAATTTAAGATTAAGATAAAAAAAAAAAAAATTAAGCTTTAAGAAAATACTCCTACTTTAAAAATATATTAAAAAATTTACAGAAGATTTAGAAAAATCTAACAGAACATCTCGAATTTACATTAAAAAAATTGAAAGAAAGAAAGAAAGAGGGTGAGAGAAAACTTACGATAACTAGGCGAAAATTCAGGGAATAAAGCAAAGAGGATCCCTGCCTACAATTTTTAGGGTTTTCTTTTTTCTTTTTTAGACCAGAAAATATATAAAGAGTAATATGTCAAGTATTTAACTATTTCCATTTTTTACTTTTATTCCAATTTTGTAAACAGATTTTCTTTTATTATGTCAAGTATGTAAATATTTGAAAAGGAAATAAAAAAGTTGAGAAAATATATTAATTTTTAAAAACTATTATTTTCTTAGCATATTATCTTTAAAAAAAGAATGACATTTTTTTGCGCCAATAATATATCTATATCTCTATGATTATAGTATATATAATCTTATATTTTTCACTATTTAAAGCACTCCTCCACGATTTTTAATTGTTTAAGTGTTATGGTTGCTTATATCTTCTTTATTTTTGTTCTTCGCTTAGCTATCGTAGCATCGGATCCTTTCATTGTTTTGGCTCTGTTGTCATCTTGTATGAACAATTTCTCATTTGATGGAGAATAGTAATCTCAAAAAATCTTGTTTGATCAAAAAATAATTTTTTTTTTTTTTTCATTCAGTGTATCTAATTTTGATTTTTCTAGATAAAATGTGCTATAGATGATATATATCGTGTTTTTATCAATAACATGGGTGAATTGGTTTCTACAATATGATGGTGTTTTTGGAAAACTGTTGTCGTCATTGGCACAACATTGATGGTGTTAAAAATCAGCAGTTTGTGTAATGTGGATCGAAATGGATATAATTGATTTAATGATTGCTTTGTATCGTATAAATCACAACATTGGCTTGTGAGAGGCAGAGTCAGATGGTTCAAGGTGAATTAGAAAAATGTGGCCTTTAAAAAAAAATTAATATAAAAATATCATCTCAAAATGTACACAAAAATGATAATGATAACTGAAACTATAGAAATTTTAAAACACAAATTTTCTTCCTTTCTTTCGTATAAAATTCACTTTTTTATTACGCTACCGACTCGTTTCAACTCTTAATTAGATAAATTTCCTTTTTTTCTTTAATTATCCTTTTTTATTAGTCATGCATGCTTTACCTACCTACATCTACATAAGCCATGGAGTGTTAGCCATGGAGACTTGCCTTTTTCTTTAATTTGGTAAATATTGTTGGGCTCTTTCTTCGTTCATAAATATCAATAAAAATATATACATAAGCCATGGACTTCTTAAAGAAAGAGCCCAACGATATTTACCAAATTAAATATATACATAAGTTTAGTTAACAAAAATAAATTGTGGCCCTATAAATTTTCAATTTTTGGTGGCCTTAGGCAAATGCCTAATTCTCATAAGGGAAGGCACGGTACTGTTCAGACGTCTGGAGATATTGGGTTTGAAAAAAACGATACAAACTGTGGGCGACAAGTTAACATCAAAAATGGATAATATCCACACATGGATTTAGTGATAAAATTATACTCTTGTAAAGTGTGATCTAAAAACTATTTTTTTATAGATAAAACTATATATTAGTAAGACAATGACTGTTCATGGCGACCGGCTTGCTATTACAACAATTAATTTTCTGTTTATGTTGAGTTTTTACTCTCTTTTCTGGACTTTTGTCCTATAATCAAGGCCGTGACTCTCTTAATGGAAAAAGACAATGGCCATAGACCATATTTATAGTTTCAATTTTTAGGCCACATTCTCAATAACAATGTTAGTTAAGTTAGTGGTTTACTTGTTAGAGCTTCTATGAATTTTTGTATTCACGAGTTCAACTCTTGTAATGGTAAATTTTACTTTCAATTCATGATTTTAGTTTTCAGAACTTTATTACGTACAAATAAATTCCTAAATATTTGTTTGTTCTATTTTGACTATAAATTTAATACCTTAATTTTGTTTATCCACTAATTCTTTGTTTTTTCTACTATTTTTATAAGTTTTGATAGGTGTTTGTTACTTTAATATATTTTTAAATGACAAGCTCGTTTAACACTATTAAAATGTTCTATATATTTATTTTACGCCTAACTATTACCTAGTATTTTTTTATTCGTTTAATTGTACATAACTTTCCATTTCAGTGATATAGATTTTATGGTTTGATTTATCTCCAGGTTCTATGATTTGTAAAAATTATACACTTATGAAGGGTCACAATTTTTTAAATTGTCTTAATGTGTTGCATGGCAATGCCAGTAATTTTCCTTAATGTTCGTTCGTTTAATGCGTAAATCACTTATTTCAAATGGAATTGAATTAGTCATTTTGAATACTTTCAAATACCACTAGTCCACTATCCACTTCGTTTGAGTTTTTCCTTAATCAGTAAATTAATAAAATATTGTAAAATATACTGGTATGAAATTAGAAGATTGACATCAACAATATAATTAAAGGAAAGTAGTACAGATAAATAACAGTATGATAATTTAGATTTTTTTTTTTATCAGAACAATGTTGATTAACACACGAGAGAGGTTCATCACAATTTTTTTTGGAAGTGATATGACAAGAAAATGGCGTATACTTCACCATATGACGTGCATGTTGTAATGTAGACATGTTAAAAAGATATACTTCCGTATTATTATCTATAATAATGGGATGACTATCTACACTTAAAAAATAGAGATTGACGATCACTTTTTGGAAACATATTTTGTGTTGTAACACTTTACAAAAAGTGTAAAAATAAGTAATACAATCTGCACTGTACACGCGTTGATTTTCCAGTCGTACCCTTGTACAATACTGTGCGTCTCAACGGTGTATAGTATACAGATCAATAACAAACAGGGGCAAAAATCGTCTTTTCAACCGAAAAAATGTTATTTAATTTTACAGATTTTAGAAAGTGCTAGAACACAAAATAAGTTTTTAAAAAGTGACAATGAATTCAAATATCTCTAAAAAAATGGTATAAGTTAACAAAATATTTCGTGATCAATGGAAAAAATTGGTGGAGAAATAAGTTCTTATAGTGAAGCTGACTGAAGGTTCAGCAAAAATATTGGTGATGGCAGAAAGTTTGGCAGAAATTTTGGTGGTAATAACCACTAGGTTGTTGTGATGTCATATATTGACATTGAACGTGTGGACTACTTCCTTACCCATAGAGCTTGAATTAAGAAGATGTTATACCTCATTTTCAAAAGGTTTAAGAGTTCAAATATTTACCGATAATATGTATTTTACTCGATCTTAATTTGTTACATACAAATATTTGTTATAAGAAAATTTGTGTATCCCACGAGTCTTAATTTCGTAAATTTGTGTATCGTGGAACCTTAATCTAGCAATGAATACGATTGGTTACCAAATGAAGAAGAGGGAAAAGTTAAAAAATATTTTTGCAAAGATATGAAACCAATTTTTATAACTTGTTAGTTTTGAATACTAACATTATGTTATCTAGAGAGATAGATTTAATTTCTAATTACTTTTTGCGATATTTACAGAAAATCTGAAACAATTTTTTTTGTCAAACGAACAACTTTTTGTTGTGAAAGTCGTTTTATCTAGTGGTTGTTCACCAATAATTTATTAATGTTTCTATACTAGGTTAGGAATTTGATATACAAAAACTATGTTGCTGATTAATTAAACATACTTATTGGATATCTCTAACACGGATTGTTCGTTGTGATCTCTTATATTAAAGATAAAATTGTCTATAATAAACATGGTGCAGATAAAATTGTCTATCATCTTCGTTAAACTGTTTGTCGTATTTTCCGTTGATGCAAAGAGGGTTAAGATTGACTTAATTCTTGGTGAGTGATGAAATCATTTATAATAAGATAATAAATTAAAATTATTGTTTTAATGATGTAACATTAGGAAAGAAAAGGAACAAAAAATTATTTTCAAAATGTTGTCACTTGTGCATCTTTAGGCACCCAATGACCAAAATGTGATTGGTCTAAATCTATTGGAGATATTATAAAATAATATCTCATATATACGTATTTTAGATAAATGGAAATATCAAATGTGTATCTTAGAAATATAGAAATCGTATAAATGAGATATCTCAAACCCATCAAATTCTGGGGAGAAACAATATCGACAGCCATTCATGTTATCAACATGACGCCTTCAAAGTTATTAGATGGTGAATTTCCATTTGAAATTTTGTTTAGTAAAAAACCGCCATACGATGAGCTGCGAGTATTTGGGTCTTTGTGTTATGTATATCGAAGGGATCATGATAAAGATAAGTTTGGAGAAAGGAGTAGACGGTGTATTTTTGTGGGCTATCCATTCGGAAAGAAGGGATGGCGCGTATACGACATTGATCAGAATGAATTTCTTATCTCTAAAGATGTTGTTTTCAAGGAAAATGAATTTCCATTTGCAAGCGTCGTCAAAGAAAATTGTGAAAATCGTGTGTTAGATGTTTTTGATGAAGATTGGGCTCTTGTTTCAGCCCCGATTCTTGACTCCAGGGGGAGCTCAGTTGATGATGCAGTACTTTCTCCGACTCAAGAGAATGAGTCGATTCCTGTTTCGAATGAAATTGTGCATGTTGTTGTAGAGGAAAATTCGAGCACAACAAATTCTTCTATTCCTGTTTTTGAATCGGAAACTCAAGTTGCTGCTGTAAATGAAGAAGTCTTAGGCAGAGGAATGCGAGAAAAGTTTCCATATGTGAAACTTCGAGGTTTTGTTAGCTACAATACCAATTGTGTTGAAGACCACCATCACGTTCCTCCTGCTTCTACTTCAGATCTTCTAATTACGGTCCAAGGTACGCCATATCCTCTTGTGAATTATATTTCTGATTCACGTTTTTCCCCAGCCCATCAAGCGTTCTTAGCAGCGGTTTGCAATGGAGTTGAACCACGAAATTATAAAGAAGCTGTGGCTTTTGAGGTGTGGAGAAATTCAATGAAAGGAGAAATGGGAGCTCTCGACATTAATAGAACATGGGACATTACGGATTTACCTCCGGGAAAAGAAGCTATTGGAAATATGTGGGTTTACAAAATTAAGTACAAAATCGCGTCTTGTGGCTTTGGGAAATCGACAAGTTGAAGGAGAAGATTTCGACGAGACGTTTGCTCCTGTTGCGAAAATGACTACAGTTCGTGGTCTCTTACGAGTGATTGCTGGGAAAGGATGGATAGTACATCAAATGAATGTTCACAACGCGTTTCTCCACGGTGATTTACATGAAGAAATGTATATGAAGCTTCCGCAAGGCTTTCACCATCCAGATCCCAACAAGGTATGTCGACTTCGCAAGTCACTGTATGGTTTACGGCAAGCACCGCGATGTTGGTTTGCCAAACTTTCTGAAGCTCTCAAGAAATTTGGTTTTAAACAGTCTTATGGGGACTACTCTTTGTTTACTCTCACAAATGGTGGTGTCGAACTCAAGGTTCTTTTTTATGTTGACGATCTGATGGTATGTGGGAATGACATGGATGCTTTGAGAAAATTCAAAGATTACTTGAGCAGGTGTTTTCATATGAAGGATTTGGGAAAGCTTAAATACTTTCTCTGTATAGAAGTTGGTCGTGGTGCAGAAGGGATATTGCGTACACAAAGGAAATATGCGTTAGATTTAATCGATGAGATTGGATTACTTGGATCGAAACCTGCAGCAACACCAATGGAACAACATCATCGTTTAGGTTCTGATACGAGTGGGTTTCTTCGAGAAGCAGAAAAATATAGACGTTTGGTTGGACGTCTGATATACTTGTCTATCACACGATCTGACATTTCGTACTCAGTTCACATTCTCTCACAATTTATGCAAACACAACGTGAAGGGCATTGGGAAGCGGCTTTACGTGTTGTTCGTTATCTCAAGGGTACGCCTGGTCAAGGGATTTTGTTGAGTTCAAATCCCGATATTTGGCTCTCTGTTTTTGGCGATTCCGATTGGGCATCATGTCCTAATACTAGACGATCATTGAGTGCTTTTGTCGCTATGCTTGGAGATTCTCCGATCTCTTGGAAAACTCAAAAACAAAAGGTGGTGTCACATTCGTCGGCTGAAACAGAATACATGTCAATGGCAGAAGCTACGCGGGAGATTAAGTGGTTACGACAATTGTTAGTTGATTTGGGTGCACCACCGGATGAACCGGTTCGATTATTTTGTGATAGTAAATCCGCAATTCACATTGCGGCCAATCCAATTTTCCATGAAAGAACAAAGCATATTGAGGCGGATTGTCATCAAGTTCGTGATGCAGTTCAAGATGGTTTGATTTCTACGGTTCATGTTCGGACCGATGAACAATTGGCGGGTGTTCTAACGAAGGCTCTTGGACGTGTTCAATTCGACTATTTGTTGTCCAAGTTGGAGGTTCATAATCTTCACCTCCCAACTTGAGAGGGAGTATTGGAGATATTATGAAATATGTCTAAGATACACATTTGATATTTCCATTTATCTAAGATACGTATATACTATATATGAGATATTATGAAATATTATGAGATATTATGAAATATCTCATATATACATATCTTAGATAAATGGAAATATCAAATGTCTATCTTAGACATATAGAAATCGTATAAATGAGATATCTCATAGTCACAGGTTTAGGAAATTAGAGAATAAGGTCGAACCTAGAAAGGTCGGCTAAACACTTGTATAAAGGCTCGTTATGGTTTTGTGAATAAACACAAGTCATTCTTCTATTTCACAAAATCAATATATATAAAGTTTTATTTTCTCGCTTATCCTTCCGCCGTTTCAGCGTCCACTTAGACATCCAACATATATATATTTTTTTTAATCAGAGACTTATCTTAAATTTTAAAAGTAGCCCAAATTTCTAAATTCTTTAATGTCAAATAAATTAGAAACATATTTTATATGGGCTTCAACAAATATGTTTTACATGAAACAAAAGAAACAACAAAAATTATGCACCGAAAACTTTAAAATGTTAATATTTTCCCTTAAAAAAAAACAACTAATTGCATAAAATTGACCACCAAAGAAAAAAAAACATGTAAAATGTACACCATCCACTAAACAAACACATAGATTGATCGTACATTTAAAAAATTTAAAAGAAAAACCAAAAAATAAACAAATACACATATCTTAAGCTGACAACGACAATTCAATTAACTATGAAACTCAGAACTGAAAACATTTGACATTTGATTTCTATGTTATGTGAGAAATATGAATTACTCGATTGAATATTATCTAAATTAGATTTCTCAAACTTTTGATATTTGTTAATGTGTTTTAAAAATTATGATTTATACATATTTATCAAAAGTAACCTATAATAAACTTACATGATGAAACAATAATATGAGAAATGAAAAACAAAACTGTTTCGTTTTTTTTAAAAAAAAATTTAATATTTTAAATTTTATGTCTCTTTGTTTTGATTTTTGGTTGTGAAGTCATTAAAATTAGATAGTGCCCTATTTATATGGTTTTGTATTTAAGTTACAAAATAGTTAATGTTCTGAATTTTGATCAACATTTTGGTTATAAATTTGACGTTAGAAAACTATAACATATTAATTAAAATTTTAATGTAAAGTATTAATTAAAGAATAGTTACTATGTTTAGTAACCAATTGGTTGCTCTAGATGGAAATGACATATATGATTCACTAAATTTTACTCGTATGAAATAAAAAAGAGTTTCGGTTTTAGTTTGAGAAGTTTTATTCCCGTGCAGCTCAGTTTGGTTTGGTTTGGTTCGGTTTTCTATACCCACACCCATGTTTCTACCAATTCGATTTCATCTCATTTCGTAACCAGGCATCTTAAGTAAACTACAAAACAAGTCTCCTTCTTAACAAGACAAGACTGAAAAAGCAACAGCAGTTTCAAACTCAATGTGCGTTCTAACTTCTAACACTCTACTCTATCTTCAGCTTTCCGGGCTCTTCTTGTGTGGAAGAAGATGTTTAATTGATCAACGAAAAGCAGATTCTTCATCTCCTCCATTTGTTTCCGGCTTCTCTCCATTTCTAAATCCAATTTCTCGAAATGTACAATCCTATCTCGAATCTTCATCATCTGTAATAACAATTTTGTTTGTGCCAACATCAATCAAAATTAAGCATAGCCATACAAAAATGTCTATGGGAAGTTGGAGATTATTACTAACCTCTACTTCTACAATGTCTCTGATTGTTCCTTCTACCTCCTGCTCCTCCTTCTCAATCTGAGATTTCGCATCAGCCAAAGCTCTCTCTGAGTCGTTTCTAGCCGTTTCACCACTCGAGTCACCATTGATCTCTGTGTATCAGAAAACAAAATGTCACTAATGGGGTTGGCTAGGGACAGAAACAGACTGGAAATATTAGCTTGGTTCTTTGATACCTTGTCGATTTGGGTCTCCACCAGCGTTTGTGTCAGCCTCGTAGTCTACATCAGATAGAGCTGACACTGCAGCTCGAGCTGCTGCTTCTGCAACATTTGTGCCAGCCAAAGCTGAAAGAAAGGCAGCCTAGAGAGGATGTGATAGGAAGAGTCTCATTCAGAGACAACCAATGAAGTATAACAATTGTGAGGTAATACAAGTACCACAGCACAAAATTATCTATTACCAATGCCCTTAATATGACACCTAGAATTCGATATTACAAGAGTTCAAGAATTTAAAGGAAGCCAAACAAGGTATTCTAGCCATACGGTCTTAAAAAGAGACATTTACATAAGTCATGGAACAGCTAGTGCAGAAACTGGACTATTCTTCAGCAGCCTAACAACAGAATTGATCAAATTGTTAAGAATGTTAGTTGTACTTTGTCAGCAAAAAGTTTCAATTTGCATGCATATTGAACACTTGACACAGATGAGATTAACACAGAGAAATAGAACTCAAATAGTCAAATAGTAGTTTATTTCAAACCTGAGCCATTATTGGGTTGCTTGCATCTGCAAGAGGCGTCAATTTCATCCGCTTATTGGGAGAGGAACCGTCTTTAATTCTTCCTTCAGGCTCAGGATTAGGAGAGCCCTTGATCAGATCAAATGCCTCTAAAGCATCCTCAGAGTCAGACTCTTTGCCAAACTGTTCCCCAAACGGAAGCTTGACAAACTGAGAAACACAATCCTTCTCGGTTCTACCAGTAACATGCGGTGCAACCTTCTTCCAGTCATCTCCATAGTGCATAACAGCTTCCAGCAGCTGCAGAGTTTCCTTCTCGGACCATTCTGTCTTCGACTCATCACTAAGCTCAACCCGCTTAAACTCCGAGGAGTTAATACCAGCACGATAGTTACCACGGACATAGCACCTCGCACACAATGTCAGCTCATACTGAAAAGAAACAAAAACTACTTAGTTTCATAAGTATAGGCTTTGCTATTGGCATATTCCTAGTATCATCATCCAAGTGACAAACTCAGTGAAATTTGTATGGCTGCAACACAATTATATGGTGTTAGAAATCAAACCTTATCAGAGGCGAAACAAGCTATGCTGCAAACTGACTTGCAGCCATTGCAGATTCTCTTGGCAGTTTCTTTGACCGTTGAGGGAGGATCGGAGGCAGCATCGCCGGCGGATTTTCCGGCCTCCTTTTCGTCCCACTTGAGCGGCTTAGCAGAGCTGGAGCTCGAATAGTTGATCAGCCCCCATGAGTCGAGGAAATCAAAGACGCGACGAATAGAGACAACATCACTGACGAGAGTTCTCCGAACGTCCGTGAAGCTAATCTTCCGAGGATGGTCGTCTCTGTACTGCTTGATGATTGAGTTCCTCAAGTAGAGGTAAAACCTAGGGTTTTTCGAGGAAGATCTCGAATCGAAGAATTCCGGCAGCGACCGAACCTCGCATTCGTTGATGTCGGTCCACGAAAACCACCCTAATCGCTCAAATCGACGGTACGAATACAAAATCCATAAGAAACAGTGAAGAAACAAAAAAAAAAGAATAATCAAAGGTTCCTCGGCGTTGCAGACTTACGGGAGTAGCTAGGTACGTAGATACAATCGATATCGGAAGACGAAGAAGGCGGTTGAGCCGACTGCGAAGCCGCAGTGACTCCCGACGGAGTTTCAGGCGTGACAGGAAGAGAGGGAGTAATCGGGAGAATTTCCCCAGATCCGCCGGAATTTGGAGCTTTCGTGGCCATGACTGTGTTCAACTAACGCAACTTCGCCGGAGAAGAAAGAGAGAGAAAAAAACAAAAACATAAAATGTAGTCAACTTAAAAGTCCGACTGCTAAACAGGTCCGGGTCTGGGTCCTGGTCCACGTGCAGTTCAGGATCCGGGTCCGGTTTAGTGAATTTGTCTTTCTAATTTTCATGACAAATTAAATAAATCATGTTTGTAAAAATTAAATTCGGCTTTACTTGATGTTTTGTTCTTTTGAACTACCACTAATTGAAGTTTTTTTTTGTTTGTTTAGACTTGATTAAAAAATAGAAATAGTAACGTTTGACGTGATGGCATAATAACTCATTGCTAAACATAAAAAGCTCAGAAATTCTTGATGGAAATTATGTGCACAACTCTTATCATCGAGTAAAGATAAGAGGGAGTGTTTTGTAGATTTAACACATGGAGCCAAGAACATGACCAGAACTCTCTTTTGCTCTTCTTTCCAAGTTTTCAGTCCACAATCTTAGCTTTCCGGTAGCTCTCTACCGAATCCACAAGTGTTTCCTCCAACGGCCGGAAAGTCCAACCCAACTTCTGCAATTTCTCTGAACTCATAGTCGCCCTTTCTTCCACTTCGACGTATCTGTGACATTGTATAAGTAGAGGTTGGATCAAAGTTAAGATCTTGAAGAAACTTCAGACACTATTCTAAAGGTTAGTGACAATGAACCAACATCAAATATTCTGTTCTTAAAGCAAAAAATTGCAGACCAACAATAACAGCTTATTGCGTTTAAGGGTTTTCACTCAAATTGTGAGCAGAGAAAGAGAGATGTGTTGTTGCTTGCTTACCTCTTTGGGTATTTGTAATTTGGGTAAAGACTCTTCAGCTTCTCAACCACATCCTGTTCTTTAACCGTGTGGGCTACGCATATGTATCTTCCTTCAGCTTCTGCTTTCTCATAAACCAAAAGTAACGCTTGAGCCACATCACGCACATCTACCACAAGCCGCACTTGGTTATCCCGTGATTCGAAACCCTCTGCACCACACAAAAAGTAAAATCAAGACCCA
The DNA here is from genome assembly GCA_002933915.1 of Eutrema heterophyllum. Classification (NCBI taxonomy): domain Eukaryota; kingdom Viridiplantae; phylum Streptophyta; class Magnoliopsida; order Brassicales; family Brassicaceae; genus Eutrema; species Eutrema heterophyllum. Next base: position 1,533,119 of record PKMM01044379.1, on the reverse strand, counting down.
AGATTCACCAACCCATATACTAAGTTACTTCTAACGATTCCAGATGTGATAAAGGCTTCTTTATACCTTTAAGAAGCTTGGCAAGAGCAAGGGTACTAGCATTTACTGTGTGCTGCTGCAGTACAGGTCCAAAGATCATGGTAGGGCAAATGCTGACGAGATCAATCCCGGTTCGTTTTGCAAATTCGAAAGCTTCACTTTCTGCTTGTGTCTTTGACAGACAATACCAATTCTGCAAGAGTGACAAAACACAGTAAACAAACGATGTGGAACAAAATGAAATATAACAAGTGAGATCAGGGATTTATGATGCATTGAACCTCGGTTTTCCTGCAATATTCCTGGTCAGACCAACAGGTCTCATCTAACACTTGATTCTTCGACCAATTAGGGTTCATCATAAGTGCAGCTGCAGAGGAAACATACACAACACGCTTAACATTTGCTTCGACGCATGCCTTAAGCACATTCAGAGTGCCATCTACAGCGGGTGCGATCAATTCTACCTGCAAAACAAGTGGAAAGCAGAGCAATGTAAAATACAGCCAGTTGAGATTAGAGCTATGAGATCCTCACCTCAGGATTCGGGACTGAAGATGATGGAACCGGGCTTGCGACATGGAAGACACCGCTACAACCTGAAATAGCAGATTGAAGAGACCCATAGTCCAGCAAATCAGCCTTGAAGAGCTTGAGTTTGTCACCGGCTTTCTCGAGCTTCTTCAAATGAGCATACTTTTCGTTGCCTATAAACATGAACCATGTGAAACTCTTGATCAGAAACAACAATTGCGGTCAATGAAGTCAAGTCAACCGCTAAAAGAAGAGAATCAACAATAGGTTTTAGAAGATGAACAACAACAAACAACTAAAAAGCTAAATCTGAGAAACTACAAAATGATTATACGAGAATTTCAACTTAGACCACAGACTTCTAGATGAGCTTCAATTTTCGGGTTTTAAGAATTTCCTCACGAGAATATCTTAGAGATCGGAGAGACTAAGAGGGAGAGAAAGGGAAAGTACCAGGGTCTCTGACAGTGCCATGGACGAAGTAATCCTTAGAGAGGAGAAGATCGACGACCCACGAAGCCAGAAACCCTCCGGCACCGGTTACGCAAACCTTTCCTTTCTCCACCACCGCCATTTTCGATAGAGAAAATAACAGAAAATCTTCTTAAAATCGTTCGCGAGGTGTTTCTTGAATCTTCTTCTTCCTTGTTTTAGTGCCAGGTGGGTACCATCCGCCTCAAATTTCGTTGTTTTGACTTTTTGCCTCCATCCTTTTGTTTTATTCCGAGTTGGGTTTTACGGCTCCTTATCAAAGTCCATGGGCCTAAATTTGAGAAAACAAAATTTCCGGCCCAGAAGATCGGATCTGTGAATGCAACGTGGAGCAGTTACAGCCGCATGATGTCGATCAGATTGCTGAATTGCCATCTCACTAACCATCTCTGCGACCGGTTTAGTTTCGCAGTGGGCACCAAGCAAATGAGAATCAAAATCAAAATCAAAATCAAATCAAATCGAATCATCAAAGTCAAGCAAACCTCGGAGAGATCCAAAGGCTAAGTAAGAACCATAGACCAGGGTCGTATTGGTGGATCAATGGCTAGCAACTGGAGAAGATCAATGGGGAACGTGAGGTCTTTCGTCGGAAACTCCATGGGAGGTCTTAGAGGAGGTCAGAGTCTCGCTTCTTGGCTCGTCGCCGGAACAATTGCCTACTTTCTCTGGGTTAAGCCAGCTCAGGATCTCAAAAAGGAACAACAGGTACCCACAATCAGATTCTCACATCCCATCAAGGTTTATGTTTATGGAATCTCCGATTTCAATTTCCTCGGTTGTCTCTGCATGATTAGGCTAGAGCAGCTCTCGCAGTAGCCGATCCAAATCAATACGTAGAGAAGAGGAAACCAATCGCTGATCCTCAGGTAAATTTCCAAAATCAATAATCATTTGCGAATTTTTCGTTATAGATTTTGTTTGTAATATCAATGGGTTTTTTTTTTTTTAATGCTATATGCAGGTTACTGGTCTGATTTATGGAAACAAGAACAAAACCGATAAACCACAGGATTAAAATTTCTGTAAGTTTTGAAACATCTCGTTGTAAGTTAGCTTCTACAGTTTTTTGTCCAGTTTCCTATAGCTAAAGATCATGTATAGACAACTATAGTTGTGACTTACAAACAACGAATAAAAAGATGGAAACTTTTTTGAAGGATTTTATATGCATTGTGATGTTGAGAACGCATCTGAAACTTCGTTTTGACTCTCAATTTTCTTAGCCTACCCGTTTACTCTGTTCCATTTGGCACCAGTCTGTTCGAATTTCCCTCTGTGAAACTGATGCTGGAAACATATGCGTTGGATTTGAATCTTTGTTTACCATTTAAATTGGTGAGACGCATCGACTTATATCTTTTCAGGTCATTCCAATTATTTTGTTTGGGATTGTTCTAGACTCTAATTGTGTTCTGCCACAATGATTGGGCGATTATCTTGCGTCATGTTAGGAAAGTATGTCTTGTTCGTTAGTTCGGTTGGAAACGGAAACCTTACCTTCCCGGGATTGATCATCTTTTTATATCATGTGATGCAATTGGCAATGGACTTCCGTGTTTTGTTGAGTATTATATTGAAGTTCTTTCGTGCGTGCAATCGAAGAGTTATGACTGGGTTTCTATATTTACTGATATTATTGTGTGTTTGGACGGAATACTCATGTTTGGAGCAATAAACTTTAGTGTCTTTATCTTGGATGTTCTATGAGTTGGTCAGGTGAGTTTGGTTTGCCCTGCTTTGCGTTCTTGGATTGATTCAGTTTGGTGAGTGAGTGTGTGTGTAACTTTCTTTAATCCTCCCCATACTTGCATCAGATTAGTGAAGTTTTTTTACTTTGTATCCATAGGAACCATATGCTATGCGTTGCAAGTTCTTTGGTAAACCTCAAGGATTATGAGTTTAGACGAATCTGCTACAGAAAATACCACAACAATACAACATGAATCAATCCTTTTAAAACTGGTGATGTTGGGAGAGCATAAAATGCATCTTTGGTTAGCAAGTTCAAAGATTGCAAATAACTACAACGATTTTTAAATTCTGTTTTTAACTTTTTTAAGAGATTCATGATTATTATTGTTTTTGACAGAGTTAATTTATAGATGCGGCCACAAACATAATTGGGAACATTGTTTATAATCGTTTAGTTGGATCCATTTCCAGTGTCACTTATTCCACAGCTCATCTTGACTTTTGGATAAATACCAAAAAAAAAGCCTAAACCAATTGACAAGTTAAGAAAATTCCATTACCTTTTACTAGTACGCGATTTGCTTACTATTGAAGATCATAACACTTTGTAATTGAGTCTCTTTATTTCCATTTTGTTCATTCTTAAAAAAAAATGTTTAAAGAAGATGTCATTATCAAGCTTGTCGTCCGTGATGCAGGCGACAAAAAAATGGTTGTAAGAGATCAGAGAAAAGAGATTAAAAAATAAAATAAAAAGTTACATTTCAAATGTGATTTTTGCTGCCAAGGTAATAAATATTATTTTGATTATTTAATTCTTGTGTTTTTGTACGCTTGATTTTCGAAAGAAAATTATTTCTAACTGCGTGGTCAAATATATTCTTTAGAAAATAATGAAGACGTACCAAATTGCCCCACTTATAACAGGTAGGACCAATAAGAAACGCCGCATAAGTCAACACCAACGACGCGTCCGTTTGACTAAGAAAGTCCTCGCCGTCTCCTTTGGTTCATCTTCTTCTCTGTTAAAATCAAATCAGGACAAGTCTTCAATCAAACAAACACCACAACATGGCTTCGCGTACACTCCACGCGCTCTCCGTCTCCACCTTGTTTCTTCTCCTCCTCTTCGCCGCGTCGTCACCGGCGGAGGCTCAGCAACCGTACGTCGACAACCGCCAGCTCGACTGTGAGAACCGAGCCTTCGACAACATAACCAACGGTAACACCTGTAACGGCCCCAGCTCTTGCCGCTCCTATCTCACTTTCTGGTCTCAGCCACCGTACAACACGGCGAACTCTATCGCCGGACTCCTCAACGTCTCCGCCGCCGAGATCCAGTCGATCAACAACCTCACCACCGTCACCGCCCCAATCCCCACCCGTCAATTGGTCCTTATCCCGGCCAACTGCTCCTGCTCCGGCGGCGGATTTTACCAGCACAACGCCACTTACAGAGTCTCTGGACATGAGACGTATTTCTCGTTGGCCAACGATACCTACCAAGCTCTGTCCACGTGTCAAGCCATGATGTCACAGAACCCTTACGGCGAGAAAAATCTTCTCCTCGGATTTGACCTCCTCGTCCCTCTCCGATGTGCTTGCCCCACCGAGAATCAAACCGCCGCCGGATTCAAATACCTCCTGACCTATTTGGTCGCCCAGGGAGACAGTGTCTCCGCCATCGCCGAGATGTTCAGGAGCACATCAGACGCCGTAAGCGACGGTAACATGCTCAAGTCAAGCGACATCTATTACTTCACGCCTCTTTTGGTTCCTCTCAGGACCGAACCTACCAGAATCGTGACATCTCCGTCGCCTCCTCCGCCGGTTTCTACGCCGCCTCAGTCGCCGCCGGTGGAACCTCCGGGATCCTCTTCTCACAAATGGATTTTCGTCGGAATTGGAATCGGAGCCGGTTTGCTTCTCTTAATCTCACTCTTAGCTCTCTTCTTCTGTTTCTACAAACGAAGATCGAAGCCGTCGTCGTCTCCGACGGAACAGAACAAGCTCACTGATTCATCGACCAAACAAACAACAACTCCTCAATGGTCAATCGATTTATCCAAATCCTCAGAAACATTTGGTCTCAAATCCGCAATCGAATCCCTGACGCTTTACAGATTCCACGATCTCCAATCCGCTACTTCGAATTTCAGCGACGATAACAAAATCAAAGGCTCGGTGTATCGCGCAACGATCAACGGCGACGATGCGGCGGTGAAAGTGATCAGAGGAGACGTCTCTTCCTCGGAGATCAGTCTCTTGAAGAAGCTAAATCATTCCAATATCATCCGCCTCTCCGGCTTCTGCATCCGCGAAGGAACATCGTACCTTGTCTACGAGTATTCAGAGAACGGATCGATTAGTGATTGGATCCACTCATCGGACAAGAAGAGAACTCTGACATGGAAACAGAGAGTTGAAATCGCTAGGGACATAGCAGAAGCATTAGACTACCTCCATAACTACATAACACCACCTCATATCCACAAGAACTTGGAATCCACCAACATACTTCTCGATTCTAATTTCAGAGCCAAGATTTCGAATTTCGGGGTGGCGAGGATTCTCGATGAAGGTGATCTTGACCTTCAGTTAACCAGACACGTTGAAGGAACACAAGGCTACTTAGCTCCAGAGTATGTCGAGAACGGAGTGATCACTCCGAAACTAGACGTGTTTGCCTTTGGAGTTGTGGTTCTTGAGCTTCTTTCAGGGAAAGAAGCAGTGACGATACAGAAGGAGAAGGCAGAAGAAGAAGTGGAGATGTTGTGTAAAGAGATAAACAATGTGCTCGGAGGAGAGAATGTGAGAGAGAAGCTAAAAGCATTCATGGATCCATCTCTAGGGAATGAGTATCCATTCGAGCTAGCTTACACCATGGCTCAGCTAGCCAAGAGCTGCGTCGCACATGATCTTAACTCGCGCCCATCCGTGGCCCAGGTTTTAACCACGCTCTTGATGATCGTCTCGTCCTCCATCGATTGGGAGCCTTCTCATGACCTTCTTCATGATTCGGGCTCTCTTGGCGACGACTGATACTTATTCTGTAGGTATTTAGATTTTAGAGTTTGTGTAGCAGACAAGATAAGGGACCAGAAGGCTAAAAGGTAACAGATAAAATAAGTACTACTCTGTACAACAATGTAATAAGAAGACATGAACGAGAAACTTTCTTTACGTCTTTTGTGCTGATAAGCAGCAATTTATGAATAAGTTATCAATAAAATAGTAAGAGGAGAAACAAAACCAAAGTTATACAAGTAAACAAAAGGGACAACTATACCCACTAAACATAAATTGCTTATCAGAGAGAATCCCATCCTAAGATCGGATTATGTTATCTGGTCATGAGAAACTTATCTAAAGCAAGAAACAAAAGTTTATAACAGGCAAATTAAATATAAACTTTCATGTGAATCCAAGTCATACCAGAAGCGACAAAGAACCAGGATTTGTTCCTTTTCATGACCTTATTTATATATTCAGGAACATGAGAAACTACCTATGTCTTGCCTAAGAATTAGCTTTGACTTATTTGCTTTTAATAACTAGATTTTTAATTATATGGTTTAAAGTTCCAACTAGTCACTATCATTGAATAAATTATTGAATGAATCATGATTTTAAAAATCGATTATTATATTAAGTAGGATATAGGAGATAAATTTGACGTAGTAGCAGGATAAGGATACTTTTGTAATTTGGTGAGATAAATTGCTAACAAAAAAACCAAACCAATGCCACCATTCACACAATCATCACGGTGTTGTTTTAGGACAAAGGAAGTCAAAGAAAGAACCCAAAATGGTTCGTATGTAAAAAGTTCAAACAAAGGCTTTTTCGTATGCCCAAGGTCTTGAGTAACTCTGATTTCCATTAAGTTCAATACTTAACAAAAGATAACACAACTAATTAAAAAAATATTGATAAAAGTTATTAATGAAATAGTAGAAGAGGACAAGAACAAGAATGAGAAATGATACAGGTAAACGGAAATAACTATACCTTTATAGACAAAATGCTTATCAGAGGGATTAAGTTATTATATCTGGTCATGAAAAATTTTCCACAACTTTCGTCCCGAGTTTTTCCTGCTCAAACTCTTTAATCGTTTTCACCAGCTTCTTCATGTTGTCGTCGTACACAAATGGAAGCTTCTTGTACAATGTCACATTGTTCTTGGCTGAAACAGGTAACATCTCTCTGCAAAGCTCCTCGTGCACGGTTATGGTGTTGTGGTAATGGTAATAACGGATCTTTTTCTCTGTCTTGTGAAGTGTTTTGCCTACTACGTTTTCAGACATGTGAACTCCTGTAGCAAACGCGTTCTTGGCCTGGATCGCGTATTTCCTATCACGGCGTATGTTTGTTCTTGAGTCCCTAAATAGCAACTTCTCAAATCCCCATTGCCTGAAAAAGTCGCCCATATAAACAAGAAAACAAGTGTGTTCCTTTTCATGACCCTTTTATATACAGAAACATCAGATACTGCCTACGAGAATTGAAATCAAAGTGAAAGCTGATTTCAAGATTCGATCCTAATAGTTAGCTTTGGCTTATTTTCTTTTATAGTATCATCCTGAACATGCTCAAAACATACACCATAAGCTATCCAACCATATTCCAAAATCCTATGACTTAAATCTGACAAGAAACTTCTCGATTCCAATTGTATTACAAAGGGGGGCTCAAGAAGCATACCTTGGATAATCTTGAGAGGAATCGTTTAAGCAAAGAACACTAGACATTGGGTTCTGCTCAATTGTGAACTGAGTGTTAACCGAGAACTCGGCGAGCACCGATTCGAGCGTATTTCCGTCCGGTAAATAGATGTACTCGTCCACGTCGAAAAAGAAGGTCCAATTCGCAGCGTGACGATACCGATGCAAGCAATCATTGACGATCAAGAACTGATTGTAGTAGTAGCCGTCGTACTGCGACTGGTCCCGAATATCCTGAAGCGTGACCCTCCCGGCTCGAATCCACGGCTCAAGAACCTCCCTAACTGCCGGCGAGACTCCACCAGCATCGTGGAAGACGAAATGAGATTTGTCGCCGAAGAACCAAGCGTGGTAAGCCATCCACTCCCTCATACGCGAAGAGCTCACGTTTCCGTACAGAGACGAGCCACAGTAAAGGTAATCGTACGGATACGGCGGCGAGAACTTCGACTCGTTGTAAGATCCGGCGGATTCCTCGAGCGTCGTCAATCGCTCGAACAGTCTCGGAGATTCGCCGTAGTAAGCGTTGAGAATGAGCTTACCTCCGGAATTGTCGGCGTTGGGGTTCGATTGGAACGTGCAATTGACAACGACGACGGTGTATACGCGTCCGTATCCCCAATCTGGTAGAATCTTCACTGCTTTAGCTCGAATCGAGGTTCCGTTGCTGGATAACCACTCACACTTGAACCATGGTTTGCCGAATGTGTGGATCGGCTTCGACGCGAGTCCGACCACAGCAAACGTCGCCGGACCACCGCGGTAAGCTCCCATGAGGACGAAAAGCGCCGCCGCGCTTCCGAACGGTTGGAAGACGCGCTTGTTCGGATCTGAGGGCTTCGAATCGTACTTCTGAGAAGCAACCGGTGTGGCGGAGAGAGAGGCGGTGAAATTCTCCGCTGCAGGCGATGAGGAGGAGAGTATGGTGGTGGGAGAGACGGAGCAGGGACGAGCGGTGGAGATGAGGCTGTGGTAGTAAGGAGGAAGGTTCCAGAGAATCATGACGAGGGAGAGAGCTAGCAATGTAGCAATCAATGGCTTCTTCTCGAAGCAGACGAGGAATCTTACGGTGGTGGTGGACACCGGCGGCAAAATATCCTTCCTCATGTTTAATTTACCGGCGCCGGTAAGTTTGAAAGGCGCCGTTTCAGTTTCAAACAAATTAATAATTATTTTAATATAAAAAAAAGATGACGACAAGCGTCAGAGAGAAGTGACTCGTGGCTTTGCCGACACGGCGTTCGATAATGGGGAGAGAGACTCGTGGCTGTCTGATGAGTTATATATTGGGAATATAATAGCCTTGGATCTCTAATGATTTACGAAAACGACACTGCATCTAATTTGTAAAGTTGGATCGTCTGTTTAAATTGCTGGCTCCCAATTGATCGCTTGTGGGACCCCCACGAGCCGTGCCAAGTTGGAGTAACGGTGATAACTTGATTATTTGTTTTTAGGAGGAAAAGTGTAAAGCTAAATGTGGATAGGCTTCAGTAAAGAGTGTGTGCCGCAAAAAAAAAAAAAAAAAAAAAGTTTGTAAATTCCTTTGAATAGATTCAATTTTTTTAAAAACAATATCTCTATAATACTTATTGCATTACTAATTTACTTTCTTAATTATTATTAACTAGATTAGGTTCCGCGTGATACGCAGATGAAATAAAAAATATTTAAATTTTAAAATTGATAACCCGCATAATTATGACTCATATAATTTGATTTTAAAGTCAAACATTCATTTAGTTATCCACAAATTACGATTTGAAATTCACAATTAAAAATGTTCAAAATTGATCCAAAATACCCATAAACAATCTCTATGAATGAATGGAACAGTTCAAAAATCAACTTTCAATTTTATATAACTTAAAACTGAATTTAATTGATAAAATTAATATTTCCTAATTTAATATATTATGAATTTTATATAGATTTAATAGTTTATATTTTTTTTGTATTTTCTATTTTCCGTACTTCACTTTTTAATTTTATTAGTTTTTATATATTATGAATCTTATATATATAGTTACTTTTATTTCATATTTTCTATTTTTCTCATACTTTACTATTTTTCGATTTTATTAGTTTCCATTTTCTT
>PKMM01044379.1:1477428-1523229 GCA_002933915.1 Eutrema heterophyllum | reverse complement strand
CGTGTCATGTTCACGTTGAGAGATCCAGCTTTATATAATAAGATATTATATATTTTAAAATAATAATCAATCCATATATATTCAAAAAAAATCTATTCGAAATCTTGCTATATTTTTCACTATAATTTATTATATTTTATTTGAATATATATATAAAAATAAAAGTTGATAAATATTTTATTAATTTTATAATAAGTTATACACAAGAAAGTTGATTTTTTTTAAGAGTTCGTGAATTAACCACAAAACTAGAGTCATTAAACGGTTCATATTAGAGTTGTTTTTTTCAAAATTATAGATTTTGCGGGTTAGCCCGAATAATATTTTAGTCCACTGCAAAATGGGTTAAATAGACAAATTATTCTCTTTGACAACTCTATCTATAATCATGAGTTAGACATATTATAAAATTCAAATAAAAACATTTTTTTTAATTTCAAAACAATTTTTTTTTTTTAAATTACCCGCCGTATAATTAGCGCGGGTTAAGTCTTAGTATATATATATAATTGACTAATTATTTTCCCATTTAAAATTATAATCTATAACTATATCGGTTGTTCAGCTTGTTCCGTGATTGTTATGTTTGTTCAATAACTGACTTGCTATTATTCAAAGCCTAAATTCGAGAGTCAGTCCATGTTCTTTCCATATTGTGGTCAAAAACTCAATTTGAGAAAGCTGGCAGTATAATTTAATGAACTGTCGTGAACTCTTTCCATCTTAGACCCAAAAACAGTATTTGACTAGTATCATCACCCCCTGAATTGATTAAAACATGATTTTTCGTCCACTTATGGAACCCTTAAAAGTACCGCAAAGGCTTTTAGTTTTAATCATAACAAGCAAATGTAAATTGAATGCGAATACGATTGCATGCTTATTCTGTTTGACAATCACATTAAAATCCATATAAGATTTGCTTTTTGGGAACTTAAATGTCAACTCTTAGCATTCTTTATAAAAATTAATACTAATAAACTAAAACGTCAATAAAGGAGATCATGTGTGATGGTGTCCCATTGCAAAACTGAAAGATACCATGTATATTACTAATTATTTTGATTTTCTGTCAAGTTTACGGATTGTTTTTCAATCTTGTCGGTCGAAGTTGTTACAATCAATTCCAAGTAATAGACTTTATACAACTTATAATCTTCAGTATATGATTGGCCATCCTACTCGAGGATACTGAGTTTAGCGTGTAATGAAATGTATGTGATTATCCCTTGTGGAAACTTCTGACCGACAAAGTGAACCTTGTGGAGGAAAAGTTTTAGCTTCCAAGGCAAAAGTAAATTATGCTCTATAAAAAAAAAGGTAAAAAAACTAAAATGTGTACATCTTCTCCTTACGTTTGGCTCTGATTGGTATTATCAAAAAACAAAACCACCGAATGACAATATGTTTGTCGCAAATCTGCAAGATTTATTAAGTGAATCTTAATTTAATGGCGTTTTCTAAGACTAATCAAAAGGTGTTGTTTCCTAAAATTTAAATTTCGGTTTTTATTTGGAATGAATCACATGTCAATCCCTCATCGAGAAAGATTATGGATTCTAGAATACCGAAATTTCTTGGATAAACATATAAAAAAAAATGTTTGTAAGATTTTTATTAAGTGGAAATTCTGCTAAGTCCAACGGTTGATCAAGGGTTCATTGGTTGATCAAATGTTCATTAATGTTTCCACACCAGTATATATGAAGTTTGATTCCAGGAGAATACAATTTAAAGGAGAAATATTTACATGAGATTTTTAGTACAGTGTAAGTAAAGTCATTCATTGTGGTCCAGCGTGTCAAGGGTAAAGTTGTCCATCACGAACATAGTACAAGTAGAACCGTCGATCATGGATTATTGTAGGCATATATAATTGTCCGGAAAAAGAATCTTTCATGTAATTGTTCATAATTTATAATTGATAATATTTTAGAGCCAAAAAAAAAGACTTTTACTAATAAACTCTTTTTTTTTCTGAAAAGTAACGATTAATATTCAGCCGTTTTGCCGTTATGCGAGATTAATAAAAAAAATATAACTAGTAGGAGTATAAAATTGTCCTATGCAGTTTTATAGCAAAATCAAGTTTTTATTGTCTAATGACTTCATCATTCTGTTTCCACATATTTCTTTATTTTCTACTGCTATGTCGTTTTCCAGAGCTACTAATCATTTTTCTCAAAATCATGTTTGCAATTTCCATAGCTAGGTGGGAGAAGGGCTCGGCTAAAAAAAACCAAATCCTGGCCCATCTAATATAGGCCCAAACAAATGTGGGCCCGTCTACACGCTCCCATAGTTTTGCGCTTATATCAATGTTGTGAAACCCTGGTTTGAGTAAAACAACTAACGGCTATATTCCCATTGATTTTCAAAATTTTCTAGCGAAGAAGAAAGCAGCGACTATGGCGGAAACGAGTGTTCAGATCTCAGATCCAGAGGAAGAGTTTCTTGCTTCCAAGCAAGAGACTGGATATGAGTGGGAGCTTTTCAAGGAGAACGTCCGGCCTCTGAAGAGAGGACGCAATGTTCGTCTTCTCAACCACGCTCTCAAATCTCACTTCGACCACCAATTAAAGAAGAGTCTCGTCGAGAAACGGAGGTATGGCCTTTCAATTTCACACGCCTGCTCTTGGGTTTCAATCGAACCTGTCAAATTTTATATTTTTAATTATCTGCTTGATTTTTGACTATTAGGAAGTTAATTGAGGCCATCGATGAGTACGAAGGAGATGACCCTCTCTTTCCCTGGATTGAGTGAGTTCCTTCATCTTTCTTGATTTAACTTTCTTGATTGGGTTTTTGAAAGCTGCAAGTGTAGAACTTTCTTGATTGGGTCTCTAGATTGAAATGTCCCAAACTCTTAATCTGAGCTTGTTCTGTGGAAGGTGTATAAAATGGGTACAAGAGGCTTTTCCACCAGGAGGAGAATGCTCGGGACTGTCAGTGATATACGAGCAATGCGTTCGCAAGTTTTGGCACTCGGAACGATACAAGGATGATCTTCGTTATCTCAAAGTCTGGTTGGAATATGTAATGTTTCTCTTTAAGCTCCCTATGGTTTCTTCAAAGATATTCTTTGTATCGAAGAGTACTAAACAAAAAAAAATGGTGTTTATCTTGAAGGCGGAGCATTGCGCTGATGCAGAAGTGATTTACAAGTTTTTGGAGGTCAATGACATCGGAAAGACACATGCTGTGTACTACATAGCTTATGCCTTGCACATGGAGTTTAAGTCTAAGGTGAAAACCGCGAACGAGATCTTCAATCTCGGAATCTCTAGGTAATCTTCATATTGCTCCTCCTCATAGTTCACATTCAGCTTTTGTGCCATGGTCTGATTGAAAGTTTGAGACTTTGTGCAGAAATGCAAAGCCAAAGGAAAAGCTGAATGATGCCTACAAGAAATTCATGGTGAGAACGATGAGAAGGCCCAAAACAGCTGATGAAGTAAGAAAGTTTTGTCTGTTTGTAAACTGTATATCTAATGCCTCTAGGTTATGCACATGATTATTAATGTTTCCACCTCCCAGCAGGAACCAAAGGAGAATGACTTACCGTCAAGAAGCTTTGGCACATTATTGTCCAGGGGAGATAATAATAGTGAGTCGCATTAGCTTTACTTAGAAAATCACTGAAATGATTTTGATAAGCTTCTCTTACATGACAAATGTTTCTAATAGATACAGGAAGGCAGGCGTTGGGACCACAAGCCAAAAAAACAAAGCCGAATCAGTAAGCAGTTTGATTGATTCAAACTCATACCTTTAAGCATATGATTTTCACCAAAACACTAACTTCTTGTGCGACTCACTATGATTTGTGCAGCTCATCAAAGACACCTTTTCCTATCTACGCGGACACTACACCGGGGAATAAAACAGAGTCAGACAAGTCAAAGCCAGAGTTTGGTAGTTGGCTCATGCTCGGAGGCCGAGCAGAGAGGAACAAAGAAAACAATTCATTACCTGGAAAATGGGCAACGTTCAAGGTTTTTTTCCCTCTACTTTAACCTCCAAAACAAATCTAACTTATATCTGTAAAAGTAATCATTTATATATATCCTCACAGGTTCCTCAGAAACCCATTGTGAGAACTGCTGCAGCCTCTGCTTCCTCCTTTGAGGTTTTTGTCGATGAAGAAGAAGAATGTACAGAGTAAGTTGACAAATTTTGAATGTTTTCGCAACAAGACAGACATGTTTCATCACTGACTTGATTACGAAACTGCAGAGAGGGAGGAGAGAAGAAGAAGATTGAAACCATCTCATCATCATCAAACGTTCTGCCCCTTAATGATGGCCGTGAGATAAAAAAGTAAGCATAAAAGCCCTTCATCTTGATTCACCAAATAAAATAAAAAAAACATGATCTCATGACTTGTGTGTGTATCTAACAATGTTTCGTTTAAAAAAAAAACTGTAGAGAAACAGAGCTGCTGCGACAGAACCCTTTAAGGCATTTCCCACCCAACAGCTTCCTACGATGATGATGAATGTTCATCATCTCTACGAACAATCATATAATAGACACGATCGTCTGATTTGAATTTTTGGGCTTTTGTCTATAAAGCTCCTTGTAATTTGCCTATTTGGATTTGTGTTTTTGTGATGCACTGAGATTTATGTACCCATGATGAGCCTTGTGTGTTCTTTAATTGATTCCAGTTCAGCTACTTCAAATCTCCTCCTACGAATTTATAGCATAAAATTTACTACTTTATGTTTATCCCACATGATTTGCATAAAAATTTAGGAATCACTATAAAAAGATACCCTAAATGTTACCAAGCCATTGGTTATGCCATATTGCCATGTGACTTTTTGCCGATAGTTTTCTGGTCTAGACAAGAACCGTACCCTTTTTTTGTTTCTTTTACAGAAGAGAGAAATTTTTAGAGTTTCATTGTGATAGATGCGTATGGGTTAGAAAGTACAAAAGATTAATTCATTGGGGCACTTCTCCCAGAAGAAAAAAACAATTCAATGAAAAGAAAAGAAAAAGTGGCTTTAAGCGGATGGGAGGAGGCAGGAAACATAATCAAGCATTAATAGCCAATTAATTAAATGATTAAAAACCAATGATGCGATTTTGGAGATAGACTTTGAGTGGTAAACAAGTGAAAATGAAAGAAGAAAAAAAAACGTTGGGAATAGTATTTGAAGTTAGTGGTGGGGGCATCATTTCATTACATTATCTACCCTTTAGGGCTTTTAAGGGTTCCTTTTATCGCAATACTTTTCATTTACTACTTAACTAAACTTAACATTCGACTCAGTCGGACTTTAATTAAATAAAAAACAAATTCTATGAGTAAGATTCAAAATTGTGGTTAAAACATAAAATTATTTCACTTAAGTATTAATTTACTTAAAATATATTATAAAATCATTCGAAACTTTTAAAAAATGAAAATACATGACTGAATCATATATATTTTGTCAACCATGACTAAACCATATTTATTAACATGATCTCCTGTAATTTTTTTTGTTTAGTATCTACTACCATAAACATTGTATGTCATGTACGAGTATATTACTTATGTCGAAGTAGCTCCAAACACCAAGTAGGAAATCCTCTAAACTGTTAACCAAACATTGGCATCGGTTAACCTTTTCAAATCATAAACTTGAACCTCTAGCGATATATCTATTTTTTTCTTTCTTTCTTCGAATCTTAAACCACAAATTTATTTATTGCGCTCTTCTTTTCTATTTCCAACCCTAATTCTGAATGGCTATTGATATACATCTCCTTTTGTGAGCAAACTTGTCTTAGTAATCTTTTTTTTTCTTCAAAAATAATGTCGCCTACAATATATTAAGGAACGATTAACCGAGTAAAGATTAGTTTTGTTTTGTAATTTTTTTACATATGTGCAGAGTTTTGACAGCAAAAACAGGTTTAAATAGGTTATAAACCTCCTTTAAGACCCTTTTTGAATAAAATTTTAGTTTGAGGATGGGATTAGTTATGAGTTATGACTCAAGAAAATTTGTACATTTACGAACACTTTTTGAACCTTTAATAAAGGAAAAAAAAATACTTACTTTTTATCCATTAAGACTTTTAACATGTACCTCGATTCCACAAAAACCTTAGAACTCTTATAGATCAATAGGTTAACCAGACACTCACTCAAGTCGTCATTTTCCCTCAAATAAGTTGACTTATAAAAGAAAGAAACAAAAAAACGGAGGAGGAATTGACCAAAACGCATAATGTGGATTATGGAGTAAAGCAATTTATAGTTGTTGAAGGGATATAACCAATAGAAATCCCCAAAGGACGCGTTTGATGCCTTACTCTACGCCAAATTTACGCTCTCCTCTCTCTCTATCTTTTATGAAGAAAACCAAACTTTGGAGTAAATTTAATCACATGCATTATCTATGTTACAAACTTGTAGAGAAGCCATTAATGTTACATAAAAATATATAGTAATCACGGGAAAGTTCATGTTGAGGAGATGTATAGTTTTTCTTCACATATTATTATTATGATTAAAATTGAATTTTAGTTTTTGTAATAATAATAATTGGATTTTAGTTTTGTTTGGTTTTGAGATTGAATCGTGGCCGTATAAATGAGGTGATGATAGTGATGTGTAAAAAAAAAAAATATCAGGAAATAGCACAATCAAAGCTAGTAACCCCTAATTGGACTAAATGATTAAAGATTACGATCTACTTTGATTATGCCCTTAATTCAACAAATCTACATGAACCTTAAGAAAGGGTTAAGGGCCGAGATTAAATAAAAGGATTAAGGGTCAATATATCTACAGTTACCAAATTGAAAAATAATAAAAAAAGATTAAAGAAAGCTTTTCAGACATAAAAAGTCATTATCTCACAAAATAAATCCTTCTCCTTCTCTTTCATTTTGCTCTCTCAGACAAACGCCGTAACGGGATGTTCTCACCATAACGCCGTTAAGTCTGAGCCCGTTTCAACACGTGTCGTAGGAAACGGAAAATCAAAAGGGAGGAATATTCCGTTTTTTATCTAATGGCTCTGGAACAGTTGGGGTTGGGAGTGAGCGCCGTTGACGGCGAAGGTAACGGCGTTACCCAAGGCGGTGGGGAGAATAGTGCACCGTCTAACGAAGGCGGAGACGACGGCGTTAAGACGGCGAGGTTGCCTCGTTGGACGAGGCAGGAGATCCTAGTGCTGATTCAGGGGAAGAGAGTGGCGGAGAATAGGGTCCGGCGAGGTAGAGCGGCGGGTATGGCGCTCGGGTCGGGTCAAATGGAGCCGAAGTGGGCGTCGGTATCATCTTACTGCAGGCGTCACGGCGTGAATCGCGGGCCGGTTCAGTGCCGGAAAAGGTGGAGCAATCTCGCCGGAGATTACAAGAAGATAAAGGAATGGGAATCTCAGATTAAGGAGGAGACGGATTCGTATTGGGTGATGAGGAACGATGTTCGCCGAGAGAGGAAGCTTCCTGGTTTTTTCGACAAGGAAGTCTACGATATTGTGGATGGCGGCGTGATTCCTCCGGCGATTCCTCCGGGTCTTGCCCTTGGCTTGGCTCCGGCGTCGGCGGAGGAGTTGTTGTCTGATATTGATCGGAGAAGTCTAGATAAGTTGAATTCGTCTTCGGCGCCCAAATCAGTTGAGGGTAAAATCCAGATCAAACCCTAAGTTTTATATGTTCATCCACATGACTCCAGTTTTAATGAGATTCAATTTTTTGATGAAGATATTATAAACAAGGAGAAGCAAGCAGCTGGTGGAGCAGATCAAGGTTTGTTGTATTTTGTTATTCTTATTGTGCATGATCGCTCGTGCTGGGGTTCGAACCAGTGACCTGGACTGGATTTTGTTAAGTCGATCCTGCCAGTAAAATTTGTTTGGGGTTAGTAAAAAGGCTGAGAAATGGTGTCAATTAAAGTGCTTTTGCTATGTTTTTATTTATGTTTGATTTGGAGGACTTATAAATGTTTTTACTTCTCTGTGTGTCTCATGTCCATTCTTGCTTTGATCAATTCCATAGACTTGATCTATACGCTTTTCTCAAACTAGTT
Source organism: Eutrema heterophyllum (assembly GCA_002933915.1). Lineage (NCBI taxonomy): Eukaryota > Viridiplantae > Streptophyta > Magnoliopsida > Brassicales > Brassicaceae > Eutrema > Eutrema heterophyllum. The sequence goes on along the minus strand of PKMM01044379.1, from coordinate 1,515,194 downwards.
TTAGAGCTCTAGAGTTTCTCTTGAGTCTCTTCACCATGTAGTTATGTGGAAAGATGGTTTCATTTCATATCATAAAGATGCAGCCATGTTAATGACCAATTGTGTTACATAAGTAGTTCAACATAAGTACATAAACTGAAAAGAAATCATGCACCAGAGGGAATATAGTTGAAGGGTCTCCATTATCTTGTTTTTTTCACAACAATCGTGATTTTGAACTTGAAGGTAGAGTGAAAGAGAAACATCCAGAAGCGGAAGCTGGATCGACATCACAAGAAGAGAGAAAGCGTAAACGAACATCTGCTGGTGAAGAAGTAGAAGAAGAAGAAGCGACAAAGAGCATGCAGAATCAATTGATACAGATACTAGAAAGAAACGGGCAGTTATTGGCGGCACAACTTGAGGTTCAGAATTCAAACTTAAAACTAGACAGGGAGCAAAGAAAAGATCACGGTGATAACTTAGTCGCTGTTCTCAACAAGCTCGCAGATGCAGTGGCGAAAATCGCAGATAAGTTGTAGATATAGTACTATATATGTAAATTTAGTCGAATATATTACTTCAACATCACTTGTCATTATTCTTTTTCTTTTTTTTGTTCTCATTTACCACCATTGTTGATTGAAATATTGATGCCACCACACCACAAGAGGCCCTATTCACATCTTATATAAACATGGAGATTTATACGGCTTTTGGACATCAATGTTCTTTGTTTTGCCCTTTTGACTGATTCAGACATCCATTATATAACATGGAGTTTTATACTGGTTTAGGACATCATATGTCTTTGTCTTTCCCTTTTGACTACATAATTCAGTATGGGTTTTTGATAATTTGTTGCATTCAAACAAACAAAAAAACATAAATTTGATTTTAAGTTTATTTTCCCTGAATCTATAGAAAGTAAATTGAAACTAAAAAGTGATGTATTATCAAATTGGTTCCCATATTACTTTGGAGACTTATCACAATAAATTTCTTGTTCACATAACTTCAGCCTCAAATTTGTGTGTTTCATGTTGTAAATTATTGTTAGTTTGTTTGTGATGAAGGACAAGTAACAGTTTCATAAAAGCCGCAGACGTGTTTGACCGCCACCAAAAATATGTGTACGAAAGTCTACTTCCTCCTACGAGTAACTTAACGGAACAATGGTTCAAATGCCACATTTTCTAAAAAATTGTTTCCAAAATCACATTTTTTTGTATTTTTAATAAATATTTATATTTAAATCAAAATTGAATGAAAAACTAAAAAACTCAAATGAAAAATCGATAATTACAACCCAACCAGTTGGATCCGACTCAAAACCCACCCAGATCCAACAATCCGATCCAAACCCACCCTAATTCAGTTTATTAAAATTTGAAAAAAAANAAAAACAATTTCTCTCTCCCACTTCCCCATGCTCCGCGAAACCATCGCTCTCCACTCCCCTAACTTCTGATCGATTCCGACAACCAAATCCGACAAGAGCGAGGCCGAGAACTCCCAACTCCGGTTCCCTCGCCGTTCTGGTCTTCGATTTCGTCGATTCCTCCCCGGGAGAACTCCGAAATCCGGTGTCTCGCTTTCTCTACCCACACAATTCTTCATATAAAAACCGTAAGTTTCCTCTTCCCTTCATTCTTCCTCTCGAACCTTGTTTTTGTTACTTAGACTTGTCAATAGGTCACGGAATCAAATGCTAGTTCCGATTTCTTAGTTTTCGATGCCTAACTTCCTTTCGGTTTTGATATGAAATTGTTATCGAATTAGTTTGAATTATTCACAAATGGTATGTGGATGTGCTGTCTAACTTAGTTCGGAATTGTTTGTTTTAGGAATGGCTCGTGAAATCGATCCGAAATTGACGGTTAATGAAGTAGAAGAAGTGAGTAAAGAGCAATCAGTTGAAGAAAACGTGGATGGAGGGAGAGTAGAGGAAGAAAAGAGGGATGAAAGGGAAGAAACAGTTGCTGAGGAGGAAGAAAACGTTGCTGAAAACGTTGAAGAAAACATTGCTGCCGCAGGGGGAGACAATGTTGTGGAGGAAGAGGGAAAAGAGGAAGAAAATGGTGGAGAAGAGGAGGACAAAGAGGAAGAAAACCGTGTAGAAGAAGAGGAAAAAGAGGAAGAGGAAGAAAGAGTTACAAACATTGAAGAAGGGGAAGGAAGGGGATAGTGAGGAAGAGGATAGAAACGGGCCAACAACGTCTATGTCTTCATTGCAGGTATGTAAATTAGATTGAGAATGTTGCGAGTTAGGAGAAGTAGTTAGGAAATTAGGTGTACAACTCGGGGTAACTGGAACAACTTAGGTCTGAAACTGTGGTGTAGGTACAACTCGGGGTAACTGGAACAACTTAGGTCTGAAACTGTGGTGTAGGTACAACTCGGGGTAACTGGAACAACTTAGGTCTGAAACTGTGGTGTAGGTACAACTCGGGGTAACTGGAACAACTTAGGTCTGAAACTGTGGTGTAGGTACAACTCGGGTAACTGGAACAACTTAGGTCTGGAACTGTGGTGTAGGTACAACTCGGAGTAACTGGAACAACTTAGGTCTGAAACTGTGGTGTAGGTACAACTCGGGGTAACTGGAACAACTTAGGTCTGAAACTGTGGTGTATGTACAACTCGGGGTAACTGGAACAACTTAGTACAACTCTGGATAACTGATAATCATAAGTGTTTTTTATTTTTATTTTGCAGGACTACAATAGTGTTGGTGATGATGATGATGATGATGATGAGAGCCAACCACAGCCGCCGGAGAAGATGTTTTTTGGTCCAAGCGAGTACTCCAAGTCTTGCAAGGTCGGAAGTAGGTGTAAGCTGAAATCGACAGTGGAGTACATTGAGCATGGTCTTGATGACGAATTAGAATGGTTTCGAAATCATTTCTCAATTCAGGCATCTGTTCCACATGCCTAAGGAGGCAAACCACATGCTTCAAGGCACGTGGATGCTTCTCCTTCGGACAGCATCTACGGAGAAGGAGAGAGAGTGCTGGTTTATGGTGAACGGAGTGCCTATCAGGTACTCTTTGAGAGAGCACGCCCTCCTTACTGGATTGGACTGCCACGATTACCCCAACAACTATAAGGCGTTGGGGGATTTGTTGTTTGCTGAGCGGATGTTTGGTAAGGACCCTAAGGTAACAATCAAAGATGTGGAGAAGAAGATTGAAGAACTCAAGAAGAAGACCGCAAGAGTCAAGAAGAAGACCTCAATAGTGAGGAAGAACTTGGAAGACAGGTTGAAGCTCACTATCTTGTATTTCTTATGCAAGGTAGTGAAAGCCAAGTCTAAGTCTGATGGTAACATAGATTCTTGGCTGCTGAGTGTTGTTGATGATGTCCACGCTTGTGAGACATTTCCTTGGGGTCGTTTTATATTCGACGAGACCATGAAAGAGATCCGACGCTTTGTGAAAAGCTTTAAAGGCGTCGTGAAACCAAAACAGCAATCGGCGTTTGGTGGCTTTGTTCTTCCTCTCGAGGTAAAGATTTACGATTAATTTATGATTTTAAGTATTAGTTTAATGATTTTAAGTATTAGTTTAATGATTTTAACACTGAGATAATGTAACGATATGTGTAGATTATGGCATATGAGGCGATTCCAAATCTTGGATGCAGATTTTGGGAAGTTGTACCCGCAGAGCAGGACTGTCGAAGGTGTTGTAAGCATAAATTCTCAGAAATCTTAATGAAAGGTCATCCTTTGGATGACATCAATGAAGCGGTCGGTCACAGCAAGGTAAGAGTTTGTGAACATAGTTAGTTGGTAATATTTGTAATCTCTTAGAGTTTCATTTGATGTTTTAATTATTGATCTTCACAGGACATCTCTAGCATCTTGGAACCAGATTCAGAGGAGAATGATCTGTTGGAGCGGATCATAGACGAGGACTATGATGATGGGATAGGTACTTTCGATCCCATCGTTGAAAGTTGGAGAGAGCGTCTAACTGTTCAGAAGAAGAAGATATTTTGGAAAGATCTCTTTGATTTGGACGTGGCTTCGCGGAGTGATGCGAGAATTGATGTTGGACCTGACAGAGTTTCTGAGGTACCTGGACATGTACCTGCACAGTTTGGAGAAACCTTTGAGAGGTAGCTGAAGAAATGGATGGAAAAAGCGATGAAGAAAGGGTTTGAGAAGATCACAATGAAGGTTACAGACATGGAGAAAGCGCTGGATGCGAGACTGAAAGAGCTTGAGAAATTTGTCTCAACACATCGAGAGAGTCGAGCTTATGAGACTTATGAGGATATATATGGATGCTGGGACATCCTATCAGCCATCTGATGGAGGTTTGGCAACGCCATATGCAGGTGGGGTTCAGCCATCTGGAGGTGATGTGGTTCTTTTTAGTGGAGTCGCTGACCCAATTCCACCAATCATCGTGGATATAAGTGAGTTTTTTGGGTTTGGGGTGAGGGACTTGATGATTTCCTTGTTGTGTTTAATTTTGGTTATTTTTTTATGCAGCTGAGGAAGAGGGTGGTCAGAAAGAGAAGAAAGGAAAAGGAAAGAAAGAGAAGAAGAAGAGGAAGGCGAATGAGCCCAGTGTCACTCCGAAAGAGAACAAAGGAAAAGGAAAGAAAGAGAAGAAGAGGAAGCCCAATGTCACTCCAATACCAACCGGAGTGAAGAGAATAAGGGTAGCAACCAAATTCTTTGGTGTTTAGCATTTTGGTTGTACTTTGGTGTTTCGTTTTTTGTACTTTGGTATTTTGGTTATTTTGTATTTTGGTACAACTGGTTTAATTAGGTTCAACTAAGATCATCGTTGACCAATCAACATGGTTAATTTGGTACAACTGGTTCAACTAGGTTAAACTTAATTAAGTTTTGTAGAACAACTGGGTATAGCTGGTTCAATTAGGTTCATCAACTTTTAACAAAGATGTTTTCAAGTCTTAGAAAGCAACATAAACATAGAAACATAAGATTGTCTTACAAAGCAACAGAAATATGTAGACATTTTCAAGTCTTAGAAAGCAACATAAACAGAAACATGTAGACATATTCAAGTCTTCCTTATCCCCGAAAGTTGCTCCCTCAGCGTATGGATCTCGTGGTCCTTCTTTGCTAAGCTTTCCTTGATCTCATCAATTTCTTGACGCATTTGCGTAAACTGCTCTTCGATTGCATGATCCCACCACTTAAATATGTGCTCTCCTCCCTCTCCACGCTCTACGTCACTCGCTCGACAATGGTAGTATCTTCTTCCTTCATTCGTCAGAGTTTTATCCACCGCCACTGTTGTTTGTTGATCGCACCAACACTTTGAAGGAATACCGAAATTACCGTCCTCTCTTGCGAAGCGATGGAGATAGTGGTCCTTGTAACTTGCTTCTGAGGAAGAACTAGACATGTTCTTAGTAGTACCTAGTTGAACATAGTTGTACAAATCCAAAAATCCAGAAATCAGAAATCGCGAAATCGAGAAAGGTAAAATTACAAACTTAAAAGCAATCCATGGAGAAATCGAGACTTACCTTTGTCGATTGTTGAACTCCACCTTCCAAATCCAGAAATTTTAAAACTTTCACCCTTTTCTCTCAAACCCTAGAATTTGCTCTCTCGAGCTCTCTCTCTCCAAAAAATGGAAGAAACGAGAATGTGAGGAGAGAGAGAAAGGAGAGTGTCGACAAAAGTAAAAGAAAAAGGAAGGAGGTTGCCAAAATTTTTTTAAAAAAAATTGAAAATAAAATTAACCTATTGGGGAATATTTATTAAAATCATCCCCACGTGTGTATTCCTTTGGCGGCTGGCTAGATATTTATTAAAGTATGTGTGGTTTAAGCATAGTTGTCCCCTAGATGTACAGTTGTACACCAAACATCATAGTTGTACTTTTGGCGATATTTGCGTATTTTAAGTTGGACCTTAATATAAATGATTATGTTGTAGTTGTCCACGTGATTTCCCACAGTTATGTATCATTTAGGAAGTGTTCATAAGACAATTTGCACGAAATCGTATTTTTCACCACTTTTCCATCATAAGAGGTGAATATTAACAAAATATTTCTTATACTATAAGGAGAACTTCAAGTCAGAACAAGCATATGTATTAGAAAAATGTTTAATTCGTTTTTTATTGATTAATAATCGTTTCTTTATGTATTACGAATCCTTTTACACCTTAATTTGCCATTTTTAATATTACTTGGATATTATATTAATAATTTTGATTGTATAATTATTTTGTTCGTAGTTGTACTAGTTGAACCCGGTTGTGAAAATCCAAGAAATACGGCAACAGACATGTTCTTAGTAGTACTTAGTTGAACCTGGTTGTACAAATTCGAGAAATACTGATACAAACATGTTCTTAGTAGTACTTAGTTGAACATGGTTGTACAAATTCGAGAAATACTGATACAAACATGTTCTTAGTTATACTAGTTGAACCCGGTTGTACGAATCCGAGAATTACAAAGAAGAAATACAAAAACGAAAATATGTTTACTCATCAGGACTTTCGGGCTGCAAATACCTCTCCAAGTTAATGCCAGGGACAGACTTGTTTCTCCTCTTTTGGTTACCTTCTCCGGTAGATGGAAACCGCGTTTCCTGATTTCTTCCTAATTTCTTAGTGTATTGCGGTGGTAAGGCGAACAATTCTCTAATTTCAGCAGGAACCATCCACTTAGACTCATGCGGGACAACATAAATTGTTTTGTAATATGCCAACGCCCATGTATCAATCAAGTAATATTGGGAACAGAGATCATATATTTGGATATTCGCGGTTCTCCCATCCTTCCTCATGAGGTTTCTCGTTACGGCTATTGCGTGGACACACGGATACTTGTCTATATCAAAACATCTGCACGAACAAGTTTTCATTTTAAGGTCCACCAAATACCTCTTCCCATCGCGTCCCATAACGCTGTATTCAAGGTGGAAGCTGTTTAGCTCAGTCACCAATAAATGCGATGCAATTTCACATCGTGTGTGCAGCTCGTTCTCCACTTAAGGCACCACTCTCTTATGGTCTGATGGAGCAGCAACTTCTTTCCTATGTTTGTTAAACCATTCAGAAATTTTTTCAAGGATCGCATCAATCATCGGTAATAGAGAGTACTTCCTTGCTTGCCTAAATACATTGTTCAATGACTCTGCGGAATTGCTGGTGTCTATGTTGTACTTCTCTCCTGAGAATTTGCACCTTGCCCATCTATCCAACTCTATGCTCTTATCTAGATATTCAACGACTTTAGGAAACCTAATCCTAAAATCAGCATACTCTCGGTAGAAATCACTCTCCGTATAAATATGAGCACATTCCCTGAATTTCGTCGCGGCTTGATCCTTCTGTTGTTTCTTCACCTTTCCTCTCACGTTTTGAGGCAAATGCCAGATACAATGTCCATGATGTGCGCTCGGGTACACCTCAAAGACTGCCTTGATGATGCTTGCATGTCTGTCGCTTATAAAGACCAATACATGAACATATAGTATAACTGTTTTCAGCATTTTGAAGAACCATGTCCAACTAGCATCTTTCTCACTATCAATTACACCAAACGCAATGGGGTAATGGTGATGATTAGGATCATGAGCTGTTGCGAAAACCAACATACCACCATATACAGTCTTAAGAAAAGTTGCATCCACTACTATCACTTTCCTCATAGCCCTAAACCCTTCAATGCTAGCGCCCAAAGCGATGAATAGGTACTTGAACCTTTTCTCTGCATCCAATTCCACAGCTGTTACTGACCCAGGATTGACATTCTCTAACATGTAAAGATAAGAATACAACATCTTGTAGCTTTTTTCAGGACTCCCCCGCACATCACTTACATGTTGTTTTTTTGCTCTTCAGGCCGTAGAGTAAGACACATGCAAACTGAGTCTTCCTTGAACAATACTCATGATATTTTTAGGAGTCGGGGTATCGAATAGACCTGGATAGTCTTCATGCAAAAGAGATGCTACTAGTTGTGGTGTGCCTTTCTGTTTACAACTGCTTGTGCTCGCAACAGCCCGAGAGCAAGTATGCATCTTTCTGTGTACTCTGACACTGAATAATTCTGATTTTTGAATTCTTGCATCTCGTAAATACCATTTGCAACCTTGTGCAGCTTGACTGCATCCTAGCATAAGTCGCTCCGTATCCGACTTAACATTACGAATCCCAAAACAGTTCAAATGTGCAGCTCTTTGAACCAGATCTTGCACTGCCTCCTTAGAACAAAATTCTTGACCCTTTTCAAGACCTGTACCATCTTCCCATTCTTCAATATACTGACTATCTTGTACAGAAGATGGCCGCTCAACATATTCATGCCTATCATCCACATGGTTATCCACTGGGTTATCCACAACCTCAAAATCATTACCATCATTCATCGGCTCTTCATTGATATGCTCGTCCTGTTGTTCTGCTATTTCCCCAGCTCTGACAATAGTAAGGATTCCAGCATTATCTGCATCATCAACTCTACCATTTGAAGCTGACTCCCCATAATTCTTACCAAATGAACTTCCTCGCCCCCCTTTTGAAATTTGATCGACCCTCTGATTTTTTTCCAAATCAGCATTCGATAACTCCACATGCAAAACATGTCGAAGTCCCTTTTCATCCGATGTCGTCAGATAAACAAATACGTCCTCGTCATCTACAATATATGACTCTCTCGCAGCATTAGATACACTATAACTCAATTTCAGCTTCCTCAGGGTTTCATCTAACGCAATCTTCCTACATATCTTCTCTACTAACATCAAATAAGTTATCTCTTCCATAGATGCAGTCTTAAACGATATAGCGTATACAAAATTTATTGAAACCCATTCATGCTCTTCTGTATAGTACCCTCCATAGTCAAAATGGACGTTTGTGTTCCTCTTCCTCATCGCCTCCTGTAAATAGGATCAAAAACATAAATTACGAATTACACAATTTGTCAAAGTTATACCATTTGTACCAGTTGTCCTAATATCTCTCAGTTATACCATTTGAACCAGTTGTCTTACTATCTCTCAGTTATACCATTTGAACCAGTTGTTCTACTATCTCTCAGTTATACCATTTGTTCCAATTGTCCTACTATCTCTCAGTTAGACCATTTGAACTAGTTGTCCTACTATCTCTCAGTTATACCATTTGTTCCTATGTCTGCAGATTTCCAGATTTGGGATCGATTCTAAATCGGGGTTTCCTCTAAATTTACCACAAATTCAACACCATTCAACAGCTAAATTAGATAAATAACATATGGAAATAGCTATTCTTTCCATTAAACATGATTACAAACCAAATGTGTTACCAAAACAACCAAAATTAATTTCAAATCCCTAAATCTAACCAATCCTCAATTCAATGAACTCACCAAACCCGATGGAGAAATGAGAAGAAACCGAAGACAACAACAAGGGAGAACTCGCCGGAGGGGACGACAGGCGTGGTTGGAGGAGCTCGGTTTGATCAACAATGGCGGCGAGGAGGAGAGGAGCGCGGACGCGGTCACGGGAAGAGAGAAGAGAGAAGATAAGTTTTTTTTGTTTTTTTCGTTTAAATTTTTTTTTTTAACAAATATCAATAAGGGTATAATCGGTATTTTACATTGATAATGGCATCCAGATTAGTACGTAGCATAGCAAAATTTTTTTTAAAGAAAAGTGGCATTTCAGCAATGCGCTCTAACTTAACGGATTGTCTTGTTAAAAAAAAAAAATACTTAACTGATTGACTCACTTTGGAGTTTGGAGTTTGGAGTCAAAGGTTGGATCTTCAGACATATTTATAAGTGGTAAATAAATAAAAAAACACAGACATTTTCGTCATTTCGCATACCCTCCTCTGCACATATCATACGTCGCGCTGACCTAATGGCTTCATTCGGATCGCTGACGTGTACGGTCTAGATTAAACTCCATCCTCAACTAGATTCTCTTCGTTCCTCTTCTCGCTTATATTAACGATTAACCCCTCTCTCTCCTTTCGTCTATTCCTTCTTTTTTACATTCTCTTCAAGTTCGGCGTCGGGAGAAAATAAATCTCAAAATTGGATTGGAAACAACAAAAAAAAAAGCGAAGAAATTTGCAAACTCGTTTCTGAATCTTGGATCGGGAATTTTGAATTGGGAAGCTTTTGACAAAAAAAGTTTAAAAAGATTAACTTCTTAACTTGGATCTCTGTTTTTCTTATTTTTAATTTGGAAGGGACGACGGAAAGAACCCTAATTTCCGTTTTTTGTTGAGATCCGTCTCTGGACGGGAACTAAGACGAGATTTTGATTCGCATCAGGTTGTTGGATTGTTTTTTTTTTTGGAGAGTTTTTACATGCTTGTGGCTCGATCTGGTTGTTCTAGAACCCTAAATCGAATGGGCAACGATGGGAATTTGATTGTATTGGCGGATGTAGAGGAAGGAGAGATCTCCGATTCTGGGAACAACACTTCGATTGAAGTTAAGCAGACTACGGCGTCTGATGGCGGAGACGTCGATGTTGGGGTCGTGGCCGGAGAAAGAGGAGGATCCAATGGCAACTCTAGGGTTTGGACAATGCGTGATTTGCTGACAAAGTATCCTGGTTATCGTGGATACGCTACTTCGGGTCTATACAATTTTGCTTGGGCTCAAGCTGTTCAGAACAAACCTCTTAATGAAGGTTTGGGAATGGATTATGAGCCAAGAGAGAGTTCTGAGAGTAAGAGTGAGGAAGGTGGTGATACGATCATGATTGAAGACAGTGACGATGAGAAAGAGGAAGGGGAGTTGGAGGAAGGGGAGATTGATTTGGAGTCTGCCTCTGATGAAAAAGTGGCTGCAAGAGCTCAGATGGAAACTGAATCACCTGTCTTGACAAGTGCTATCAAAGTGGAAGATGATAGGATTCAGAAGGAGAGAGATTTGGAGAACAAAGTGAAACTGATCCGTGGTGTATTGGAGAGTACCTCGTTGGTAGAAGCACAGACGTAAGTCCCGTTCTGATGGGTCTCAATTACTTGATGATGATGAAAAATTTAAACCTTCTGTTGGAGTTGATGAGTGATGCTTGATTGGTTGTGTTCTTTTTGTCCATGTTTTTGTTTCAGAGCATTTGAAGGAGTTTGTTCTAGACTTTTGGGGGCTTTGGAGTCTTTGCGAGAGCTGGTTTCAGATAATGATGATTTCCCGAAGAGGGATACTTTAATGCAACTGTCATTTGCTTCCCTTCAAACCATAAACTCTGTATGGCTTACTCAAGATCTGCCGGCCTTACTCTTCTGTTTAATGCTCTATTGTTCCCGTGTCTGACATTCTGATTCCATGATTCTAATCTCTTATCACTTTCAGGTGTTTTGCTCGATGAACAATTTGTCCAAGGAGTTTAATAAGGAGACTATGTCAAGGTGGATGTTTTAACTGCGCCAATCTTTGACTGAACATGCCGGAATCGTTTGATTGCTCACTTTATTTTTGGTTTTTCTTGTGCAGAGTGCTATCGTTGGTAAATGACAATTTCTCCCGATTTCTGTCATCCAACCAGAAAAATGAGGTGTGTTTCTTTGGCTCACCTGCTGTATTAGCAGAAGTCAAAATCTTTCCCACTACAGTATTCCAAAACCTTTGGAAGAGTGCCTTCTCGTCTTACATAATTATCTGTCCTGGTTTTGCAGATAGAGGCTATGAATCAGAATTTAAGCCGTTCTGCTGTTGCACTTAATGCTGGAACCAGCAGTGAGGAGAATGTTACTCGAATGACTCAGACAAGTAATGGTGATTCTTTTCTTGCCAAAAAGCTGTCTCTAGAAGGTACACATCGAGGAGCCTTCTATGTAAGGAGTAGGCTGCCTCTGCTAGACCTTCACAAGGATCATGATGCAGACAGCCTGCCATCGCCCACAAGGGAAACAACACCAAGTTTACCCGTAAATGGTCGCCATACGATGGTTAAGCCAGGTTTTCCAGTTAGTAAAGAGGGCCGAACGACTGAAGGTGCCAAAGTCTATCCATATGAGAGTGAGGCCCTGAAAGCAGTTTCTAGTTACCAGAAAAAATTTGGTCTTAATTCATTATTCAAGACAAATGACCTTCCAAGCCCAACACCATCAGGTGAACCTAATGATGGCAATGGAGACATTAGTGGAGAAGTTTCTAGTTCTGTTGTTACGAGCTCGAAGCCGGGGGCTCAAGATGTTCCTCTGCCGTCCACTTTTAATTCTAGAAGTGTGCCTGTTGCAAATGCTGTTTTTAACACTGTTCCACCACGTCATCTGTTAATTTCTGCACCAACTTGTGCTACTCAAACAATTCTTGCATCTAATCAGACAGTAAAACCTTCTGCAAAGAGTCGAGATCCAAGACTACGGCTTGCAAAACCTGATGGTGCCAATGTAACCATTTCTCCGTACTCTTCCGACGAGGCTAGAAATCTTTCTAAAGTAGAGCCTTCTGCAGATTTGGTGAACCCAAGAAAGAAAAAAGCCACTGATGAACTTTTTATTGATGGGCCTGCATGGAAAAGAAAAAAGAGTGATAAGGATGCGCCAAAGGCAGCTGGAATTGGTGGCTGGCTAGAGGATACAGAATCATCGGGGCTCCAGAAACTGGATTCCAAGACCAGGCTAATTGAGAACGGAGTAACATCTATGACTACAAGTGTTATGTCCATGAGTGCTGTTTCTGTGAGTCAAAACGTACCGACGACAGCTTCAACTGGCGCTGCAACATTGTCATCTCTTTTGCAGGATATAAGCCCTATGCTACTTAATCTCTTTAAAATGGGAGAAATGCAAAAGGTACCAGAAAAAGCTCCTCAGAAGCCCAAGGATCCAAGAAGAGCAGCACAACTTCCTGGCTCTTCCGTGCCTCCAGGGATAGCTCCACCACTTAGCATACCTGCATCGAATGCTCTAGCTGTAATTTTTTCACAGCCAGGAGCGCTTCATGATACTTCCCAATACGCCCCCTCCGTGCGTATCTTTTTATCTAGGCAGATTGTAAAACATTTTCTTTCAATTTTTCTCCAAGTAACTCATTTTTTTTGGGATCCTTCAGGACGAATCTGGAAGCATTAGCATGAAACCACGTGATCCTCGCCGAATCCTGCATGGAAGTACTCTTCAGAGAACAGACTCTTCGGTGGAAAAGCAGTCCAAAGTGAATGACTCCCACACTCTGGGAACCTTGGCTATGAAGGGTAAGACAGAAGAGTTAGAAACGCCTTCCCAGCTTGTTCCACGGCAAAATATTAGCCAGAATGGTACCAGCAAAATGAAAATTCCGGGTGAAATTCTCAGTGGAAAGACACCAGATATTTCAACACAATTCACCAAAAATCTGAAAAATATTGCTGATATGGTTGTCGTATCACAACAAGTTGGCAATCCCCCAGCAGTACAGCATTCAGTAGAGCTTAAGACGGACAAAGATGCTAAACATAATCCTTCAAATCTCAACGACGAGGAGGAGGGTGCGTCAGTTTCAGCAGCGTCAATAACGGTTGCAGGTCCCACTCGATCCATGAACAGTTGGGGAGAGGTGGAACACCTATTCGAAGGATATGATGACAAGCAGAGAGTAGCTATCCAAAGAGAGAGAACTCGGAGGTTAGAGGAACAGAAGAAAATGTTTTCATCTCAAAAGCTCTCTCTTGTCTTGGATTTAGACCACACCCTTCTCAATTCAGCTAAGGTTAGTTGATCTCCCTTCTAGTTTGCTTAATTTTCTTATATTCTTTCTAAAGTTGGCTTTTAATCGTTTTCAGTTTCATGAAGTTGAAACCGCCCACGAGGCGATTTTGAGAAAGAAGGAAGAACAAGATCGTGAGAAACCATATAGACATCTCTTTCGCTTCCCCCACATGGGAATGTGGACTAAATTGAGACCGGGGATTTGGAATTTTCTGGAGAAGGTGACTCAGTTAATAATATTTTCTTGCTAGACTTTATGTGCAAGACTTAACTGTAACTTTTCTTGTGAATTTCAGGCTAGCAAGCTGTACGAGTTACATCTTTACACTATGGGCAACAAATTGTATGCTACAGAGATGGCCAAACTGCTTGATCCCAAAGGGGTTCTCTTTAATGGGCGAGTCATATCGAAAGGAGATGATGGAGATCCTCTTGACGGAGATGAACGAGTACCCAAGAGCAAAGATTTAGAAGGAGTTATGGGTATGGAATCGTCTGTGGTGATCATAGATGACTCTGTCCGAGTGTGGCCTCATAACAAAATGAACTTAATAGTTGTTGAAAGGTATCATCTTTCACACTGTGGCTAACATGAGACAGTATTGCTTGCTTACTGTACAGTATAAATATCTGTCTGCTGATGTGTATCTTGTGTTGCAGATATACTTATTTCCCTTGCAGTAGACGTCAATTTGGGCTTCTTGGTCCTTCTCTTCTTGAGGTTGATTTCGATGAGCGACCTGAGGAGGGCACATTGGCATCTACATTAGCGGTCTGCACTTTGTTTTATGCACCTTGTTATGTTATTTTCTACTCTTCGTTTTAAATCTTAGCATCATCACATGGTTTCGCTGTACAGGTTATTGAGAAAATACATAAAAATTTCTTCTCGCACGCTTCAGTAGACGAAGCAGATGTGAGGAATATTTTAGCTTCCGAGCAACGAAAGATATTGGCTGGTTGTCGGATTGTATTTAGTCGGATAATCCCAGTGGGCGAAGCCAAACCGCACTTGCATCCCTTGTGGCAAACTGCCGAGCAGTTTGGTGCTGTCTGCACAACCCAGGTGGATGAACATGTCACTCATGTTGTCACCAATTCCCTTGGAACCGACAAGGTAAGGAAGTCTGCAAATTTTAATTGTTGGGCCGAAGAAGAAACATCATTGGCATATTCTGAATGTGTTTGTTTAAGCAGGTGAATTGGGCACTAACCAGGGGTAAATTTGTTGTTCATCCTGGCTGGTAAGACCCTTTTTAAAGATTTTTAAAAAATGTAACCGGTCTCTTCTTGTTTGTAATAAGTTTTTATTGCCCGAGTGCAGGGTGGAAGCATCAGCTTTTCTGTACCAGAGAGCAAACGAAAGCAATTATGCCATCAAACCATAAACCAAATCCATTTTCTTCCCACTAACTATCCCACCATATGGCGGAATTTGAGACTTGACAAAGCCTGAACACCCAATAGGTCATACCGGGTTGTGATTAGGCTAGGCCCCCCTGGGGTTGTCGCCTTGTCGGGTTTGGGGTACATATGCATTCTTTCTCTCCAAAAAGAGGCAATCCATTAAAATGCCAAAAGTATTGGGGCTGTTAACAAAGCAAACTCCACGTTGTGTCTACTACTAACTTGGGGGGAGAGGGTGAAGGAAAGTGATCCGTCTCTGGATATAAAATAACACCAGAGTGACCCAGTAGAAAGTGATGATGGGTTAGGGTCATGTGCCAAGGAGAGGATCATGTTCAACTTTGTCTTCCTCGTCTGTTGATTCATCATGAGTCGGTTCGCTCCGATAAATGTTGTTGTGGTATTTATACTTATGTCGGAAGCAATGCTGATGGGTAACTTGGCAACAGACAACAGATACGTAGTTGAGTGACTGAACAAAGCTTTGATTGAAATGTTCGTGCCTTCCTTATTAATCCCCAGAATTATATCTGGTGGAGAGAGCAAATTCATCAAGACAGAGACCACATCAAACTGTTACTTGATCTCTAAGATACTTACTGGTAATGGATCAACGAGGCACTTACTGATTCTTATGATGAGTATATAGTAGAACACCAAAAAAAAAGTTCTAAGAACATTGGAAAAGCATCCTCAGAGTCTGTGTATGCACCAATTGGCTAATAGATTCGATTATATGAGTCTGGTTTATCATTTATGGGAATCAGATTAATAACTAAAAAAAGTTGGTGAAAATCTTTAAAAATATGTACTAAGGTATAACTCTCCTCTAAGTAGAATAAGATTATCTTATGCCGTCAAACAAAAAAAAAAAAAAAAAAGAAAGAAAAGAAAGATAATCTTATGTTTAAGATAAAGTTAAATTTGAATATAACAATTGTACAAAAATTCTATGTAAACGTGAATCTAAAAGTATAAAAGAAGACTATTAATATATCTGTCCTCAAATATTACATGTGAATACTATAGCAGCAACGCAAGATGTCAAGAAGATGCATTTTTGGAAACGCTTCATGAGCAAGACGGCAAATTATCGGCCTTCCAGAAAGACTCGTACGCGGTTGGATTCGCATAATAGCGCTTCTAGAAGATGAGTCTTAGCCATTTCTCGAACTTTTTGCGGCAAGTATATTGTTTAGCCAATAAAAGCCTACAAATCAATTAGTGCATCCGTATAAGAAGACATCTATATCACAAACATGCATAAGCATAACAAGCTCTTCTGATCAAGATGTCATCAAATCAAAAGTCAAATGGATGTACTGTTTTGCTGGTCATATAGTAGCCCACCGAAAGCACACAACCAATGATTCCTACGATTACCTGCAAGAAACATACCAAGCCTTTGATCGATTCTAAGAATTATGAGATAAAAACCCCGATGACAATTGAGAGAGTTTTTTTTTTTTTTTGTCAACATAAAATTGCTGATGGGGAAACTTACACAATAATGTAATAATTCTGATCTAGTTTGGACTATGAAAACCCCCTCATTTCGCCGATTATATATATATATGTTTTTAAAAAAAATTTACTTGGAAACTATTTCGTATTTATGTTTTATACTTGTATCTTATATCTTAAAATTAAAATAACTAAACCATATTTTACCTTGGTGTTATTCATCAGTCAAAGATATAAACCAAATTAATATTTTGGAGATTACTTAAAATTTTAATAGTTTTAATAAATTTATAAAAATATGTTGATGTGTCATCCATGAAGATACTCTCTTCATCTTGATTCTTAGTAAAGTTAGTAATAAATGAATTTTTCTCTGGGGGATTAGAAACAGAACAAGAGCTTGAGGTCTATATTGAGTAATGAGTAGGTTTGGGCATAAAACCCGAACCGAGAGGATCCGACCCGACCCGAAAAACGTGGTTCGGTTCTGATGTTTAAACCGAATGGTTCCTTTTCAAAACTGGTTCGGGTATCGGGTCGGGTCGGGTAAAACCCGAGAACCATTCGGGTAAAATATTAACCCGAAACATTTAAAGGTTATGTAATGATGTTGTTGAAAAATGTAACTCTTTTTTTTTTTTTTTTTTGGAACAGCGCTCTCTCTCTTTTGTTTTCAATTTAGCGTAAATACCCAAATTGGAAATATGAAAGACCTAATTGCTCTTCGTCGCAGGTCATCGATTCCTCCTCCACAGTCAGCTTCGTCGAAGGTAAGCTTTCTCCGGCAATCTATGGATTCTTTCTTTTCTCTTTTCTGATTCTCGGATTTTACAGATTTTCTCTCTCTCTCTCTCCGATAATCTCTTTTTTCTTCAAATTTTCGGGCATAAGATATATCTTATCTCTTTCAGTTTGATTTTGAGTTTCTGACAGCAACTAGAATTGAGTCACTTGTTTTTTCATTCTCAGAATCAAACCATAGTTCGTGCTGTTTCTATCGAAAGTTTCTTTTTTTTTTTCCTTAATAGTTTCTGTCGCGAGTTTGCAAGTTCTGTTTTATGCCATCAATCTACTATCTGTTTTTTTCCTACTATTTTTCAAGTAATTTATCTGGCAAACATTGACTTATCTCTCAATTTGCATTCTCGAAAGTCTGGTTTTAAATTTTCGGGCATAAGAGATTATCTTATCTCTCGATTTGATTATGAGTTTCTGACTACTTGAGTCACTTGTTTTGGATTTTGGATTAGTTGTCTTAAATTTTCTATGGGATTCACATTTTTGCAGATGGGTTCTTCTTCACCTCACGCAAATGATAATGAAGCAGAAGAAGCATAAGATGAAATCGGGACTACTGCACCTGAATCTGGAAACAAAAGGAAACAGAATCCAAGAAGTGCGGGAAGTTCGCTTCCATCTAAGGCGAAGAAGAAAATCGTGGCACCAAGGTCGTGGGTATGGGAACACTTTACAAGAACCCGAGAAGATGAGAATAAATGTCAATGCAATTACTGTGGTAAGGAGATGTGTTGTAGAACATCTTCTGGAACTACAAGTTTGCAAAAACATCTAGGTTGTTGCAAGACATTCACGACATGGAATGCAACTAAAGCTCAAACTCAACACACACTAAATCCTGAAGGTGAAAATGGTCAGTTGAAGTTATCAAGGGTATGTGAATCTGTTTTTAAGGAAGCTTCTAATGAGATGTTGGTTCTGGGTGAATTACCATTAGCATTCATAGAAAGTTTGGCTTGGAGACATTTTTGTGATAGGGTTAATCTTTACAAGCCACATTCTCGGAGAACAGCCACGAGGGACATTGTCGAAATGTATGTGAAAAGGAAAGCAACTATGATGAAGGTTCTAGGTGCTAATAAGCAAAGGGTATCTTTGACAACAGATATTTGGGTTGCCCCAACGACATCAGCTTCTTACATGGTTATCACAACGCATTTCATTGATGCATTTTGGAAAATGAAAGCTGATAATTGGTTTTAAGAACATATCAGATCATAAGGGATCAACAATATCTTCAGTTCTGCTTGAGGTTTTGGCTGAATGGGGAATAGAAAAGGTCTTCACCATCACGGTGGACAATGCCACAACTAATACTTCGGCTTTGAGGAGGTTTAAAGAGACATTTAACTCACTAGGTAATAATGCTCTGGTTTTAGATGGTGATTTTTTGCATCTCGATCCGTTGTTCTGCTCATATCATAAACTTAGTTGTGAAGGATGGATTGCATGAAGTAGAAAAATCTGTGTCTGCTATTCGAAATGGTGTCACCTATGTGAGAGCTTCTACTAATAAAGTCAAGGCATTTGACCTAAGAGTAGAATCAAGAAAGATGACTAGGGGAAGTTTAAGTTTTGACGTGAAAACCAGATGGAATAGCACCTATCTAATGCTATTAAGAGCTATTAAGTTCAAGTCTGCCTTTGTTAGAATGGAAGCATAAGACAGGTTGTATAACGATTACTTTCAAGAAAATGTGGAATGAAAGAAAAGGATTGGGCCGCCAACAAAAGATGATTGGGATTCAGTGGAAAGGTTAGTGAGGTTTCTCATCATCTTTTACAATTCTACTTTAGTGGTTTCAGCATCTATTACTGTCAACTCTCACAAGTGTTACAATGAAATTGTAACTATTGAAAGAAATCTGATTAAGTTAAGCAACGATTGTGATGAAAATCTGAGGACAAAGGCCAGATATATGAGAGACAAATTTGATAAGTATTGGGAGGGCACCAAGGCAATTAATAGGCTTTTGATCATAGCTAGTATTTTTGATCCAAGGAACAAATTGAAGTTTGCTGATCTTTGTTTTGAGATGGTTTATGGTAAAGATAGTGTTGAAGCTAAAGAGCTTCATGAATCAGTGATTTCTGTTATGAAGAGGTTATTTGATGAGTATAGTACTGATCTGGACACAGTTGGGCTTGGGAATGCCACATTTTCCCAGTCCGCAGGAACATCATCTCATACTCAGAGTGCACAAGAGTCACAAGATCAGGTTGAAGATGATATGGTTTTGGAGAAAGAACTGGGATATGAAAGAATGGATAATTTGTACAAAGAGATGGCAAACGAAATTGGATTTCAAGATGCCAGCAATGAGCTGGAGTTATATCTGAAGGAGAAAACAGAAAATCCAAAGGCAACTATGGCTGGTACAGAATATGATGTCTTGGGATGGTGGAGGCTCAACAGTCAAAAGTTTTCTATTCTGTCCGAAATTGCTAAGGATGTACTTGCCATGCAAGTTTCTTCTGTTGCGTCAGAGTCTGCCTTTAGCACTAGTGGCCGTATCCTAAGCCCATCTAGGAGTTGCTTGACTCATTACATGATTGAGGTGTTAATGTGCACAGAACAGTGGATGAAATGTGAAATCCACTTTAATGAAAAAGGATTGGTTACAAAAGAATAAATGCTTGTTGATGTTGAATTGCAAGATAAACTTCAAAGAGGTAATTTATGTTCTTTAAAGTCTCATTCAATTGCTTCTGATTTTTTGTTTTTAACATTATGTTCCTTCAATTTTCAATAGAGTTTGACTGTCTTGCCTTCTTTCAAGATTGATCTCCTAATCGGCTATAAGGTATCATTCTATTTTATCTCTTAATGCTGATGTCTTTGCTTATAATACATGTGTTTGGATTTGGATTTTGGAACTGTGTTTGTGTTTGGAATTTCGGCTAATTATACTTGTGTCTGGATTTGATTTTTGGAACTGATTTTTTGTTTGGATTCGTTTGCTTTCCTTTTTTTGATGATTGAGAAAAATAGAAAGAGAACAAGATCTTACAAGATGTATAGTTTGAATTGTATGAGTTGCTTCTTTATAATCTACACTTTCGATTTGTTGTGTGAAGCTCTTGAGTTTTTGCGCCCCTTGTTTAATCATTGGAAACAAAATCTCCCTGCCTCTGATTTTGTGTTTGTATTTTGGCCAAGGCTTGAAATACAGAGGACCGGCTATAATACTTGTATTTGGATTTGGATTTTGGAACTGATTTTGTGTTTGGATTTTGACAGAGGCTGAGAATAGAGAGGCTGTGATGCAGAGGCTGGGAATACTTGTGTTTGGATTTTGGAACTTGAGAGAGTTAGAGTGGGAGTATTTTGGAACTGATTTTGTGTTTGAATTTTGGCAGAGGCTGATTTTGAGTATTTTGGAATGATTTTGTTGTTCTCTTTATCTTATTTTGAAGTTGGATGTTTCAACATTTGTTATGTTTTCCTTGACAGTTTGAATTGAAGTTTGTATATTGCTAAAATGGGATCTTTTGATTTATTTCGTACACTGTTTTTAATTTTACATTTCAGGTAATTAGGGTCTTCGGGTACATTCGGGTCCTCGTCTTCGTTCGGGTCCTCGGGTCCATTCGGGTCTTCTTGTTTGTGCATGTTTTCGGTTCTATTTGGGAAAAAACCGAACCCGAACCGACCCGATATTAATTTCGGTTCCTAATCGGTTCTAATTATAAATCACAGACCCGACCCGAACCCGAAAAGACCCGAACCGAACCGAACCAAAATTTTCCCGGAACCCGTATGGGTCCAATTCCATCCTACCCGAAAGACCCGAATTACCCGATCCGACCCGACCCGAAGATCCGAATGCCCAGGACTAGTAATGAGTATGTTAGTTCAAATCCATTTTTCTGCTGACAAAAAATAAAATAAATTAAAATCCATTTTTCAGGGCAATAACATAAGTAAAGATCATAGTAAAAAAAAACATTCTTGTAGGCAGCACATACAATTGACAATTTGTAGTTTGGATTAATGTCTTGCTTTAACAAATTCAATATATCGAGTAGGTGTTCTATTTAGTAAGGGTTTATCGTTCTAAGTGGATCTTCGCTAACTTATCATCAACAATCAATAGTATATACTAGTCCTACCATATTGTTAATTTATATTGATACAATAACAGAGAGGAAAAGAAAAAGAAAAAAAATGGACAAAAAGGAGAGACAAAAGGTGCAAAATTGGGTGAAACTAAACAAGAAGTGGGTGCGATAGGCATGCGTCTCATTGATTTAACAATCCCATTCCCCACCACATCATACACTTTTGCCCCATTTCCCAAATCCTAATAAAACATTGTTACTATGGAGAAGATAACACATATATTATTGATTTCCAATTATGTTAATGAACTTTTCTTCCAAAGATCAGAGCCTTTTCAATTTGACCTAAAAGTCTTTTTTATGTAACTTCCGAAATTAGCATAGATACACATCACACCACCAAGATACAAAAATGCAGCAGCAACTTTTAAGTTTTTACATATGGGTCTTGAGATTGTTTATTTTTTCTTTTTCTTTTATGTGTGGATCTTAGTACTGTTTTAGCAGGGGGTGTCCGATTAAGTACAAATGTAACTGAATATTAACCGTTTCTCCTTTCAAAAATTGAGTGTGTATGTATATGTTTCTCCCTGTAATTCGTATATGAAAAGTGGAACTTCGTAAATGCTAAATAATGATCAAAGAAGAACAAAATGTAATAATAATGAAAAAAAATATATTATATAAAAGAAAATAGTAGGGAAAATGGAGGATAATAGACGAGACGTGAGAGGGTGGGGGATGGGCCATCATCACTCTTTTAGCCAACCTATAAAGGCAAACGTTGTTTTCAGATTCAGACCAAATGGGATTTGTCTCTTTACCTCCATTTCAATTCCCTACAAAACATTTGTGTATAATTCAGTTTTTTCTGGGGTCAATTAAAAAATAATCACACCCTGGGGCAGAACAAATCATTATTTTGCCACCATTCACGGCATATATTGATTACATAACGTATTAAAGAAATAAAATGCATGCAGTCAAATAAACAAGGGCAATTATTAAAAATATCACTAAAATAAGTTTTCGTTCCAAACATATAATCATTATACTTTTTATTTTCAAAACTATCACAAAAATTGAATTTTTCCACACATATCACAAAACTAAAACTAAACTTTTAATCCCAAAACTAAACCCTAAATCCTCAAAAATAAATCCTAAAAACTCAACCCTAAATCTAAAATAGTGAACACAAACCCAAATATTTAAAGTATAAACCTTTAAAACTTATTTTTTTAGTGTTTGTGGTATTTGTGAAAAAATTATTTATTGGTAGTTTTGGAGAAAAAAAACTAATAATAGTATGTTTGAAACAAAAACTCATTTTAATGGTATTTTAAGGAATTTCTCAAAATAACAATACAAAAAAAAACAAATAAACAAGTTTGGCCGATTCTTATATCGTCTTTGAGGCTTATATCATTACAGAGTGTATTTTTGCATTACCTTTTCTGGTACGTTATGTCCACTCTATTTGGTACGACCACTAGGATTCAAGCCGCGCTAACTATATAGTGCGGGGTAATTTTTGTTTAAAAATTGTTTTGAAATTTAAGAAAAATTATTTTAATCTGAATTTTAAAATATGTTTAACTAATGATTATATATAGAACTGTCAACCCGGACTAATCTATCCGTTTTGTAATAAACTAAAATATTAGTCGGATAACCCGCAAAAACTATAATCTTGAAAACATAATTATAATATGCACCGCTTAATGACTATGATTTTTGTGGTCAATCCACAAACTCTTAAAAAAATCAATTTCTTGTGTCTAACTCTTTATAAAATTAATAAATTATTTTATAATAATTATAGTGAAAAATATTGCAAGTTCTTTGAATATATATAGATTGATTATTATTTAATAATATCATAATAATTAAGAAACTAAATAGTAAATAACATTTTTAATAAAAAATAAACACTTTCTATATTCTCATCAATAATTTTAAAAGACAATTATATCATTTCCTATTTCAATTATCTTTTCTTATTTATAATGGCATTTCATGTAATAACTTACAAAACAAAATTCATTTTCAAAAATGCTTCTTAAATAATATTATAGAGATTTGGAATCTTACTTAATGCTGTACTTAATGACTTGAAGCTTAATAAATCTTTATACAAATAGCCCTTAAATTTATTTGAAATCGTGAGCATAAATATGAAAATGTTTCATTTGAAATCTATAAAACTCTTAAAGGTAATTGAAAAACTGTACATATTGTTCAGACTTCAGAGGCATAATTGTGTGCAGTGGACTCATCAAATGCCATTGCGAGTTGCGAGAAGTTCCTTCTTCGGCATCTCCAATCCTATTCCATTTTCTATTCCAAATACCATTTTGCAGTAAAATCATCTCCAACCCTACTACATTTTTAACTGCAAAATGGAGAAATGCCATTTTTTCATCCAAATATGGAGTAACTCCATTTTCAACTCCAAAATGGAGTTGAACTTTTTTATTTATAATTTAGTCCTTCATATTTTATCATTTTTTTAAAACTGTACCTTTCATTTTAACAAATATTACGAGACAATGATTTTATGGTTTCATTATTTTCCAAAAAGTTTTAAGTAATGTACTTGTCACATATGCACAACAGCACAACAAAATATGACTCGTCAAATATTCTTGTAATAATTTCACTTCTTATTTAATATAATTAAATAATTAAAATATATTTGGACTCGATTAAAATTTATAGATATGATGGTGGAATTTTATTATAATAGCATAAACTAATATTAAATTTAAAAATACATAAAAATACTGAAATTAGAAATAACATAAAGTAAACTTAATGCAAAAACGACTAATAATAATCTGGTAAACCGCTTCCAGATCCACCAAAATCATTAAAATATTGTCCAAATGAACCAGATTGAGGTGGATTTTGTTGATTTTGTTGTTGCTCTGCCCTTTTTTGTAAAATCTGTGTTTGTTCACTCTGAACATATGCACGAAGATTCGGATCTTGTATCGAATTCAAGTCTTGAAACAAAAATTTGTTTTCTTCCTTAAATTCTTTTAAGGCGTAGTTCTTACTTTGAATATTCAAATGTTGTTGTCTTTGGGCACTTGTCTTCTTTAATTGCTCCAAAAGTTGCTTGTTTCCTTCTTCTAAAGAGTTGATAACAGCCGATGTTCCATCATCAATTTTTCTTTTTATTTTGGATTTTTTTATTCCACTTGGTCGTTGAGAAGGTGATCCGCCAATTATCTCATCATCACCTATATTTGGAGAAAATGAAGACAAACCTAGAGATGCTTGTGTAGCAGAATCACTTCGAAATGCGTTAATTGATCATGAGAAAAATATTCAAATGGTGATGTTTAAATTAAAATGTGCTTTGTTTTGTTATTTTTATGATATTGTAATAGTTAAATTCAAATAATATCACAATTTGTGAAAGTTTTGAAAGAAAAAAATAATGAGTTAATTTGTAAATTTTATAGATAAATTGTATTTTTAGCAATTAATAATAAAAAGAAAATGAAGAATATACTAAAAATATTCGTTTTTGAATAAAAAATGGAAAAATACATTAGAGAGAAATCCAACTTCATTTTGAAGATAAAAATGAGGAAATACATCTTCTCTCTATAGTTTTCTCAAATCTTTCGTCTTATTTACTTGAGTGTTTTTTCTCTACCATGCCTAAAATTTTATAAAAACAGGACCACTTTCATGTCCTTTCCCCACTTTTTTTTTTTTGGTTATCTTTGTAAAAATGAAAGGAAAAAAATAAATTTAATTGAGAAAAAATGATAAAGGACAATAAGACTTTTTTGGGGTTTGAGTGAAGTCCAGCCACGCCAAGCTCCATTTGCTGATCACATCACCAACCGTTTCTTACCTTTCTTCATTGTTTATTCCTTTTTTTTTTTTGTTGGTTCACAATCTTCATTGTTTATTCATGTTCGTTGTGAAAAGTTAGTTGTAAATTTTATGAAATAAATAGTTGAATAGCTAGCGTAACCCAAGTTAATCAATGATTCATAAGAATCTCTTAGTGACTAAAGGAAGAAAACCAAACCCAAAACTATGAATGGTAAAAAAAAAAAAAACTATGAATGGTAAAAGTAAGATTAATTCAATTGTATTATATTTTAATTGTATTATTAATATGAAAAAAAAAACAAATGTTAAACTTGTATGAGGCAGAATAATATAATAGTACGAAAAAATTAGAAATTATTCACTTTATCTTATCATATTATAGTTGATAATTTATTGTCTATCACATACAAATCTTAAATATGATCATAATGAATCTATGATGAATTAGCGATTCTATTTATATATCATACTTACAATACATAGCTGTATATGTAACACACAAAACCATATAAAAGCTGTGACCAAAAAGTTATAAAATAATTTACCTGTAAATCACGCGGCTTACAGAGAATAAAATATTTACAAAATATACTCGATATTAACAACAACAACAACAAAAAGAAAAAAAAATGATTTTTCTTGATATAAATGCCGTACCAAATGGAAAAACAAAAAAAACAAAACCCAAAACCAACCTCACTTTCTCTGTTGACTTGAAGAACCACCATGTCTCGCCTGCAATGCCTAACAATGGTGACTGCACTAATTCTGCTTCAAGCTCCGAGCTTAGTGAGCTCCACTATTCTATCCCGAGCCGACCGGATCACCCGTTTACCCGGTCAACCCCGGGTCGGATTTCAGCAGTACTCTGGTTATGTCTCTATTGACGAGAAGAAACAGAGAGCTCTGTTTTACTACTTGGCTGAAGCAGAAACCGAACCCACCTCTAAGCCTCTCGTCCTCTGGCTCAATGGAGGTTAATCTGTTACTAAACCCCAAATTCAAAATTTAGGATCTTTCTTCTTCTTCTTTATTACACTTTGAAACCTAAAGATTAGAAGAAGAAAAAGTTTTTAACCTTTTGGGTTAATGGCAGGACCTGGATGTTCATCATTGGGTGTTGGTGCATTCTCTGAGAATGGACCTTTTAGACCAAAAGGATCAGTCTTAGTGAGGAATCAACATAGCTGGAATCAAGGTAATGTCCTTCGGATTATTCGAATTTTGTATCTCTGTTTAATGATAGATACTTATTAAACTGATTTCGATTTTCGATTATATGCAGAGGCTAATATGTTGTATCTAGAGACACCTGTTGGAGTTGGATTTTCTTATGCAACTGAGAGCTCCTCGTATGAGGGTGTGAATGATAAGATCACTGGTATTTTCTATTTGAATTTCTCTATTCCAATCTCCAGTTTCTGGCTGAAAAAAATTAATAATTCAAGATTAGTTGATTTTGTAGAACCTAAATTTTGTGGTCTAGAAAATTGTTATATTTTTAGTTTATAACAGGTTCAAGCTTTTCTTGGGGTGCATGCGATCTTTTTCTTGTTTGATCGCTTTCTACAGCAAAATAAATTATAATATATTTTCCCAGAAAAAAAAAGATTCAGCTTTTCTGTGTTGTTCTTTCTCAGCCTGACAAAAATAGTAGAAAAAAAAAGATTCGACCTTTTTGCAGAATCCAGATCACAATCTGAAGAAATTAGAGAAATTATTCTCTTCTTCTTTGTTTCTTTTTGTTTGTCTTCACATATCAGACATTCTAATCTTTGTCTTTTCTTCATGTTTTTCGAAACAAAATTTCCAGCAAAAGACAATCTTGTGTTCTTGCAAAAATGGTTCCTCAGATTCCCTCAGTATCTCAACAGAAGTCTCTTCATCACTGGTGAAAGCTACGCTGGTAAACATTGCTCTATCTCTCTGTTGAAGTTTTTCGTCGTTGAATGTATTTAACTAAATTGCAAATTTTTTAGGCCATTATGTTCCTCAGTTGGCTCAGCTTATGATTCAATACAACAAGAAGCACAATTTGTTTAATCTGAAAGGCATTGCAGTGAGTTTCCATTCATATCCTCTTCAAATTTGTCATCGTAAATCCGGTTATGCCCTGTCTTTAATTTCAACTCTTGGTTTTGATAGATTGGCAATCCGGTTATGGAGTTTTCAACGGATTTCAATTCACGAGCAGAGTATTTCTGGTCTCACGGGTTGATATCGGATTCAACTTACAAAATGTTCACATCCTATTGTAACTACTCGCGATATGTGAGTGAGTACTATAGAGGAGAAGTCTCAAGTATGTGCTCTAAAGTGATGACTCAAGTTAGCACCGAAACAAGCAGATTCGTCGATAAATATGACGTCACTCTTGACGTCTGCATTCCCTCTGTGCTATCTCAATCCAAAGTAGTTAACCCTCAAGTGAGTTGAGAAACCAATAAAAGCTGAAATACTTTATATTTTCAGATTCTTTTTGCCTGTGACTGAACATACTGATTTTTCTTTGAATGATTTAGCAAGTGGGAGAAACGGTGGATGTGTGTGTAGAAGATGAGACGGTTAATTATCTTAACCGGAGAGATGTGCAGAAAGCTCTCCATGCTCGGCTTGTTGGAACTCGCAAATGGGCTGTTTGCAGCAAGTAATATCACTTCCTTTCGTTAACATTTTAACTGTATCTCGGTTTTCGGTTTTTAAAGATATGTACATCGAATTAGAACCTATGTTCAACATTATGGAATATTGATAATTTACAAAAGAGTTTTATTGTGATAACGACAGTGTGCTGGATTACGAACTACTTGATGTGGAAGTACCGACGGTGAATATTGTAGGAAGACTTGTCAAAGCTGGAGTTCCAGTTCTTGTGTACAGGTAAATCAATGTTTCTAGTGGAGTTGTGAAGTTGTGTTAATCTTGTCTTGATGTGTACTCTGTTGTTATAATAACAGCGGAGATCAAGATTCCGTGATTCCGTTAACCGGAAGTAGAACATTGGTGAAGCGACTGGCTGAAGAGTTGGGACTGAGAACAACCGTGCCTTATCGAGTTTGGTTCGCAGGACAACAGGTTAGCATCATGACTCTACATTATGGAAGTTGCTCCATATGGATTCCGTTCAAGTCTTCCGGTTTTTCGGTTCATCGATATTTTATGAATCTACTATTGATAGGATTTTGGTTTCAGTTCGGATTCGGGTTTGAAAAGACTAAGGTTTGGTGGTGTTACAGGTTGGTGGGTGGACTCAGGTTTATGGGGATATATTGGCGTTTGCTACGGTGAGAGGAGCGGCCCACGAGGTACCGTTCTCGCAGCCCGAGAGATCGCTTGTGTTGTTTAAAGCGTTCTTGGGTGGTCGTCCTCTCCCTGAAGAATTCTGATATTCTTACCATTTTCTGAGCTTGTAAGTAAACATTGCATCCTTTGGTGGACAATGTCCCACAATGGTGGTTATATTTGATTTAGGGCGAGAAAGGAAAATACTTTGAAATTTGTTTTTGTAGAAAATGTGTAGAAATATATGTATTGTTCTTGAGCTTTCAAGATTTTCAGAACGGAAAACAAAGACATTTCTTTTTTTGGATGAAACAGAGCATATTACTACTTTTAAAAAAAATCTATACGCAATCATAATTTTTATTTTTAGCTTTTTGCTTATTTTTCCACTGAAAGTTAGCCTATCTTTTCTTCTATCATCAAAGATATATGCTAAAGAAAAATGGAGAGAGGGACGAGATAGAATCGCGATCAGCACACTTGTATTATGTTACGTTTTATAGACTTCCAAGTTCCAATAGTATGTTTTCTGATGTAAAATTTCTAACGCCTCTTCTGATGTGAATTTTTTATTTTACTATGGTCCGAAGCCCCACCTCCCTACTAGGTCAGATCATGTTATATAGTCCCGTCCCAAAGGTAAAAAGAAAAACTTTCTTTTCAAATCAGAAGTCCATGATTCATAAACGAAACAATAATTCTAATTTGCACATTACAACAACACATAAAGCGGATAAAAAGTAGATCATCATAGAGTGACTTTCTCATATAAGAATTAGTAACGACTTCGAAAGCAACATTGTTCCACGAACCAGCAACAGCATAGCGTTGTCAAACTGCATCATTCCAAAGAAGTAATTGGAGAGATTATTTTTTTTTTTTAAAACAAGCAAATCTACTTCCATTTTTTTATGGCTTTATCAAATTGAGTTGTATCACATAACGTTACATAATTATTCATAGTTTTAGTTTTAAATAAGAAACTAAAACCTCTTTTAACACATTCAAAAGGAATAAAACTTGAAGAAAAAATCTGGAGTTCGACCACCGAACGACGGAAAGGAGACTAATTTACCTGTTCTAGTCCCCAGTCCGTAAAAATTATGGACCTAAACCCGAAACTTCTTGGAAAGCAAAAGAAAACTTAAGAGGAAGATATAATAGATTTAACATTGGAATTTACCAGCTTCTCAGAAAAGGAAAGCAACCCTCATATTCTCCTTCTCCATAGTATTCATCTCTATATGGACGCAGCGGCGGTGGATGCAGCTGACCGTAGCCACCGTAGTAGTCTTGAAACCTCGTCCTGCTTGGTGGATACGGTGGCGGCGGAGCCTCCATTAGCGGTTGGTATAGTGGCGACGGGCCTGCAAATATATAATTTACTTTTATTCTTGGTAAATTTTGTTTATATATATGTGACAACGAGCAGAAATAATAAATCCCATGCATGTGTACATATATATTATGTAGAATAAAAAAAAAACGTTTTGAGGGTTGCCTGGTGGTTGATATGACTCATGAGAAACATGGTAAGATGTCATTGTAAAGCTATAGATTTGCAACTCGTTTGGCTATGGAAAGTTGAAAGAATATCTCACAGCATACAAGACATTCACTAATTTTAAAAATTTTATTTTTATGAAACTGATCTGAAGTCGGTAATCTAGAACCAAACCGACGTTGGTTTTGTCGAGGGGAAGGCACTTGGCAATAGTTGTATATCCACGTGTTGGCTTGCAAACAGCGTGACAAGCTACTTGGCAGTTGTTTTCCGGTTTAATCTGATTTGAGTCGGTGCTCTCCGGTTCTGCTTCATTTTAGATTTTCAAGTACTGTTCGTTTCTCTCTACCGGTTCATATTCGATTCGGTCCATTTCTCAATCTTTAAGATTATCAATAGAATATTTCGGCTTAGTTTGGTCCCATCAAAGTTCTTTTTGTAGCAACTCTGCTCCCTTTTTGTCGATAAACTAAAAGTTTTGGTTTGATAGGTCCAATTCAGTTTTTTTTTTTGTCAATTTGGTTCAAAATTACTTGAATAGAAATAGCTTGACTGATTAAATCCAAATCAAAAATATGTAGCTATCTTTTGCATAAATAACGAAATTTCATTCCTCAAATCTTCATCCGAAAACCAATACAACACATGTCAAGTTATTGTTTAGCATATAATGTCTTTCACCTGAAATATATCGTCCGGGAGAAACGGTGTGTTCCGATGAGTATGTATGTTGATGGGTTGGGTACGTTTCTTAATTTTGCTCAAAGTAACACAATTTGGAGAAGTTATCTAGTCGCGCCATGGCTATCAATCACACCACAGCATATAAGCCGAAAACACACCACTGTCGATCGTTTATGACTTAGAGCAATTCAAAATTTGATTTTCTATCAAAATACCCCTCCACTGCTTCCAGTGAGAGAGAGAGAGAGATAAATGGATGGAATAAGCAAGCAGGAAAGTGATGCAAAACCGAGTGCATAACATAACATGCACACACACCTCACATTTCATGCTAAAAGGAACTCCTATACTTTATGTCAAAGATTCCATTTGAGATCACTTTCACTTTTTCAACCAGTTTCTTAAACTTACCAAACATTTGATTGGGCACATATCTTTTGACTTTTCGTATCGACCTCGATCCAATAAAACCGGTGGTTCGAGGCCAAAAAAAAATATATGGCATTTTTTAAATTACAAATTTTGAAAAGAAAAAAAAAGCAAATCCTAAGAAAAAAAGCCAAAACATTATTTTCTAAAAAATAACTTTCCTTACATTTTATCCGCGAAATCGTTCATTAGACTCACATAGTCTATTTTTTCAACTATAGCTCTTCCAATTATATGACACAAACCAACTGTTTTTTAATTAAAAAAAAATATTTTAAAGAAAAACATAAATTTTAAATTATATGCCTTATTAACCTAAAACTAAACGTATGGCTCATAAAAAACTAAAAAGATTGTAGTTCTAGGCCATGACCTAACCCGTCTACCTTACGGGTCGGGTCTGTGTATAGTCATATTATTTTATTTTAAAACAGTTTTTTTTTAGTGTGAATATTATTTTGTTTTTTTTTTTAATAAAATTTGTTTGGTTGTATTTCATAAAGCGACTAGAGTTACAATAGATTAGAAAAAAAAAAAAAAAAAAAGCTTGGAACCTTCGGTCATAAACCATGAAGACAAATCAAAAGAAAAGAAGAAGAGAAAGGAAGAATTACAAAAGAGGGTTAGATACATGTGAACCACAAAGCTAGAGAATCCTTGAAACTAGGCATGTCCTTGCGCGCCAAACACGAATCTCGAATTCATCTGTCCACCTTTTTGAAGAGAACTTCAGCAGGTAGTTTGATCCCGTTAAATATGTGGTTGTTCCTCTCTTTCCACAGAGAGTAGATGATCGCTTGAGCCATTAGGAGCCTCAAGTTGTTTTCTGCAGTGTTCGGGTAAGCCCTCTTTAACCATCTCTGGAAAACCGGCCAAGTACCAAACCCTATAAACGAAGCATTAAGCCTTTCAAAGCCCAATCTCCACACATCCTGACTATAAGGACATCTCAAAAGAAAATGATCCCTAGTCTCATCCTAGATTTCACAAAGCACGCAAGTTTTGTTATCAATTACTCCCCATCTCGCAAGTCTATCTTTTGTAGCTAGCCTATCAAGACAAGCCAACCACAAAATGAAAGCGTGTTTTGGGACATGTCCCGAAAACCATACCTCTTTATGCCACTGCACTTCAGAGAAAGGAGTGCTGGTTTGGCTTCGAGCTAAAGAGAATTTGAAGTCTTCTTTATTAGCACCTACTCCATCCTTCCACTTGTATATGTCCCTAGAGCCCGAAATCAGTTGGATTGTTGTCAGATGGCATAGAAGAAGGACCGCGTTGTCACTGCGAGCACCTCTAAAATTCCACCCGTTACTCGTAGTAGCAAACAAAACCTTGGAGTCTATGGGGATCCCATAAATCCTCGGACCATCCTGCCCAATTAAGGAGTAGAGTTGACCAAAAGGAGTCCAAACATCAAACCAGAATGAGCAATCCAACCCATTGCCCACTTTGCAACTGATGAAGTTCTTAGCTAAAGGTCTGAGTTTTAGAAGCTGAGACAAGTAGAAGATCCACAACTATTTTCACTCAAACGCCAAAAAGATTTCTTTCTGAGCTTATTCTTCTGACACCAAGCAACCCAGAGAGAACCAAGTTTGAGAAGAGAAGCCATATCAACTTAAGACCGAAGACTTTATTCCAAGAAGACAAATCTCTTAACCCCAAGCCACCAACCGCTTTAGGGGAGCAGACCTTAGACCATTTGACCTTTGCTTTACAAGAAGAGTCTGGATTACCAGACCATAAGAACTTTCTGCACAGCTTATTTATCTCTTTTATACACCTCTTTGGTAGCACAAAGGTAGCACACCAATAGGCCATAATACTTTGAATGACATAAGATATGAGTTGAGTTATTCCCGCAAAAGAGAGATGACGGGAAGTCCATGAGTGTAGTCTAGATTTAACCCTTTCTATCAAAGGCGCATAGTCTACTTTAGACAGTCTCCTAGGAAGAAGAGGTAAACCTAGATATCTCACCGGAAGCATACCTAAGGTGAATCCAAAGCTAGAAGAGAGGAGCAACTTTTCTGCTTGAGAGGTACCAGCCATGAAAAGGGAAGTCTTACTTGCGTTCATAGTGAGACCAGATATCGAGGAGAAGTAGTTGAGAAGATTTACAATGGCTTGCAAGGAGGCTAATGAACCATCGAAGAAGACCATCATGTCGTCTGCAAAAACTATATGTGAAATCCTGGGTTCAGAGCCTTTTGGATGAGCTCCAATCTGACCAGAAGAGAACCGAAGCTCTAGAAGCCGAGAAAAGACATCCATTCCAATCACAAACAGAGGAGGAGATAGGGGATCTCCTTATCTTATACCCCTAGAGCCTTTGAAATAACCACACAGCTCTCCATTGACTGCCACTGAAAATCTCGTAGTAGAGATACATTGTTGGATCCATCTGATATAGATTGTCGGGAAGTTTGTAGCTTTTAGAGTATCAAAGATAAAACTCCAGTCCACTGAGTCAAAAGCCTTCTTTAGATCAATCTTAAGCATTCCTCTCCTCGAGATGCTTAAGATGTTGTAACCTTGAACCATTTCTGAAGCCAGCAGCACATTTTCAACAATTTACCTTCTTTTCACAAACGCTGTCTGATTTTCTGAAATCATCAAAGGCAACAAACTTTGCAGTCTTCTTGCAAGAAGCTTAGCGACGACTTTATACATTGCATTCAAACATGATATAGGTCTAAAGTCAGCAACGTTTTCAGCGTTTACCTTTTTTGGAACCATTGCAATGATAGTAGAATTCCACTGAGGTTCCATCTTTCCAGAAACAAAGAACCCAAGAACTGCGGCAGATACTTTTTCGCCAATTATACCCCAGGAATGCTTAAAAAATTCTCATGTGTAGTCATCTGGACCAGGCGCTTTATCAGATGGAAGTTAGAAGAATTCTTTTTTAATTTCCTCCAGAGTAAATTGTCTCTCCAAGCTTTGCCTTTGAATGTCACTACATCTGAAAGGGTGAACATATTCAATGCAAAAGATAAGAGAAAGCTGACGAGATACATAGGCACCTAAGAGGTTTGTGTAGAAGTCAACACAACTCCTCTTTATCTGCTGAAGATCAAAGGTTGTAGAGCCATTATCAAGTCACAGTCTAGTAATACGATTTGATAATGTTATTTTGTTTTATTCTGTTAAATTCTTTTATTCTAATTTGAACGTCGGAGAGTTTTCATAAAGATAATTTTTTTCATCTAGAAGTCGTCAGAACTGTGTATTGTTTCAGGACGTTTCCCGACATTCGTTTCTAAACCGACGGAGCGAAACCGAACCTTGATCAGACGAAAAAGTGAGTTAAGTTAGTCTCCAACGGTCAAAGCACCTAATATTACCCTTTCCACAAAAACAATAGTCTAGTAGATCTCGAAAATCCATCCTGAACAGTTTGATAATCTTTTTCCATCGTTTTAGTTTTGATATTTTTCTTTTGTCATATATATATATTTTCTTCCTATCCCAGTGAAACTCAGTTTTTAATTTCCAAAAAAACATAATTAAAATCTTGAAAAAAGGATTCTGAATACACAAAAGAATAACCATGAAATGTGGAGTCACATGTAGCAATCATTAACACTCTCGTCTTTATTATTTAAGAACTCAGGGCTCATTTCATTGACCAACTTTAATGCAACAACTGTTCATAAAAATCCCTTCTCTCATTATTATCTCTTTTCAGCCTTGTAAAGGCAAACACAACTCTCATGTAAATTGCTCATTTCTTCCAAATTTCAGACTCATTTGAACATTGTAATGTCTGAAACATTGCCATTGAAACTCGTGTTAATGCCACTCACAAGAGAAACCACTAAGTTATAACAATATAAGATTAAAGAAAGAAAGAGGAAACCTAAAGAAATTCTCATCTGAATAAAAAGAAGAAGAAGAAACAAGTGGGTACGTGTTTCAAGGAGAAGCAGAATGAGGTCGATCAAAGTGAAGTAGCTGTGCAGCACATTTGGGACAGTCATCGACAAGCTTAGGAACCATGAAGTACATGAAACAAGCTTTGCATCCAGCAACCACAAGCACATCTTCCTCTTCCTCTTCTTCTTCTTCTTCTTCTTCCTCTTTCTGATTCTCTCTTGATGATGGAGATGACTCTGATGAAGACTCTTCACTGTCGTAATATGAGCTATCTTCTTCTGAGCACAAGGTTCCATATGATTCTCCACTGTCATTATATGCATTCATCACTTTCCTTGGATCCTCTTTCACTCTCATTCCGTTTTTCCAGTTTATATAGTAAATCTCTCCTGTCTAAACAAAAAAAAAACCCCACCTCCAAATTCAATCAAAAAGTAAGAAATTTAATTCCTTTTGAATATTACGGCTAATGTTAAGATAAAGTTTTTCTCTTTTCTCTTTTTCTTTCTCTACTTTCTTATGCACCCAAGTTGTGTTAAGACAAAACTTTGGTCCTAGATCTATATATGAGCAAATGACTATGTACTTTTTATATGTATGTTTCTGGTAGTAGAGTGGGCATTGATTTCTCAGAGATATCATTGAACAAGAAAAACAAAAACCATTTGTTTGTTTGTTTAGAAAAATCATATCCGGGAGCTGAAAGATTGGCTGAAAAAGCATCAAAACAGCTATAAAAAAAACTTCTTTTGTATTTATCCAAAAGCAAAACTTTAGTTTCATGGTGGTCAAGCCTTTAAACTTTTTTCTTCATCTAAAATTTCTGCAAAAGAATTTCCATTATAAGGCTACTCTTTTTGGTCTTAAAAAAAGGGAAACATCTTTCCCCTAACACAAAGCCTGAAACAAAAAGCCCTATGAACAGAGCAATATTTATACGGTCTGAGGCAATAAATGCGTCACAAGGAAACAAGAATTGCATTAATTAAAAATAAAAATTTCCCCTAATGTACAAAGAAAATGCATTTAATGCAATCTAAAATAGGAAAACGACACGAGTTCGAAGTTTCTGCAGTGATTAGTTTAACCTAGAAAGCAAAAACAACAACAAAAAGGGAAGAGGAAGAATCTCATTTGTTTTTGTTTTTAATTACCTTGAGATCAAGACACTGTTCCCAGTGACAAGGAAGAGATAAGTGAGAATTGAGCTCCAATGTTGTATCTGAGATCGGAGGAATATGTTCGTTGCTCTCTTCCTTCGATCTCCCAAACCCATCTCCGACTCTTCTTCTCCGATCACTCAGAGAACAATTCTCCAGAGATTTCGTTATCGTCTCCATGTTTGGTGCCTTCATCTTTTCTCCCTCTAAGGCGCAGAAGAGAAAGAAAGAAAGAAAGAAAGAAAGAAAGAAAGAGTAACAAAAAGAAGATTTTGATGAGAAAAACTTGAGGAAGAAAACAAAAAAAAACAGAGTGAGGGGTAATTTCGGGAATTCGGCAGGAGGTTGGTTGGAAAACTCACGCGCACGCGCGTGGGGAGTTTTTTGGTAAAAGAGAAAGTGGACCCGTAACTGTCAGGCGCAAAGTGACTACAGAGGCTCGCACTTTGTCTCACGTCCGTGTTACCGTGTTAGTTGAAAAACGTATGAACCATTCGGCACACGCGCGGGTTAGGCGCGTGAGGATTTTAGCTTGCGCGTGTTTGTTGTATCGGTTAGTGGCCGGTTTGAGAGGAGAGAATAAAAGTTTAAATCTTGGGAAGGGTTAAAGTGGCAAAACCTGAGAGAATTTTTTTTTTTGGTTTAGAAAGAAGTGAAAAATTCTGTAAAATCAAATATAATTAACGTAGCTATCGAAAAGAATGCCGGAGATTACCTTTATTCTGTTATTTGGTCTTTTTTAAATAAAAAAAAAATACATTCCATTGTTTTGATGTTAATGGAATCTGACGAAAATTAATAGTGAATTTTGGTGGAATTAGTGAAACAATAATAAATCATTAACAATTCACAAAGGCTTGAGGTTGTTCTTTGGTTTGAAGGTTAATTATATATTTTTACAATTGAGGTTTGGTGCATACATATATTAAAACTCATTAGCAAACAAGATGAATATGACTATACGACAATAAGTATATATATATATATATTAACCTCAAAAGTGAAATGAATCTGGCCATGAGATGGCAATTTAAAATAACCAAACCTAATAATGCAATATGATGATTGGAGCAAAATAATTGAAGAATAAAAAGATTTTTATCCTAAAAAAGTCAACCAAATTATAAAGAAAAAAGTAAACGCAAATAGAGTAAAGTTGTTTCTTTTTTGCGTGGATAAAAGGCTCTCGACCTTTAGCTGGAATTCTTAAGTTTGTGAAAAACTTTCTTAGATGTCTCATTTCACAAATCTTTTAAATAATAAAGTCAAGACCATTACCATGTGTTCCGACTTTCATTTTTTTTATGTAGCAATACACAAATGAATGAAATAGACGAGAAAAGAAACCCAATAGATAAGTTTTTCTCACCCAAACTATTGAAAACCTTGTCCTTTCTCAAAAAAAAAAAAAAAAAAAAAAACTATTAAAAGAATAACAGTTACTTCACTGCGTAATAACTTCGTATAGCAGACACTATACGAAGTTATACGATTTCAACAAAGAGAGCACCAAGCCACGAAAACAAGGAAGAAGAAGGCATTCCCCAAATGAGAAGAAGATGAAGTGGAGAAACAAGAGTACGTGTGTGTGATGAAGGCAAAAC
>PKMM01044379.1:1437702-1477281 GCA_002933915.1 Eutrema heterophyllum | reverse complement strand
TATATATATATAAAGGGAATAAAGGTATTGTCTGGAGGAAAACGATGCTTCCGTAAATTTGTTCAACCAGAGAAAAAAAAAATATATAGTGAAAGAGAGAAGTGCAAGGGAATCTGTCGGAAGTGTAGAGGGAAAGCGACGAACCAGCCCAATCCAGAGTTGTTCTTTGTTTTTATTTTGCATTTACCAAATAATATTTATATGTATAAATCGTACTGGTAGTAAAAAGGTTTCTTTATTATTTTTGTTAATAGTGTAAAAGGTTTCTTATTAGTTGTAAAATACAGAAAGAGAGACAATGGGGCCTGAGAAGGGAATCTCTGAGCAGAGACAAAGATGTTTCAGATCGAAAAGACGTCAAAGTGGGTCTGTGACTCTGTTTGTGTGTGTGGGTCTCCACTCTCCTCTCCTTCTCTATCGAAACCAAAATACACCATTTTGCTCTCTCTCTTTTTTCGGGGTGAATTTGCTTAATGACCCCATTTACAAGCCCGAATATAGCTACATAAGAAATTAAATGCAGAAAATAATTATAACAATGCTATGTGGACGATTTTGTCCTTCTTAGCTACTAGAGTTTTATTCCATTTCGGAATTGTTTTGTGTCATATTATTTATATTTGACTAATTCGCTTTCTTAGTTGGCAAAATTAAATAAGGTCTATTCTGTTCTCTATAGAACGCATAAAACAAAACATTATAGAATAAAATTACAATTAGTTGTAGGTTTTCTATAGTTTACCAAAATTAACAAAATATAAAATAAGTGATATATCATAACATAATATTACATTACACAACCTAAAACAAAACTCGAAATATAAAAAAAAAATATGTGTGATTTTAATTCATATCAATATATAGATGTTGTATACGTTTTTAAGTATAAAACATATGGCATATGCGGTTTCCATATGTTAAGCTTTGAAGTTAAAACAAAAACAAATTTCGTAAAAATTGGATAAGTGTAATTCTATTTAACATAACAATATATAGAATTACATTCTATAGTGTAAGTTTATATATAGCACAATAAAATGATATTGAAAAATAGTATGAGTCTATATATATGTTATTCTATCTATATCGCCATATATAGAATAGACTGAGATTGCGTTTTATATTGA
The DNA here is from genome assembly GCA_002933915.1 of Eutrema heterophyllum. Taxonomy (NCBI): domain Eukaryota; kingdom Viridiplantae; phylum Streptophyta; class Magnoliopsida; order Brassicales; family Brassicaceae; genus Eutrema; species Eutrema heterophyllum. The sequence continues at coordinate 1,476,154 of PKMM01044379.1, read as the reverse complement.
AAAATATTTTCTTGTTTTAACATTAAATATCCATCTTCATAGAAATATATATGGTGTATTCAATCTAGCATTTGGAGTGATTTGTATTAAAATCATAAATCCTATGTTATTCAAACATGATTTTTGAATTTTTTTTTTAAATCTCATGTTATTGAACTAATGATTTGTAATTGAACATTCAAATTCACTGTTATTGGAAATATTTTAAGTAGTGGATTTTATGGGACTTTTAGTGATTTGAAGATATTTTGTTGGAGTTTATTAGTTAAAAAAAAAAAAAAAAATCCAAATATCATGGTTTTAAGTGAAATTTCATAAAATTTTTAAAACAAATCATAGCAACTTACCAAATTCACTCAAATCATCTAAAATCTCACTAAAAAAACTCAAATATTTCCAAATCCTCATAAATATTAGATTGAATACATTCCCATAGTCTTTTTCATAACATGTCATATACATGAATATGTGTTTTTCCAATAAAATTCTGAATTTGAATCATTGTTTTTCAAAAGATTGAAACTAATAAAGATGAGGGGGAAATAATATTTTTAACAATTAAGAAAAAAAAATAGTTGTTGCTTTGTCGTGAGAGAAAGAGAGAATTGAGGCGGAGAGCTAGTGAGAGGAGAGAAGAAGAAACGTGAGACGGAGGAGAGAAGAAAGAGAGAAAGATAAATAAGAAGAGATCCGAGAGTGAAAAAAGTGAGGAGGAGTGGAAGCAGAGGTGCAGCGGAGGTAGGAGATGAAGGAGAAGCCTCGGGAAAGAGGAAGAGGCGGAGACGTCGCAGAGGAGCCAAGGGGAACACCACCACACGAAGGAAGAGGATTGGAAAAGGGAGATCTGGTTCGTGGCAGTAAGGAGAAGAGGAAACAAACAAAAGCAGAGGCAATGCAAAATGGATGCGAAGGAGGCAGATCCGAGTTGGAGTATATATATAGAGAGAGAGAGAGATCCCGGATAGATATGAGCAAGTGAGAGCAGATATGTGGTGGTTATAAAAACAGCTAGTGTCAAGGTAGCCACGGAGACTGACAGCGTCGTCATCGGAGTTCAGCCCTAGCTGTGGTGAAGTTTTCTTTCTGCACAAGAATCATCAGAAACTGTCCAAATCTGTGCTTTCATAAACCTAGAAATTACAATGTGCGAGTAGGGGTTTTCAGGGTGGTCTTCCGATCAGATCTGAGGGACATAAGTCTGATTCGTGGTGGAGCTCGATAGAACAACCCTAAGATTTGCAAAATTAACAATAAAAACACGCACAACTATGAAAATATACTGTATATGAATTATACACACCTCTTACAAAATGAAATCATGTATTTTCTTCTATGCCAATAAAAAGAGATTGTTCAAATAGTATTCCTTTGTTGCCTGCCTCTCTCTATACATTTGTGTTATATCTCTTTTGGTCGTAAATTAATCTGGTCCCAAATCATCTGGATTTTGTTCCAAAAATCAGGACATCCGGGTACCGATATGGAATTCACTATCTAGATCACGTACCAGGCTCGCTCATTGGCATTTTGATCCTGGAACAATACCCTCTTCTACAGCTGCTTTGGTGGCATTTAGAGCATCGGTTACTCTATCTTTCTTTTCACCAACTTCTGTCCATTATGAATATCCATCCCATCATTGGTTAGGAATTAGGATCAATACGTTTTCAGTCCATTAAAGTGCTCCAACAGAGATGGTAAGAGAGCAGTTATATTACCTTTTGTACGCAACACCACCAGAAAGCTTATTCATAATTTCTTGTAACTTCTCCTTGTCATAGTCAGACTCGCTCGCTTCAACCATGGATCGTATCTGTGTGATTTATTTAGATTTAAAACGTATTTTAACATCCTCACCAATTGGCGAAAAGAGTCAAGGCAGAATGGTAGATCCCTGAATCTGCTACATGATAATAAGTGAGAAGTATAAACCGACTTGTTCACATCGTTCCCAAAATGATTTCCTGTCACCAGCTCCATATCAAGAACAACAGTATCATCTTTGGATACAGTTATCTGTTCACAAATGAAAATCATGTTATGGTTGACAGTAGAATTATACATGAGTCGAACACTGATGAGGAACCTAGTTCAGTGAAAGCTTTCAGAGATACTTTTTTGGTATCGCTGAATTGTGATACACTTATTAGTAAAAATATAGCAGGATGATCCCATCAGCTCAACTTCCACCAAGGGGCATCTAAGAGCAACAATCTTCCCTCTGCCATTCACTCACATAAAGGTTCTAACGACTCCAATTACTTGCATTTCAAGGAACATATTGCTATGACTAGTAATAAAACCACAAGACTGGCAACAGCAACGAATGCTGATCTAGAGCGGATGGCAAAGAACAGAGACAATGCTATGCAGCGGGGAAAAGAAGAAGACACCAAGGTAATAAAGTTCTCTCCTTGTTCTTCTTCTTTGGACTTCCCTTTTGTAAACTTGATTGTCTTTCAATTAAAAAAAAAAAAAAAAAAAACTTGATTGTCTCTCCAAAACCCCAATACGTAATTGCTTCATCAGACCATAAGATATGAAACGAGGAAGGCGAGAGCTGATACATGGTAAGGGCAGATTTGTGAAAGCTACAGATCCTTGAGTTTCTCTCCACGTTAGGTTTACATGCGAGATCATAAGTTAGGAACTTTTGTTTTTTTTCTACTTCACCTACTTTGTAAATGTAAATGATAGGATCTTCAACTGTATAATGTGGCCTAGCTTTTGCCTCTTTGTTTTGATTTGGTCGATTTGGTCGTTGTTGTCTTTGTATCCTTGAAACTGCTTTTCTTATCCTTGTAGAAGCAATTTCTAAGTTTATCTCATCTTATTCATCATAAAAGCAAACGCAGATTTCACATTAAGGAACAAAAAAAGTCGTTGAATCTGTATGAAGATAGTCCAGAAAGTAGAAACTCAAGACAATAATTTCTATAGAAAACCAAAATTCCTAGGCAATTATTTATTAATGTTTGCCTCTCTCTTTTTTTTCCCATCATTCCCAAAACAAAACAGGAGGATATTTACATATCTGCAACTAGAGGGAATGCCTTCCTCCTCCTAAAGCTTTTAGGCAGCTACAAACATCTTACACCTTAATTCCTCCTCTGCAATTCACCCATTAGAAGGAATATCAAAACAATTACGGTTTGGAACAGGATTTTGTGGAAACGAGGGCAGGACGAAAATTTAGAGAACGGTAATGAGTATCAGAATTGATGGTTTACCTCTTGTTTGGACATCGTTAGGTGGTTTGCACGCTCGGGAAGAGCTGATGGAGGTGGATGGATTAATGACATTGGGGTTAAAGGAGGCGAGGCAGTGCTTAACTTATTAGTACCCAGACTCGTCTTGGCCATATCCAACTCTGCTGCTCTAAGGTTGCTAGTAGGTATAGAGAAGCTACGAGTGATTGCAGGTGGTATTGGGAGAGGGGAAGCTGAATTTGAAATAAGAGGTTTACTAAGCAATTGGCTCCTCGAAACCAAAGGAGCTGAATATCCAAATGCCCTAGAGGACTTAATAGAGCTGCTAGGTGGTGGTCTAGGAAGCTCATGGAGCTCGCTTATTTTCGGGGTTGAGACAAAAGTAGGGGAAGCGGTTGGAGATGATGATGACACTTTTGGTAACTTAGAAACTGGATTCCGTGGGATTGGACCCGAGTATAAGTGAGGTGTTGAAGAGAGAGGCTTGTTGGGTAATGGTTTACTTGTCAGTGGACCAGAAAAGGATCGTCTCTTGAGTGTCCCAACACGAGAGTACAAGAGTCCATCTGATAAAGGCGGAGGCAACCGAGAAGATGTGTTCTTGTTACTCTCTCTCAGGACTTGTTCTTTCAAGGCTGCCATTGATTTAGAAGAAACCTTTGCAGGTCCACGAGCTTCCAGTGGGGATGAATACCAAATCATTTTTGTAATTGCCTTTGCAGGATTAGATGAAGCCATGCTGTTGTTCCCTGGAGTTGTAGTAGATGAGAGACTTCTTGTTGTTTCCACAGGTGTTGGCAGTGCATAAGTGTTGAATTTCCGTGTCAGAGACGATCGCATCCGTAACAGTTTCTCTGAAGGAGGAGTTATGCGGTTCTCAGCAAAAAGCGGTGCTGATAGGCTCCCTCTCCTATAAGAATGGGATTTCCTGTAGTTTCCTTCTTCATTTTCCTGCTTAAAAAAATATAGATAAGATTGGTAGCGAATTCATGCAAACTGATATAAATTTGGGTGGTTTTCCGGGTAAAGATGCATGAAATGAAATTTCTTGAAATATGAGCATCCTGAGAATTTTTTTCTGATTCATTTGAAAGGAAAAGCAGAGAAGATGGGATCAAAAGTAAAACAAGTGCTTTGTTACCTGTGCAGTACCTGGACCTGCAATTCGTGGAAATGTGATGTCTGACTGACCCAACTGCATGCATTAGGCAAACATTTTTTACGGAAACATTTTTTAAAAATAAGATAGCGCCAGATTCAAATTACTCAAGACTGATAAATCTAAGCAATTTCAACCAATTTCTTGGTAAAGGGGGTTATTTAAAATGCTTCCCGTATTAAGCATTTCCAGTTTATCAACCTCAATTATAATTTCTTTGTTATATTGGTCATCTTTAGGAGAAATATTGGCACATGGAGTATCAATATTCTATTAGCGATCATCAAAAGCAACAAAAGAAGATAAACAGGAAATATCTTCAGAAACGTAAACATATGAAACAATCACCTCTGAGGAGACACCAGCTGAAGAATCCGCATCTTGGTCCTTGTCATTCACTCTATATTCAAAACTCAACTCTCCATCATCATGCACCTCAGAACCATCTTCCTCATTGTTTTCTATTTCATCATCCCCATCATCATCTTCTAATCCGCTGAAATGGTAATCAATATGCTGCGACTCGGTTACCATCTGTACATGTGGCTCTACCTCTTCAAGGGAATTAAGAGCCTTCTTGAAGAAGCATAACTGCAGAAACATACACAAAAAAGGGACATCAACACGGTGCTCTGGTGATCGAAACAAAAGGACGAAAAACAGCTCAAGATGAAAACCTGTGCTGCATGGTGCCGTGCTGCCTGAGTCAAAAGACTACGTGTTTGTCCTTGTTTTAAGGATTTTAAGCGGAAAACGAATAAAGTTGTCTCGTTATCATATTCATCATGAGCTTCTTGTAGTTGCTGCGTCGAAAAAGTTTCTCCTTTCCCACCCTTCGACCTCCCTTTCTCTCTCTGTCTTGTAAGCATCCCTTCATAAACATTCCTGAAAGGTAACAGAGAGATAGTTTAGATAAGCAGAGATAATTTAATAACCAAGGAATGGTATTCCCGTCATGAGACCAATCAGATTTCTGAGTCATTCCCCTGCAAAACTCAAGTAACTCTAAAAAGTAAAAACCGAACAAATATTGGCATTCACCTTCAACGTTAATTTTTTTTTTTTTTCAATTATAGTAATAGGTGTTTAGGTGCTTAGAAATGAAAAAAAAGGCAAGGTAAAAACAACCTTTTCTCATCACAAAGCTGCATCATTTCCTGCATCACCATTAAAACACATTACTATCGTCACTTGAACGGGTCGAATCAGCAAGTATATCAAATAACGCTTAAAATCTTGCTCTGTCAACATGGAAGTTCATATACACGCAGGGCAACTCTTATTTCTGAGCATCGCAGAAAGTAAAATAGATATAGATTCCAAATGAACAAACCTCAACTATGCGGAGTTCATTAAGAAGTGACTCTGAGGGAATTGTGATTGTTTGGAATATATGAGACCGCTGAATCAACAATGTAAAATAGTTTAAGTGATTTTTTGGTGGTTAGCAAAGGAAAAGTCAGTTGAAAAATATTGAACCAGTTTGTACCAGAACTCAAAAACTCACATATTTATCAACAAGCTTTTGCAGTTCAAACTGCAATTTTCCTAGCATAAGCAACACTCTACCTGCAAAAGAATAAGAGAAGCAGAATGTTTCTTTTTCAGATGCACATTATATAGATCGAAGCAACATAAAATATATACATTTTATGTGCAGAAAACTTGGAAGAAAGATAAATGCACAAACTGTCGGTTTCAAATGTTTAAACATTAACAAGGAAGATAATATGATGTATTTAAGGAAGCTGCTTGTCAAACTTACCACTTTCTTCATCATCATTTAGAGCAGTTTTCTCAAGAAGACAAGCACCTAGTTCTCGCAAAGATTCAGAAAATTCTGCAAGCAAACGAAATCTGCAAATGATAAGAATATATTTATTACCAGGAAGATGTTTATCTCCATAAACTGGGATCACTTAAGAGTTGTAGAAAGTGCTAAATTTAAGCACATTATACAGTTCAAATGCAGACCTACACGTTTGAAACAGCCAAATGAAAATGCAGCAGTGAAAGTATTAGAGCAAGAATTAGGAATGAATCAAACTACAATAGCATCATTATCCGATAGCGCGATCCATTCTGAATATCAGAGTTATGAAGTTGCTTGTTACTTTTTATCCGACCAAAGCAAAAGGAACAATAGCTTACCATATGCACTATTTGCGGTAGCAGCCGCAGCGGAGAGCAAGCTATCATAGCAATCTCTCATGTCTTGCACGTCCTGCAAAAATCAAAGACAATCTAAACATTTTGAGACCAGTTATATCAACATTTCAATAATCTCAACCGTAAAACAGAGAGCACCAAATGGAAAAACCTAAGCACCCTCCACAAACAAAACTGTAACCAGTCATTTGATTGATCAAGTGAAGGAGATGGTCTCATTCAACCAGTCAGAGAACGAAAAGCTACAGAGCAAGCTCGGGCTAAAACAGGGAAGCTCCAAATCCACCACCAACTAACACAAATACTTTTTCGTGAATCCGACATCTGAATCATCACCATTCCCTAAATCGTTCCCACTAAGCTTAAATTGGCAACTAATTCAACATCCGGCGAAAAAATGAGAGAAATATGACCGAGAATCGCCTCATCAATAAAAGCTAGCAACGAGAAATTGAAGACAGTCCAAATTCGAATTGGAGAGAGAGATTAGCACCTGCGAAGCCTGGGCAAGCTCGTCATCCTGAACCAGAGCTCGAAGATCTCTCCGGTCTTTAGATTCATGCTTGTGAAGCACCCCTCGCAACCGTCGGAGAGAGGTTTTCATGGCCGCAAACGGCTCTACTCCGGCGAATCAAGGAAATCGAAGACGACGACGCCAAAGAACGGCCGAGTAGATGATCGATTCGTCTCCTTCTCCAACTACGCCATTTCAAGAAGGTAAGATAAAAAAAAAAAAAAAAAAAAAAAAAAACCTATTAATGGCAGGAAAAATCAAAACCAGGGGAAAAGAAATTTAGAAAAAGAAGAAAAGCGTTTGTTTAGAGGAAAAGTAAACCTCTTGATCCTTGACTTCTTCGTCTCTTTTGATTCTTTTTCGTTCTTTATGAATTTCTTCTTTTCGTATTATTCTCGCTCATATTTACGTCAGCAATTGTAATTAATGATGGCAGCACGTTGTTAATGCTTTGAGTTATACAACATTTACAGTTTTTTATAGTTTTAAATTTCCAAAGGAAAACCATGATTAATATCTCAATATATTTAGCACCGATTTTTTTCGATATTGGGTAGATTTGTTGCCATTAATTCCTTTTTTTTTTTTGGATCAAGGATTTGTTGCCATTCTATGGCCAAAGGTTTTTTAAAAATGTTCATGCTTTACTTTATTTCTTTTTCATATAAAGATATTTAAAAATCTTACAATTTTTTTTTTTTATCTATGTACAATTTTTAAAATCCAACAACTATTCTACGCATTAAATCTTTTTGGAAAGCTTTCCATTTGTTTTCAAACTATTATGGAGATTTCTCCTTTGGTTAGTTCATGTGTGACTTATCACAGGTGAATCATAAAAATGTGTGATGCTCATCTTTCCTCAACCCATCCATTCATATCGTTCAGAATTCTAGGTAATAACCATTCGACTTGCTGTATTCTCTTCTTTTTTTTTCCTAAATCGTAAATATTCATTTAAACAAAAAATTTAGGTTTTACATAATTGTTCAACCTATCAAATTGGTTGCCCAAAAAAAAATATAGAAGCAAATACAATTCTAAATTAAGTGCATCAACATTATCGTGAGCTATGATGTTCACGTTGTCAAGATGTAGTGATAACGATCTTATGAGTCTAAGAAAATGAAAAAACCATGATAGAGCAGAGAAACATTTTGAAAGACCAGAAAAAACGCTAAAACCGCTAGTCGGAAGCTCTTTCACCGACAGCCCGAGAAACGGAGTCGTCACTCTTGAAAGCTTTCAATGGCCCGCAAACAATGACCATTTTCGTCAATGGTGTTAATGTCGAGATTCAAATTGATGGTTTACAATATGATAGAATATTATTTCGCAGCTTTTAAGATCAATGTTGATATTGCATTTTTTTTTGTCACTTTGAGGTTTATTTTGCAGTTTTTTTAGATCGAAGTTGATCTTGTATATTTTTGTTACTTCAAAGTTTATTTTGTAGTTTTTTTAGATTGAGGTTGATCTTGCATTATTTTGTTACTTGGAGGTTTTTTTTGCATTTTTCCCTAATTCTAAGATTCTTAATAGATTTCATTGTTATTCGTTTATGCATTCTAACATTATTTGTAAATCCATTGTTATTAGTTTGATGATTTTTAAATTCTATTCAAAATCTATTGTTATTTGAAAAAAATTATTATATTTTAAGAGTTCTACTAAAATCCAGTGTTATTAAGATATAGATTCTTAACAATTTAATTCATAAAACAAAATCCAACTTCTACGAACCCCTTCTAAATGTTTTGGTTTCCGATTTTTAGTAAAGATCATCGTAACCTTTTTGAAATATTTGCCCAAAACTTTCATTCGAAAATTGATTTTCTAAAACATAACTGACTTGATTAAACTTGTTATGATACCAATTTAAAACTCCTGCGATACGAAATAAATTCCGATATATTTATTAAAAAAAAATCATTTGGAGTAGAATATAAATATATATATTATATATTATATATGTATATTGGAGCGGAGTAGACAACCATTTTAATGGATATTGGTTTTTAGTATTTGGTCTGCTTGGTAAAATTACGAATTATGAATATCCGGATTTTTCCAATTGAATCGAAATGGACAACAGATCGAACCGAATTGAACAGCGATTTTTCCCAACCCCACAGGTCTGGATTGCGTAATCACACTTATTTATAGTTAAAAGAACTTGTTCCCAAGTTTTACTTACAGAAACAGACAAAACTTATTTTCCCGACAACTAATTTCTTCGTGATTATCAGAGTCATTAGAAGATGTCTGAGTTAAAGCACTTGAGCAAACTGACGAAGACGCAGAAGAAGAAGAACAACAACAAGACGTAGGAGTCAAATTCAAATCGCAGCATCTTCTTCTCTTCCTGTCTTTTCTCATAAAGTCATAGAATATCGGACAAGTAGTACTCTTGTTGTCGTCACTTTCTCTCTCTTTCTCCCTCTCTCTCTCATCTTCTTTCCTCTTATTATTATCATTGCTCCTCTTCTTCAAGAACACTCTGCACAGAACCCAATTCGTGTGCTCTCCCTTTTTCTTTTCCAAAACAAACAAACAAAAAAAATAAAGAGACAATTTTGAGCCCAGTTTCTTATCAAATCGATTTATGAATAGAACTGATCGAATTTGTGAATCTTCTTACATATGAATCTTGTAGCGAACCAACAAGGCGATATTCATGAAGAACCCAATTGGTTCTTGTCCCGTTCGGTGGTTTCCCTTTGTAGAAAACCAGAGTTTTCTTCATCCCCACAAGCTTCTTCCCCCCGATTTGCTTGTCGATTCCAGTCGCTTTCCAGTAACCCGAACCGGTTGACCGGTTCGACCGGTTTCCGTTTGGGTATTTAGCTTCCCTCGTGCTAAAATAGTACTTCTCTGAATCACAATCACCTGGATCATATATACACGCAAAACCATCAAAGAAAATGAAATGAATTGAATTGAAAGAAACCCGAAAATAAAAAATAAAGATTTCAATTTCATTACCTGGTAAATCCCATGGATCGGCTTTGCATATATCGATTTCCGGTATAACAGAAGCTGGTAAGGGTAAATTGGTCACTTTTCGACGCAAATACTGAACCACTAGCTCTTCATCGGTCGGGTGAAACCGGAACCCAGGTGGTAATCTCAGTCCTCTGTTCTTAATTGAGCTCTGTTTTTCCATCGTTTTATGATTCTGAGGTTCGAACCAGAGAGAAAAAAAAGAAGCTGAGAAATTATTGAAATGGAGAGGGAAAGTTGGAGTTTATTTTTATAGCAAAGGATGGATATAAATAGAGTGATTTACACTATGGATATTTTTCCATTTTCAACTTACAAAAAACAATTTTTTTTTAACTTTAAACACATTTTCCATATTTTTTTGGTGTGTTTTTTATTTTTATGTCCCTAGGTATTTACCTTTCCACCGTTATTTTTTATTTTTTTTTGTTTTCACACTCAATAATTTTGTTTTGCTTATTTTGTTTTCATAAAAACACAATTTCACAATTTTGTTTGCACTATAAACTATATATTTTTTTTATATACTTTATACACATTTCACAATATTTCAGGTTCGAACACGTTGTCGAACACATGCATATCCATATAGTTTCGTCCACATTGACGCATTTAAATGGATAGACATATGTGTATCCACGCGCATAGGATCCACGTGGACGCAACTACATGAATGTGTATGCATATCCACGCGCATATCGTCCACGTGTACATACCTACATGGATATGCATGTGTATTCACTCGAATATCGTCCATATGTACGCAAGTACATGGATATGCATGCGTATCCACTCAAGTATTGTACACGGGTACGCAACTACATGGATACGCACGCGTTCTATCGACAAGGTTCGACTTCCGAGCCATGAATTTTCTAGTTCGGGTTATCGTTACCCTTCTTTGGAGTTCAAATCCGAGATTGAGAAGCTTAGCCAAATGAATATATATTCACAACAGGGCATAAATACGACATCATAAATTTTTCCTAAGGATATCCAACAACTTTCTGACGGGGGATTCCGACTACCATATATGTCGGAAAAGACGTCAGAATATTTCCGACGGATATCCGACAACTTTCCGACGGGGCATTCCAACAAAAACTTTGCCGGAAAATCATCGAAAATCCCTCCGACGGGGACAATTTGTCGAAAATCCGGCAGAAATCTATCTGAAAAGTTACGACCATCATCCGACGATCAGTATCCGTCGGAATGTTCCGACGGAAATCCGGCCAAATTTGATTTCCGACGAGCTGTAACTGACGGATTTAGTTCCGTTCGAAATCGACAGAGAAATTCCGACTACAATGCCCGCCAGTTTTCGAATATAATTAAAAAGTTGTGAAATTGTAATCAAAATATAGAGAAAAAATATATAATTGATTGTGAAAAAATAATTGTTATATTATTTTTTTATGAGAAAAAAATATAAGGCAAACAAAAATGTGTCATGTGTGAGATGAAAAATAATTAAAAATAGAGAGTAAATGGGATGGATAAATACTTTTTTGTAAGAGAGACATAAATGTAATAACTCACAAAATGTATTTTTGTATTTTTTGTAATTATTCAAAGTGTGTGTGAGTGTAATTTTGTCATATAAATATGAACCACGTCCTAAGGAAATGAATTTGGTAACATTACTATTTCACAGTTTTGGTCTTTTAAACTAAGATACATTATAGTGACAGGGACATGTAGTCTATTAATCGTCGTTCAATTACCACTGGAATTTAAACTCGTAATGCACGCTATCAATTAAAAAAAAAACTAAATATACTACGAAGCCTAGAAAAAAATATATTATTATCTGAATAACAAAATTATTGTAATCTATTGGGATCCTTTAGATTTTTGTATGACTATTGGATGTATGTTAAAACTAGACACTATCGGTGTTATGAACAAGGTCAAAATTTAAGGGCAAACCGGTAACTAATCCGTTTTAATATTTACTATGTTTTCATAACTCTTTCAAATAAGTTGTAAATAAAGTATATGGCCCCTCTCATTTGGTGTGGAAGAGGTTATCGCTTAGAGTTGTTATGTGATCGTTAAATGCATATCATCAAAACGATAAAACGCGTATTAAATGTTGTTAAATTGTTCGGTGAGCATCATCACCATTGAATCTAACATATATGCATATGTCTCTATGGTGTTAATTAAGTTTACTAACTAGGTCAGAGATATCACTGAATCTGACCAGCGAAAATGTCTGGAGGATCCGACCCATAACGCATTCGAAAAATGTAAAACTCTATAAATATTCTATCATCTCTCGAGCTATACAAGGATTCAGAGAAATCTCTCTTAACTTTAAGCTTCAAAAAAAAAACGAGATCATTCGCTTTAATCTTTACTTTATTAAAAAAAAACTTAAATCAGATTAGACACAAATAGGTTAATCTGATATGGAGCTTAAACATCTTTCGATTTTCGCATTATTCGATACAATGTATTTGATTATAACGTTAAGAATATTTTAGAGGTGTCTTAATCATTTTCGACTGTTTGTCATCTTTTGCATGGTTATTTAATTTACTCCCTAAATATCACACGGAATATACCATAAATTTGAAGCACGTGACAAGATAACGGAAAATCTATAGAATTAACGATCACAATGTTATTGGAAGATGATGTCATTTTGAAGAAGATGATGGCATATTAATTTCGTATATGTGTTAGCTAGGAGCGATCGTAGGTATAGAGATGCGTATGCAACTGAGTTTCGATAATCTAATTAAAAGAGAGATGTGATTTCATGGGGTCCATGAAAGTAACAAATGCCCTGCAGATTCCTCTACTCGGACGGTCCAATTATCTTTTCCCAACCCCAGATAATAATGTAATCCCTGGTTTTTGTAAACACATGATCGTATTTATATACTATTTCATTAATATGATATTTTTTTTTTTTGTCAAACATGAATATTGGGTTTTTAAACCAACACGTTATTGTCTTATTGAATCAATACTCTTACGTAAAGCGGAAGAAAAGAAATTCCAAAACGGTTGGCTATGTACAACAATAAATTTAAAGGAAATGAAGTTGATTTGATGTGCTTTCACTATAAGTATTTCCATTTCGACGGAATAATGTTCTAATATGGCATTTTGTTGTATTATCTTCTTTTTTTTTTATGTTGATTGATTATTTTATCTGATTAAACTAATATGACTATTTTCTGAGTTTGAAGTGGCACGATTGAGTTTTGTTATGCCACTATTCATTATTTGTAATGATTTGATTGGGAAATGCTTCTACAAAAAAAAAAAATTCCTTATGTAATCGCATAACTTTTTTGTAGAAAAATAAACAATTCAGGAGCTGAAAGAAGCCGAATATGGTCGCCAAGTTGCCATAAATTAAAAGAACAAAAGTGGTAATGTTGTATAGAAGAACAAGCTAAACAAGTACAAGATGCAATTAGGGTAAATGCGTAATCCACCGCCCAACGGACAATATGGAAAAGTCAAGAGGACTTTTAGTTGCTTCTAAAACGATGGAGATTACCGCCCATTTAATTGCGTTGCCCCACAAGAGATCTCCTCTCTATTAACTTCTTTTGTCTCACACAGATGTCCGTACACACCTCACAATCTCACAAATGGTGAAATTGCTCTAACAAAACTCAAAGCTGAAAAAAAAAAAAAAAAAACTCAAAGCTATGAATGAAAAAGTGCGGAACATAAAGAAGAATGAGGAATATAATTAATTGTATGAAACAACCATGACAAATAGTCGTGGACAAAAAAAAGAAAAATTGTTGACATGCACCACAAAATTAATTTTGTTTGTAATTAGTGAAAAATACGGTTGATATATGTAGTTTAACGTATCATAATTTTGTGTACGTACAACTATTAATACTACTGAGTATGGAGATTACCAATGGGTTAGTTTGGCATTACATGTGGGGTCCAACGAGAGACAGTGGAGACTTCAACAATGCTGGTTGCGTGAGGAGAAGGTAAAGGTCATGTCCAAAATAATACAATGTGGATTTGTCGTCAACGAAATTCATTTGGACTTCTTTTTTTTTTTTTATCTCAGGTATATAGATTTTATCTTCGATGTTCTTCTTTTATGTATAAGATTATTGTTTTTAGCTAGGATAAATACTTGGGTTGAAGAGATATATACGAAAAAAATGAAAATAATCTTGCACTTAGTTACCGTACATGTCAAGGTTTTATGCCTGGGTGACTAAAGTGGATCAATGATATCCTAGTTGCTCGTAGCTTTACTCACTCATGTGCTCGATATTACTCGTTTCTTTTATTTTGCACTGCAAATAAAAAAAGATAATTGAAATAGAAAATAATATAATTATTTTTTAAAATTATTGATGATAATATGGAAAGTATTTATTTATCATTAAAAAAATTATTTACTATTTAATTTCTTAATTATTTTTAAATAATAATCAATCCATATATTCAATGAAAAAAATCTATTCAAAATTTTGCTATATTTTTCACTATACCTTATTATGTTTTATTTGAATATATATCAAAATAAAAGTTGAAATTATTTTACTAATTTTATAAAAAGTTAGACACAAGAAAATTGATTTTTGTAAGAGTTCGTGAACTATCCACAAAACTAGAGTCATTAAACGGTGCATATTAGAGCTATGTTTTCAAGATTATAGGTTTTACGGGTTAACCCGAATAATATTTTAGTCAATTGCAAAACGGTTTAAATAGACAAATTATTTCGTTTGACAACTCTATCTATAATCATGAGTTAGACATATTATAAAATTCAAATAAAATCAATTTTGTCTTAAATTTCAAAATAATTTCTTTTAAAAAAATTACCCTACGCTATAATTAGCGCGGGTTAAGTCTTAGTGATCATTGAATTGCCCAAACTGATAATTTCAAAATGGTTAATATATATTATATATATTTTTTTAAAGAAATAATTTTGAAATTTAAAGAGTTATTTTATATATATATATATAAAAGACGATTAAATGAGTTACGAAAAGAGTTATTTTAAGTCATTCACCATTAATCATTTAGGAGAATTGTAACATAGTTGATTATCTAATGTTGTTTGACAATTAAACCATATATACCTTAGGATAATCAAGAGTTTGAGCGATGAAAGGAAATAATACATTATCCTCAACCATGTTTTCAGGCCTAGGTACAAGTCCATGAAGAATGTGTTTCGGGGCCGGTAAAGTTGCGAACATTTGGTTCCAAATGCAATGAAATTGCGCGTTTTCTTTTTTCCTCCTTTGAGATGGGTGTAATTGACAAATACTAAATCCCAGTGTTACTATCAGAAAATTCCGTAAAGTTTGGGCGTATAACTAAATTATTGAATAGCCGTTTAAAGAGAAAAAAAGAGAATTTTCTAACTCCAAAGAGCGAAGAGCAATCTCACCACTACATTAGAGAATCTGATCTCACTTTTTTTTTATTCTCAGGCAAAGGTACAAATTCTTCTCCTTCCCCGTTGTAGATCGGCCTCAGATATCGTTAGATCCATCGATAGATCTCGAATTGTTTCCTGTTTTTGTGTCTTGGTATGATGCTATGCTCGATCGATTGATCCGATTTGGTTTATTTTATTGAAATTAGATCTCTGCCTCGTTTCGATTGATGAAATTCGTCACTTTTTGGATGCGGGTCTAGTTCTCTGTCTGAGTTTCAGTGTAAAGGAGCTGATTTTTAAATCAGTTGTATATATATATATATATGCATGTATAGAGATTGTTGGTCTGTTTCGAATTTCCTCCGTATGGATTCGACTAATTATTTACAAGTGATTTTTCATATGTGATTTAATCAATTCATAACCTTTTACTCCTCTACATGTGTCATTTTTCATATGTGGTTTGTTGGGTTTGTATATTGTTGATTATCATCAGTGTTAACTTTGGTTCGTCACTGGATCATCCATTGTTCATTGAGTAATGTGGATATGTTTTCCTCTTTTGTTGCTTGCGTTTTCAGTTCAGTCAAAGTTGAAAATGGAAGGGACTGTGTTTACGCCTTGTTTGGAAGGAATGAAGCATGTCAAGTCTGAACAAGGCGAGATGCTTACTAAGCCTTTTCTAGAGCTCTGCAAGACCATCTTGCCTGTTATAGGTAACAAAGGGAGAAACTTTTCTGCTATTTCTTCGTCTGTCTCTAAATAGTATTTTTAAGTGGAGTTTTTGACTCTTTTTTCTGGTGTGATTGTCCGTTGTCCTTATATGAAATAGTAAGACTTACCCCTAAAATTTCAATATGTTTTGTTTTCTATTTCATGACTTTTTTTTGTATCTGTTTTCCAGATAATTTTGGAGCTGCTATGACTCTCGTGAAGTCTGACATTGGTGGAAACATATCGGTAAAATTCTCTTCTAGTTTCAACTATTTTGGTAATCGAAAAGCACAAATCCCTTCAGCATTCAAAGTACAAACCACTGATAAAAGTGCACTTCCTGGCTCTGATCTTGGTCTTTTATATAGTAATGTATACCTTTGATAGCAGAGAGTAGTAGGCTAGTGAAAATGTCCCGTACCAGCTACATGACCTTTGTGCATTGGATCATTGTCTTACAATAAAAATTAATTTGTCCATCTTTTGTGTAGAGGTTGGAGAAGAACTACTTATCTGATCCCGACAAGTTCAAGTACTTGTACACCTTTGTTCAAGTTGAAATTGAGTCTAAAACAGCAAAAGGATCGTCTAGTTGTACCAACGGTCTTCTCTGGTTAACCAGGTAAACGATATCGGAATGTAAACGATACATACCTTTATTTTGAAGAGATCTATTTCCCAGAGATATGTATATGTCACTTATGATTGATTCTTTCAGAGCAATGGATTTCTTAGTGGAGCTGTTCCGCAACTTGGTAGCACATCAAGACTGGTCAATGTCACAAGCTTGTGGTGACTCGTACCAAAAAACACTCAAGAAATGGCATGGATGGCTCGCCAGCTCTAGCTTCTCTGTATGTACTTGCTCGTGCCTTTATCTCCTTTCTATGTTAGATCCACATCTTCTGCGAACCGGTCTCATTTTGATATCCTGAGTAACCGTAAACTATTGTTTATCAGATGGCTTTAAAGCTTGCTCCAGACAGGAAGAAGTTTATGGATGTCATATCTGGTTCTGGTGACATCTACACCGACATGGAAAGGTTTTGCTCTGAGTTTGGTCCGTTTCTTCAAGATAATCATAAGTTTCTGGTAAACAAAGACTTTAAAAACTTTAGAATCATCACGGTTTCTTCAGTTTTCATCACTAGCTTTGATTCTTTTCTTCTTGTTCTTGTTTTTTGTTTCGCAGGTTAGCGTCGGTATGGACGACATGAAAGCTTCTTGAGCCATCATATGGTTACCGCTCGTATCGTATCTGCTTTGCCGGAAACTTTGTCCGTTTTTTTCTTTCTCCTTCGGATTTCAAAACTTTTAGACCCGAAAGAAACAGAATAATGTGTCGATTTCTATCTGAATGTTCACTTTATAATTATTTTATAAGTTTATAACTTACGAATCAATCTTATCAACTCTTCTCGTTAATGATTGTTAAGTAATTCTTGTCAAATATGAAAAAATATGCTCCGATACCATTTATGCATATGTTTAGTAGTAATTGTCGAATAATATAAGTTTTGGGTGTGGTCTCTTGACAACTTGTTTCCCATGGAGGGTTTGATAAACTCTACGTTGCCTCCATTACCATCAACGATCTATTTATAAAAAA
Source organism: Eutrema heterophyllum (assembly GCA_002933915.1). Lineage (NCBI taxonomy): Eukaryota > Viridiplantae > Streptophyta > Magnoliopsida > Brassicales > Brassicaceae > Eutrema > Eutrema heterophyllum. Next base: position 1,458,376 of record PKMM01044379.1, on the reverse strand, counting down.
ACATATATTACCTGTAAATTACAACTTTGAATTTTTTTTTTTTTTTTATCTCCTCCGGTAAAAAAACAAAAACAAAAACTTAGTGCTCTCCCTCTTCTTCTCTTGGTTGATCTCAGCCAATAACTTCTCGGGGATCTCTCGATCCTTCTCTCTCTCTCTCTCCCTCTCTCTTTTCAGAAAATTTCAACATTTTTTCTCGTCAAGAGAAAGTCCATGTGTTCAAGGTTTTTTAGTCTTTGCTATATTCTCTGTCTTTTTTGTTCGTTTGTTTGTGCCTTGCGACCTTTTGTTGATATTTGTTCTTCGTTTCCTTTTCCTGCAAGTTAGATTTACGGGAGTTACAGGGCTGTAACAATCGTTAAATCTTGAACAAAAAGGTTGTGTCTCCGGCGTGTGGGTGGTACACACTAACCGGAACCAACCCTTGATAGCATCAATGGCGACGACGATGAAAGGCCTTCTCAAGGGCCTTCGTTACATTTCTCAGATTTTTGGTGACTCTCATCGAACATGAAAAATCTCTATTGTTTTCTTCTGTCACAAGTCATCTGATTGGTTTGATTGCGCAGACGAAGAGAAAGAGCAGGAGATGCAGATCGGATTTCCGACCGATGTAAAGCATGTTGCCCACATTGGCTCCGACGGTCCAGCCACCAATCCGCCAAGCTGGGTACGATAATACATTTCTATACGTATTTTTGTACATACGTATCCGTGCTCATTATCATCATCATTGCTTGTTTGGGAAACAAAAACCGCAGATGAGCGACTTCAAACCTCAAGAACATGAGAAAGCTCAAGTCGTTTCCCGAGGAAATTCCAATAAATACAATCCTCAAGGTTAGTTTTTCTTTCTGTGTTTTTCTGATGGGAAAATTTTGGATTGGTTCGAGGACTTGACGTTTATCTCAACAGCGATGAACCAACGTGGAGCCGGGCTAAAAGAATTACTTCCTCCTCCGAGCAACAACGAAAAACCGAAACAGAAAACAAGGCGGAAACCCGGGGCGGCGGCTTCTCCAAACCCGAACGGGTCTCCACCTAGAAGAAGCAGCGGAAATGCTGCATCATCAGATGAACCACCGAAGCAGTCGAGACATAACCGTAGCACACACGGGTCGATGGACTCATCGAATGATCAAGAGCCTTCAGTCCGTAGAAGGCGTGGTGGTGTCTCGGTTTCAGACACGGAAGTTTCTAATCATCTTCCTGATGGTTCAGCTCCTCCACGGAAGGCTACATCGCGACTGAGGAAACTAAAAGGATCATCAGTAGGAGGAGAAGCATCGATGAAGAAATCATCGAAAGGAAAACCCGAGAATTCATTTGATAACTGTAACGATATTATCTGAGACACATAAACGAAAACATGAAATGTATTTATTTTTATTTTTTTGCGTGCAACCTGCATGTGAGAGTTTGTTTGCGTTTCTCCTTTTTAAGTCTATTTCTTAACCAGTGAAGAAGGAAAACAAAAACTGGCTCACAAGAAAATTCAACTCAGAAAATTCCATTGATAGTTTACCAAATCGAGAAGGGAATGTATGAGAGAGAGCAAAAGGAGCAGCAAGAAACATCATCTACCAGATATTCTATTTCTTGCGAAGATCAATGCCGGCTTTCTTGGCAACAGCATCGAGTCCGTTTTTCTCAATGGTCTTCAAGGCCTTAGTAGATAAACGAAGTTTGACAAAACGTTTGCCAGCTTCCCACCAAACCTTCTTGTACTGTAAGTTGACGAATTGCAACGTCTTGGTCTTGTGGTTAGAGAAGGAAACTTTGTTAGCTCTGTTTGCTTTCTTACCAGTAAAAGGGCAGATTCTACCTGAAAACCAAAAAGAAGGGGAAAATGTGTCGGAATAGGATGTTTAACAAGTCATAGCTTATTTCACCACGAAGCAGCAAAGGGGGTTTCATCATGAAGAAGAAGAAGAAGTAAATTCAGGATTTTTTTTCAATGTTCAAAGCATATCAACAATTAATATATTTCATTAACTCATTTAAAAAAAAAAAACATCCACTTTTTGGGCATCAAAATCAAGAGAAGTTAAACACATACCTTTATTCCACAGCAAGACATAATTCGAGAGATAATCCAACCCAGGCTAACCCAGAAATTCGACAAGGATAATAAACCTTAAGAGAAGGGAATGAGGGATAAAAGGGAAATTACGGGCGACAATTGGCTGAAGACCGGGAAAGGAAGGAACGGAGATACGACCGATGACGTCACTGGGGGGACCATGCGAGATTCTTACGCCACTGAGCTGTGAAGTCAGAAATCCAAGCTCCGTTGTTGACTTTGCGACGGACTTCGGTGATGAGCTCATTCGTAATCGTACCCAAGCGCCCTGCGTCGCCATTGTCGTCATTTTTGACTGCTTCGAGAGGATAGGATAAACAAGGAGATTGGGTTCTTCTTTTCATTTATTTGTAGAAAAAGGAAACCCTCTTCTTCATCCACAAGGTAAGTTCTACCGAAAAAGATTGGTATTTGAAGGTTGTCAACTCCGGTTCTCGGCCAATCTCAGTCCCCAAGCAAACCGGTTCAAACAAAACCAAAAACACGCGTGACCGTAGCCACCAAAACAAACAAACAACGTACTGTTTCCAATTTCACTTCAGAGATTCTCGAATGCACGAGACACAGGTGGTGATGAAATACCAACCTGATCAATCCCAACGATTACAAAGAGATTCTTTAAGGGTTTTTAAATCTTTGATGTTATGTATCTCTGAACCCGATTTGAACCGGTATGTGGTCAAAATAATAAGAATCAGAGACTCGTCACTTTTTGTGGGAGGGTGGATCAGAATGTGATTATTACCCACTTGAGAACCTGATTTGGTAAAGCTCTTTAGAAACATATTCCGCTTTCACTATCCGGTTTTCGTAGAGCCTTCCGTGCAACGAATGCGCTGCATCACGTGTGGCTTCTGGTCTTCTGTACTCAATGAAGATACAACCAGGCTCAAACACATCCTTGGGGTCTTGTTCTTCCTCTGTCTTGTCGCCAGCATCCCATCTTGTCTTCACGGCACGCCCTGATCCTACTTCTTCTTGCGGAATCTCTGCCTTGTCCTGTGCACGAGCTGATCCTACTTCTTGCGGATTCTCTGCCTCGTCCTGTGCACTTTCCTTAACAACCTTTTCACAATGGTCTGGTTCAGTGGAGTCATGGTCTTCATTTGCTGGAGTGTTTGTCTCAGTGGCAGTATCTGAGCAAGGTTCACATAATTTGTCTTCACCCGTCGAACTGTCTGGCCTGACAACCTCTCCAGGATCTACATTGTCTACAATATCATCCGCTTTCTTAGATCCCTCGTCTTTCTCCTCAATCACTGACACGTTCATTTCTTTAGATTCTGGGTTCAACGATGCATCTGTTTTGGAACCACTAATATCGTTGCTCTCGTGTTCTACGATGTTTATCGACTTAATAACCCCAAACCTGCATCAAAACAAGACACAGAGGTCTAATTTCTTAATTTACTAGCTTTTAAAAGCTCAATGAACTCATGGGAAGAATAATCTCAGAGCTTAACCTGGCACATTCTAACCGTACATCCTCCAGAATTTCTTTCACTTCTGGCTCGGAAAGCGAAGGAAGATCTTCTGGGTCAACCTGTCAAACAAGAAAGAATGGAATTTTAATATATCCTCACAAAGTTTATGTGGGTAATATTCACAAGAAAAAAGATAACCCTATTATCCTTACCACATTCTTAAGCTTTAGAATATGCTTAGGCTTGCCAAGAAGTGGTTTTACATGCTCAGGTATCCCATAGAATGGTGGAATTTCATTCACCTGCAACACATTATATACCACACCACTCTCACAAGTAAACTAAAGGAATTTCTGTTCTATGTCACCCATACAAACAGAACATGAAATAACAAAAGTAAAGTTGGGTCATTGAATTACCGCAGCGGAAGATGCATCAGGAAGTGCACAAACGGCAGTTATTACTCTGCCACCTAACTTCATACCATTAAGGCCAGCACAAGCTTTGAGGGTAACAGATCCATCAGTGTACTGAGGTATAGAATTGTTTGAAGAGTTAATACATATGCCGAATTTTGGAACTACAGTCACATTCACGGTTACTATCTACAACTTCAAGGAAAAAAACATCTTCCCATGCTAACCAGAAAAATGTACACATCAAGATGAAACAATCACAATAACGACATCAAGCTGGCCGAGTATGATGGGTATCTGATTTGAACTTCAGGGCACACATAGAGTGATCGTAAATATTGGCCACACAGAAAGCCAAGATAAAAGCATCTTCTAACCTCTAGGAAAGCGCATCGCTGATTGAGATCAGAGTTGACCACGAACCGGTATGCTTTCAAAGGTCCAAAGACGCTGACAATCTCCATTAGCTGAAAAAAACGGCAAAGAGGAATCAGATAATCCTAGAATTTGAAACGTTAAAGTATTATAATAAAAGGAGGCATGGGACCAATAGGAGACTAAACGTGTCAAAAGTTTTCAAAGAACTACAGCTCAGCATACCATTTCAGATGAAATTGCTTTTGGGAATCCGCCAATAAAGATCTGCAACAAGTACATTAAAATCAACGGCAAGCTTGACAGAAAAAAAAAAACTAATAGCAAGCAACTACTTATCCAAAAAAAAGATTAACGGTTTCAACATTATCAATCGTAAAAGTTACAAGAAAGTTAATACGCATATTTTATTCCTACGTTCTAAGAAAATTAATATTCTTCATTTAAACTATTACAAACGAAATAAACAGGAAAGGATATTAAAAGCTGTCAGCATGAAAAACGTGTTGTACAATTCCAAGATATGCCCCACATCATGAATAGAAAGGACCAAGTAATTTAGATACACCAATGTAAAGAGTTTTTAAATTACAGTGGTATCGAAGCAATGTGCACAGACTTAAAATTTGTTCTGAACTATAAACCATGGGTCACTGACCTATACAATTACTTTATAAGAGAAATATGTTTACTACACTCGTTTTTAATATAAAAAGTTTTACCCACTGTCGAAAGAAGCAAATCTAGGGCATCAATTTCTACCTTGTTCGATGAGTCCTCCACATTGTCACTTAGTGCATTTGTGGCTGGCTCCTTTTTCTCCAATTCACCGCTCTGCATGAAAATAGCAACCGTCTGAAAACCTGCTTCATGGATGGTAACCATAACATAGCTCAGAAATCATAGCAAAAAGACGGTACTGGTTTACAAGGCCAAGTAGAAGGACAAAGTCCACAGCCTTGATAATCAGTAATTTTTCATAGACTTTCCTACAACTACTCAACCAAAAATCACAGCAAGAACCGATCAAACATGAAGAACGAAGACGAAAAATTCTCCGTCGCGTAGAGTCAAGAAAAGTGTTGTTCCACCTTGTTACGGCTCCAAAACTTATTAATAATAGCTTTAGGCTTAGGTAAATTCTACGAATCTTTCACCATTTATAAGAAAGTTGATCATAAGGAATGGAACGAAGATCCATTCAAGAGAAGGTGGTAAAAATTTAGAGCATGAATATAATTCGTAGGAGCTATATCACAAAAGCATAGAGATAACAATCAATACCAAGTCTTTGATCCTGCTAAGGAATGAAACACAGAAATAACCAAACAGATAAAAGAAATAAAAGAAAAGGAGTATCCTAGGCAGGTCTTTAACTGCCTATGCAAGTTATGTGAGTGTCCCTACAACCACATTCAGTTCGGAGAAGAACAAAGATAAAGCAGATTGATATGGTCTCATATGATACCCAAAAAAATAAACAAAAGGAACAAAGAAAACAAGAACGGTAAACCCAAATTCACACAGGAATCATATGGATGATCTAAATTTCCCAAAGCCCAATGGAGAGAAGAAAAATGCAAAGAAACTTGAAACACAACAAACTCGTCACTACACCTGGGAGTCTTCTTATTTAGCAGACAGCTTCATCAGCCTCCTGAATGTGAATTATGACATACCCAACATAAACACCCTATTTAAGAGATTCCAACACACGACAGTCAGAACACGATTTCACATGTGGCTTAAAACATATTATTTCAAGTGCAGTAATCCATAAACTACAGTAATTCTCAGTGTCGCCTATTCTTGGTATTATAACAGCACGTGAAAGAAACAGAGAAGCCTTTCAAACCATTGCAGTAAAAGAATAAGACTACACCTCCATAAATCAAAAGCCTTTTGCAAGTTCCAAATCACTTTGACTTCACAACTCAGCTAGACAATCATCTGATGGAAACCTCAAGCAATCACGGAGGGCCATCCTTAGGAAAAATGGCTAAGATTTAACCTTATTGAACTAATCCAAACCATATGTTTCCCACCAAATCTGTCTACAGTTGTAAGATCAACAGATGTGGTTTATCAACTATCTTGCTTTCATTAAAACTCTCAAGTAGCAATACATAGTTAATAAACTAGTGGCACGATGCTTCCATCGAGATTGCCTTTAAAGACAAGGCCATGAGCACTTTTTGGGTCCCAACAGACTAGATTTAAGCAGTGGCACAGGTATGACATCTGAGACTGAATCATACATGAATCGATGATAATTAAGAAGTCTCCTAATTCCTCATTATAGAAGACATATAGAGTCAATCAAGATGCTTCAACAGTATCACTAAACGAGAACTTGGAATGACAACACCATGCGTATGTGCTCTAAAATATTGGTCCAGACAACACCATGCGTATCACTAAACGAGAGCTGGACTGACAACACCATGCGTATGTGCTCTAAAATATCGGTCCAGATGTTCTAATAAGTTCCATATGTCTGTCTATTTTGAACCTCTATCTGGATCAAACGAGGACTGATGCTCTCTACTCGTAAATAATGTAACACAAACTTGCACCGGACAACAGTCATATATCACATTACTTGAATGCCAACTTGCATTCAAGCTCAAATCATTAAAAAGAAGTCACACAGGTCTCACTAGCATGTTACACCAAAGAAACTTATGCAGATATTTGAGCTAGCTTGCAAAATAAATCAGATGACTATTAAAACTTCAAACATGTGGAGCAGATGGCAAGAGTTCTAGAGAGAGAGAATCTAAAGATTGTATTTCTTACTGTTGACTCGACATAGTCTTTAGGGCGTCGAATTCTGAGGTTCGAACCCGCAAAGGAGCAGCCATCCAAGGAGAGTGCAGCAGAAGCATCCTGTGGTGTAAGGAACTCCACTAGCGCCTGGCTTTTTTCCTTGTTTATCTGCATTTAAGGGACAAAAATACTATCAAGTGATATAATAGACAAACACAACAAGAGTGATATGAATAACAAAGGCAACTCCAGAAACCTACAATACAGCTTATACATGGTTCGCTTCCTTTTATGTGATTGGAGCCTGAAGATAGCATATAGCCATTGAAGCATTCAATCAGAGACTTTTCAGAGGCTGAATCTGGCACATTCTCTGCGTAAAGTCTCCTCATACGCCTGGTGGATTCGGTCAATTGAACAGAATCAACTGAAGTGGTCTGCCTTGCTGGTGGCGTCCTAAAAGATGCCTCCATAAGTGGCTTCAAAAGTGTCAAGGAAGCCTCACTCATGATAGGATATGCTGTCTGAGTTGCTGCTTGGAGACCAGAAAAAACTGAGCCCGAGAACATGCCAGAAGTTACAGTAGGTGCAAGATCCCATTTAGCACTTTGTTTATCAGAAGAAAGAGTAAGTGGAGAAGCAGCCTTGGCAGAGGCCTCCTCCCTTCTTTTCCGTGGTGAATATCCACCAAGTTCACTTTTTGAAGCACTATACCGTCTAGACTTGTTATTTACTGTGCTTGCCACTTTGATTTCATTATCATCAAAATGATGCCTTCCCGACCTATCTTTAACAGTATTTTCCGAGCGCTCCTCATGGTCTCTTTTATGACGTGATGTAGCCTTTTCAACCCTTGGTAAGGGGGATGACCTTTTCTGTCTATCCTGCCCATGATCTCTACTTCTTGATCTCCTTCTTTTCTCTCTCATGTCACGTTGATTCGATTTTGGCTGTTCCCTTTTCTCCCATCGCTCCGAAATTTCAACATTGTGCACTTTTCCTGGATCATGCCTCCTTGACATATCTCTCTCACTATTCTTCATATGATCTCCATTTTGATTCTTTCTCTTATTTCCATTGTCAGGTTTCATACTATGTTCATCTCGAGGTATGTCTGCCACCACTAGACTTCTAAGACGTTTCCTACTACCAGGTAAATTTTCAAGAGCACTTCTTCCCTGTTCGCGGCCTGTTTCACTTGTCTTTGCAGCAGGGCTTTCTCCTTTTGCCTTCATTTTGGTATCCACACCAAGCCCATCTCTATCTGTCATTGTTTTTATTTCAGTTGTAGGGAATTCTCCTTCAACCCTTATTTTTCTGTTTGCAGCAAGGTCTTCCTTCTTCATCTTTTTATCTAGTCTTTCCTCCCTACAACTAGAATTAGTTTCTTCTTTCTTTCTTCGTCTATCCTTAATATGTTCTTCCACTAATTTTGTTTCAGCTGTAGAACACTCTCCTTCTGCCTTCCGTTTTCTATTTGCAGCAGGCTCCTCCTCTTTTGTTGGTTTATCTAGTTTATCTTCTCTAGAACTAGAAATGGCTTCTTCCTTCTTTCTTGACTTGTCCTTAACACGCTCTTCGCGCCTCAGTTTCTCGGATCTATCATACCCTTTTTCAGACTCGTGATAGTCAGAAACCTTCTCAACAAGATCGTTACCCAGTAACAGACCTGCTCCCACAGGTTCCTCTTTCATTGATCTTTCTTCTCTACAACTAGAAATGGCGTCTTCTTTCTTTCTTGAGCTGTCCTTAACGCGTTCTTCACGCCTAACTTTCTTGGATCTATCATGCTCTTTTTCAGACGCATGATAGTCAGGAACCTTCTCAACAAGATCATTACGATGTAACTGGGGGTTCTCTTTCATTGGTTTATCTAGTCTTTTTTCCCTAGAACCAGAAGCAGCATCTTCTTTCTTTCTTGAGCTGTCCTTAACACGTTCTTCACGACTCACTTTCTTGGATCTTTCATGCTCTTTTTTAGACGCACGATAGTCAGAAACCTTTTCAACAAGATTGCTACCCAGTAACTGAGCTGCTCCAACAGGGTCCTCTTTCATTGGGTTATCTAATCTTTCTTCCCTAGAACTAGAAGCGGAATCTTCTTTCTTTCTTGAACTGTCCTTCACACTTTCTTCACGCCTCACTTTCCTGGACCTATCGTTCCCTTTTTCATGATAGTCAGAAACCTTCTCAACAAGATCGTTACCCAGTAACTGAGCTGCTTCAACAGGGTCCTCTTTCATTGTTTTATCTAGTCTTTCTTCTCTAGAACTAGAAATGACATCTTCTTTCTTTCTTGAACTGTCCTTAACAAGCTCTTCATGCCTCAGTTTCTCGGATCTATCATACCCTTTTTCAGACACATGATAATCAGGAACCATCTCAACAAGATCGTTACCGAGTAACTGAGATGCTCCCACAGGGTCCTCTTTCATCGGTTTATCTAGTCTTTCTTCCCTAGAACTAAAAATAGTGTCTTCTTTCTTTCTTGAACTGTTCTTAACTCGTTCTTCACGACTCACTTTCTTGGATATATCATACCTTTTTCCAGACTCATGATAGTCAGAAGCCTTCTCAACAAGATCTTTCCCCAGCAACTGAGCTGCTCCTACAGTTTTCTCATTCACATTTTCCAAGGACTCTTTCCTCTTCCTCCTCAGCATAATCTCCTCAACGCTTGTAGGTCTTGTTCGAGCAGCAGATCCTTCATTTACAAACTTTTCATGTCCATCAGGATTTTCTTTTTGCTCACTAACTTCGTTCATCCTGCTTGCTAAAGAAGAAAAGGCAGATTATTTTTATTCCTTTGAGAAATAAGCAGAGAGCACAATCATCAACAGACCTAGATCATAAACTAAAAGACAGAGAACATAGGACATAAACCAATGCACAACTGGATTCATGAATTTTTTTAATAATTTACAATATCCCATCGTCATGTAAAATCCCTCCCTCATCTCTAGCAACATAGATAACCATATCACAACCGGAACTTCAAAATTACTAAGGCATGTTGCAAAAAAAACACCAACACAGCAACCGATCAAATGTGTTACCACAATACTGTTCCAACATTTTCTATTAGTTCTTAGATCCTCAATCACATTAAACAAGTTCCCAACCACGAGATAATCGAGTGATAGCAAGTTTAACCAAATTCCCTTGTGTACATGGAACTATAGTTGCGCCTCTAAAAACCGACACCATTTCCTAACTGGAAGCTTCAAGGTGAACGAAAAAATTACAAATATGATCCAATTGAATCTAATCGCGTAAAGTAATCCACGACCTAAAGAACCAAACGGCACACAGAGTAGAAAAATCTCCAAAACCCATTCTCACGCCAAATAGACATTCAATTACTAGCAAATTCTCAGCAATGATATGCTCATACAAACCCTAGAGATGTCGAAATGACGAAGTGATCGTGATTCTTTCGCGACCAATCCAACTATATACACCCAAAGAGAAGGCACAAAAAATCTTGACATGAGAGACGAAATAAGAACAAATAAGAACAAACAAGAAGCGGAGGAGAAGCGTCGCACCTCCGGCAAATGAAACAGATTCGCCGACGGCGAAAACTGGCGCCTCCGGTAGAGAGTTACGTCGACTTTTTGGGGCGAGGGTTAAATAAAAAACCTCGCCAGCAGATTTTGTCCGCTGGATTTTAAAATCAACCTCTTTACTTTCCCTTATTTATCGGAGAAATCATCAGATCGCCCTTTTCTTTTTATATTGTTTCTTTTTAGCCCAAAATCAAAAACCTTCAGAGTAGGTTCTACAAAATTATTGATAATGAAAATAAAATTACCATTGACCACAGAAATTTTAAATAAAAAATATTTTATTTGCTCTTAAGAAGGAAAACGAATTTTAACAACTAAGCACCCAATGTGTTTCCTAAAACAGTAAAACCTCAATTTACATAATAATTTTAAAATGTTACATATAAATTCAAAATTTAGCATTTCAACAATATCCAAAGTTGGTCGATTAACTGCGAAGGACTGGGAACTAGGACCCTTCGCCTGGCAGGCAGCAGCAGCATCATCATCATCATCATCACCATCATCACATAACCATTATCATCACTATCATACTAGCATTCCTTTAGTTCGATACGGTGTATGTATATCTTCTTCAGTCGCAGTTCAACGTGTGTTTTCTCTGCGGCGAGAGTAGCGAGTTCTGTCATTGTATCTCGGTCTATCTTGGGCTCTCTGCGGCTGCGGCTCAACTCGCCTCTGCCTCTCTGGTGATCGTTGAACTATCTCTCCATTAACAAACAGCTCAGCTGCAAGTCAACAACAACAATTAAGAAGATACAAATCAGGAATTACAAGATCATTGTGAATGTTCTTCTTCAGTAATAATAGTTGAGATTTAATTCGAGAAATGTAAGAAAGTTGATGTATCTCTCGTAATTGAGTCTATGCTTCTCAGATATGAAGAGCAGAGAACAAGAAAGAGAGAATCTGGATGTGAGTCCATTAGCATTCAAAGCTAATCATTGCCCAAAAAAGACTAGTTAACTTTGCCAAGATGGACTTTAAGCTATATTTTTCATGGTAAGAAAGAGAGACTAATATTGGCTATATATGTTTTCATCTCGACCAGACTGCACTTAAAACATGTCATACTTCAATGCGCAGACAGGGCCACGAGAACATTTGATGTCAATCCATTAGCACTCAAAACTAATCACAGTCAAAAGACTCACTAACTTGGCTAAGATGGCCTAATTGAAGCATGAAGCAAACAAAGTTTGCAATATATATGTTTCATATCAACCGGCCTGCAGTTAGATATAATATTACCTATCTGCAAAAATCGGCTAAGAGAAAGTATTTGATGTCAGTCCATTAGCATTCAAAGCTAATCATAGCCCAAAGACTCATTAGCTTCGCCAAGATAGACTGATAATCGAAAGTTGTTTTCATGTTTCAAGAGAAAAGCACTCAAGAGTTGCATGCAAATATGCAATATATGTTTTCAACTAAATCAGCCTTCAGTTAGATATATTATTAACTATGCACATATTATTGGGTTAGAGAAAGTATTTGATTTAAGTCCATTAGCATTCAAAGCTTATCATAGCCACACAAAAAAAACTCATTAGCTTTGCCAAGATGGACTAATCAAAACATGTCTTTCATGACATGTTTTAAGAGAGACGCACTGAGACTCGAGAGTTGCAATGTCAATGGCACTAGCAAGGATTTCATTTTGAGATACAAAAACAAAAATCAGCATACAGTTGAATCCATACCGAAACCAAAAAAGACTAGAAATAAGAGGTGGAACAATTACCTCCATAATCTTTGTTTTCAGGATCCACATAGGAATCTGGAAGCACAAACAGGACACCGGGCAAACCTGTTTTAAACAACGCAACACATAAGAATACTCTTTATTATCAGATAACACTAAGCTAGCATAAAGAGACAAGTGTAAGTAAAGACCTTCAAGCTTAGTCGATGTCTCTTCATCAATCTCACAGCCAAACCCTAAATACCTCTCGCACGAAACGTTGTAGATTCGCTTCTTTGCCTCTTCCTCACTGCCAAAACGAAACAAACACATACACAGAGTAAACACAAAGGACGATATCCAATGACTCCAATTAGTTAGAAAACCAATAACCAAAGCAGCAGAGCACAAAGAACAGACACATTTCTACTTTTGTAATTCAATCAGAATTTAAAATGAAGAACAGACACATTTCATTCATTTGCCAAATAACAGAACAGATTCCAGAAACAAAACTCGTTTAACATATGCAGTCAATTACCTTCCAACGACTTTGGCTAAGGTTTGGATGTAACAATCAATCATCTGCTGCTTCGTCGCGCCCTCGCCACCAGGTTTATCCATAACAATGAGCCAGTGCTCGTAATCGCATCCCGGAAACAAAGGCGCCATCTCCGTCGGAGGCCGATCACTAAAGTTAGAGCCGGAATTAAGCGGCGAGTAAGCGGAGCCTGACCGGTTAGCTCGGCACCGGATTGAGACGAACCGGGTCGAGCAAGCTAACCGAGTTCCAACCCCATCGTGAACAGAGTAAGGAATCCGAGGAGCAGCCATTAAGGTAGCACTGGACAGGAGGGTGCGCGTGAGGTGGCGCGTGCCAGACATAGGCAAGGCCATTGTTGGCGACTGATGAAGAAAACGAAGGCAATAGAATGAAGGTTTAGTGTGGATAGGGTTTTTGGCAGATATTTATTTTTGCTTTCCATTATTGAGAAAGTAATATATGGGCTTTAATTAAATTGGGCTTCAGGCCCATAAATTCTAAATAAATAAGACTCTCTTCAACCTCTGTAACAACAAGAAAACAAACAAAAAAAAATGTTTATTACAAATCAGCCCCAAAACTCCAAATTTTTTTTTTATATTTTCAAGCTCTTTACACATCGAATCAAGGTCACGTCTCTCACCAACACATACAATTTTTTTTTTTTTTGGAGTTGAATTCTTCTTTTTTTTTTTTTTTTTCCAATTCACCTCCGTTTAGGCAATTGAAACGATTTCTTTAGAAACTGATTAGCAACACGGTCGTTTCTATGACAAAGAACCCTCAAGATAGTGTTCGGATCCGAGCGGTTCCACCGCCCGGTAGTCGGAGGCATCGGTAGCTTCTGTCCGGATCCAACCATCCCCATTCCGCTTGTTTCGCACGTCACGATGCTAAAATCTTCCATAAGTTGTTCTGTAGGTTGACTCATTAGCTGAATCACTCCTTCCACAGTCTCTGCATCTCTGTCCACAACTTCCTCTGGTATCAACCCTTCGCCACAAGTGCAAAAAACCCTCTTCAAGCTCTCGAAATCTTCTTCGATCAGACTGTGATCCGACCTGTAAAACACTCTGGAATAGCCTCCAGCGAGTAAGACCATCAAGAACGCTTCGAAAGACGACTTCATAACCTCCCTCATCGCTAGTGCTTGAGCTCGATCCGCAAGAATCGCTGACATTAACGTTAAGTTCTGTTTCATGATTCGTAAAGCCGGTCTGATCCTCGCGTTTGCGACTTCTCCTATGTAAAGACTCTCGTAGAAAACAGAGTTTGAGTCGAGGAAGATCAATCTGTAAGCCGCGACTTCTGAAACGTGCTGGCAAGCGGATTCGATTCCCGCGTATGTGAAATCGAAGTAAGAAGAGGAATTGTTGCTTCGGTGGCGGTAACGTTTTCGGGTTGCGGGAAGTACCCTCGGGTTTAAAGAGAGTGTTTTGTTCAAGGAATGGATGTGAGAGCTTAGGAAATGCAATGTGTTGAGACGAATGTAAAGACGCTGCGTCCCGCGGCTCGTTGACGGTCGCGGATGGTGGCCGTCAGAAATCGCGGGTGCAGTGTGGCTGAAATCTTCTCCGGAGGCGGTACACGGCGTAGCTCTCTTCCATAGTTTAACGAATCTTGAATCTCTGTTGCATCTTGTAAGAGGAGGTAATGTAGGAATGTAACTTTGTCTTGATCCTGGCAAAACCAAGAATTAGAGAAAATGAAATCCGATTATCGCGGTGTGTTTTTTCGCGAATTTAAAACGGATCTTGATATTATGCTTACCGCAAGATGCAACGAAGGTAGTGTATTCTTGAAAAAGTTGTTCCAATCCTTCAGCAAGATCATGAACCAAATCCTCTGTAATCCCGATGGGGATTTCGAAAAACTCATCGATTATATCCTTGGCTAGCTTCATCAATTCTCCTGCAGATTGTGCATAAGGTTCTGATTTGGATTTCGGGTTCCATGTCTATAAAGAAAGAATGCAAATCACCCAATGTAAGTTAAAGAGGACATGAAAGTAATTGCAAATTTGCAAGTAAAATCTCTATAACTTACTTCTGTTTCTTTTGCTCTAAACAAACACTCTTGAACTCTCTTCAGCTTCTCTTCGATCCATTGTCTTAAAAGCCGCAATATAATCGAATCAACTTCATAAGGAACCATCTCTCGAACCAGCCCTTTTCCACCGTCATCGAATTCCTCCGAATCTTCAGCCACCATTTGCACCAAAACCTTCTCGAGCTTCCCTGCCGTTTGCAGAACCTCCACAGTATCTCTAGAGATAAACGATCTTCCTGCCAAATACTGCATCAAGATCGAACCGTAGCATTGGTGAAGCGACACCGAGGCAACACCAGCAGCAACTGAATGCCATCTCTTGAGTATCGGACTGAAACATTCGCGCTCTCTTAACGCTAACTCCTCTGTTTCCTTAGCTAGCTGCAATAGTGTTGCAGCCGCTTCTTCTCCTTCCTCTGTAGCTGCGATCTTAGCTTTTGTGTTCTCAATCACCTGAAAGCAATAGTTTCATAGCCTTAAAGAACATCAATACAAGAAAGCAATCAGTAAAACTTTGTTTTCTAGTTGAGTATAACCTTAGAAAATGCGTTTTTAATAGACGCTCTTATGTAATAATCGACGCGGTCTCCTGAATAATCAATCAATTTAACATCGCCTTTTTCTTGTCCTTTCCCTTGAGAAATTGTCACATCCTCTCCCAAGATTCTTGACGACGATAACGCCAATGGGAGAAGATTCTCTATCAATCCCACATTTCCTCTTTGGAAGTAATCATGGTAGCTCAACAACCTAAAATAACCACAACCACAGTCCGATTTTCAAACATTTTAAAACAGTAGTTTTCCTTGCTTATATATAAGTAAAAGGTACCTTTTCTCGGTCCATCCTTGCATAGAGGCCAATGTCGAGGTCAATAGTTTTACATAGAGAGCTTCGCGGTCAAGTTTTTTAGCGTCATTAGCAACTTCAGCGAGCATAGCGTGGGATGCGCCGAGCAAGTCCGGTTCCATTTGTGACGTCACGACGTATTGATGAAACAAAACCCAAGTGAAACATAGATTATGCACGGGTCTTGTGATCCCTAGTGTTGACCAAGTCTTCTTCATTAGCTCTAGAAGCTCATCGATCTCATCGAGCACCAATGTCTCGTCTCTAACATCGAATATCGACTGCAGCAATGCTACATAAAGATGAATGTTGAGAGGGTAACCATCAGCCCAATGGCAAACATCAGTCGGGTTTCCATTAGTGCTGCGCCAAGATAAAGACACGACTACGTTGCAGAGTGTTCTCATTGTATCTGAGTTTTTGCTTGTGTCAATGGATTTGTTCTCGCTTTGTCTAACGATCTCCCTTAAACGCATAGCGTAGTTGTTGGTTTTGTCTAGAGGAATCGATGGGTGAAGGAGAAGACCAGCTTCAAGGACTTTGAGTTGTCTTCGTTGCCACAGCTGGTACTCGTTGCCATCGCCAAACTCTGATGTTTTCAAGTGTCGGAGAAGCTCTAACGGCAAGATTATTGTCTCTGCTCGTCTACCTGTCTGGAGATTTAACAAGAAAAAATAATTGAAGTTATTGTTAAGGCATTTCAACGTTTTTCATTAACATGTAGAAGAAGCAAGCAAAAAAAACTTACTTGACCAACAAGCGTTCTCAATAGGGTTTTCCGAAGCCGACTATCACTCTGTTCTGTCACCCTCATTTGTTGCCTCATGATCTCTGCCGAAGTTAACGGCCTTCTAGGCCGAGAAGGCTGGACCGTCAAAAATCCGGTTCCAGGGCTAATATGTCCAGAGCCACTACCAGGGGACAGTGAAGTTGCCCCGGCTCCTCCAACCGCTCCTATAGTAGACATTCGCCTAGAGGGAGACCGTTTAAGCATCTTCAACCCTAAAGCCCGTTTCACCCGGCTTGTCGGGGTTGTCACCACCTCTTTCCTTCCCGAAAACCCAAACCCAGACCCAGAACCAGACCCAACACCACCAGGTGAGGCGCCTGGTCCTGTTCCTCCTCCTCCTTCCCCATGATGGTCGTTGTTATTGTGCGTAGAGTAGAACGTGAGAGCAGTCCTACCTCCAAAACCAGGTGATGACCGACAAGCCGTGAAGAAGATCTCATAAGCCGTCTCACGGATATCATCCCGGTCTAGCCCGTCAAGCTTCCCGAATGGCCAAAGAAGGTCGGTATTAGGACAAACCACCGCGGAACCACCTCCCATATTAGAGATAGTTACCGAGAAGGACTCCCGCCGGTGATGATGGGTCATGGCGGAAGAGGAGAGGGTGGAGGGACGATTTGGACGGGATTTATGAAATTAGATTGTCCAATGAGAGAGGAAAGAGTGTGAGAGATGACATTCTTGTTTAAAATAAGGCACTTTAGAAACAAACCCAAAAAAAAAAAAAAAAAACAAGAGGAAGACAGAAATTGAGGAGGTGGAAGAGGAAGGAAACGAGTTGAAAAAAGGTAAGCTACAGCAAATTTTTCTGTGCTGAAGAATGAGAGAGGATGTGAGTAAAATTAGGAAAATACACAAAATTAAACCATAATTAGCAAATCTACTATTTCTAGTAAATATTCTCCATCCAAATCTCATCTGTAATCCATATATTTGTACTAGATAGTTGACAGCGTGATAACACATGTTTTTTTAATAATTTTTTCCTTTTAAAGTAGCTCTTACATTTTTTCTTTATTGGCCATAGAAGAAAAAATTTCCTTTCAAAGTAGCTCAATGATGGCCAATAAAAACAATTTTTTTTTACCGGTATTTTCTTCTATGGGTCTTGAATTAACACGATCGAGTAACATTTCTTTTACCGACCGGAAAATTCTAATTTTTTTAACACTAAAAAATACTCTATTCCAAATATTCAATTCACATTTCCATCTCTTGTCAACAACACTGACCAGCAACTTTTACATTATCCACAATTAGACTAGCAATATCTTAGTAAATCAATTTCCATCTCTTGTCAACACTGACTAGCAAAACTTTTTTTTATCGAATTCCGATGTTCGAACAGTTACAAATTAGATACGTTGTGTGAAAAATGTAAAGTTGTTAGAAATTTGGCCTTTATGAGATGTAGGAAGCCAATTATGTGGCAAATCCAAAACGTATACGGATTACGAAAGAAACATCTTGTTGAGTTCTTCACTTTTGCACCCATAGATTTGTAAAGTAGCATTCAATTGTAGGCATTAATATTTAATCGGAAATGGTCTAAATCTACAGTTAAACGGTGTATTAGAGATGGGGTTTAATGAATCTGTTGGAGATAAACACGAGTTTTTCTATGATCAGACAAGGTAAGTTGTGGCATCTCGATCTGTTTGTGATTCCAAAGCTGTTTCGTGGATGCGTGAGGTTCCTCTTCTTGAATCCTAGAATATGTAGCCGTCACAAGCCCATCTCATAATAAGTGTGAGAGAGGAGGATTCAGCGACAGGAAAGGAGGAAGCAGTTTGGAGTTGATAATCTGATGCATCATATCAACGAAAAGAGAAACACCGGCAAGTGACTTTTATAGAGAGGAGGCCTTCTCATACTATTAAAACCACTTAACAATGTCTTGAGAAGCTAATGAGATTTAGATACATGATTGATATGATCATGGGAAGCACTAAGGAAGAAGAGCTTGAACCTGTGCATAGTGCTGAGTTTGAACCGAGGGAACAACTTGTAGCCGAGGGATATTTTATGGAAATTTGGACATACATGCGTTCAAAGAATTTTTCCAACCAAATCTGGAGGAGTTAAGCTACAAACCAACTTGTTCCGGAAACTAGATTCATCAAAGAAGCCGTGAAAATTGGATTCACAACAACGCCTGTTCAGACGTGAAAGTTATGAATTTTACAAACTGGTGGATCTCTTCCAGACCCTATTGCGCAACTGAGCCAAAGTTTGTGTTGTCCAACCCAACTCAGGTCTGATCTCTCTACAAAACCAATTGGAGAATCTTACTAGATCTCTTGTGTTTCTAACAAGCCCAAGATCAGCAGAAATGTCCATTGGATCACAAAGATATGAATTTTACAAACCAATGGATCTGCTTCAGGCCCAAACATTCGTCCGAGCCAAAGATTGTGTTGCACAGCCCAACTTAGGTTCGATATCAATGCGAGAGCACTTGAAAAATTTCAATATTGGATCTCTTATGGATCCAACAAGACAAAGATCTTAAGAAATGGCCACCGGATGCCAAATATACAGCCCATTTGCCAAACTCGGTCCAGGTCCAGCCGCCAGGAACTGTTCATCCGCCCACCACCCTTGCAAGTGTGATTTCTTTTTGTGCAAATGTGATTTCTTTTGTGTAAGTGTGTTTTCTTTTATGATTGCAATTGCTTTTCTTTTCCTTAATTTATGATGTGTGTTTACTCAATTATAGTTAGTTTCTAGCTAGAGTTAAGTTAATTTCTATATCTATATATGTGATGTAAAATGTGTGTAATCAAAACAACCAAATTTTTATCTAAGTGATTTCTTCTTTTAAAGTGAGAGTGATTCTCCTTTGTTTATTTGAGAGTGATTCTCAAAGTCTAATCTAAGGTGTGTAATATCCTTGATCAAAACCTGATCCTAGTGTGTCATATCTATTGATCAAAAACGTTTTTCTTAGTGTGTAATATCTAAGAGATTTGCTTGTATACCAAAGGTTTTTTTGCAGCCTTTGTGCGACTCAACGTTCCACACCCTTTGTTCTTAAGAGCTTTACGGTTTCTTAAGAGACATAGCTTATCCCGTGCCAACTTCGAGTGCCTTCCTTGGGAGATTCGTATCAAGTGGTGATAACACCATATTTTACATGTTTTTAGGACTTTGTTTTCATATGTTTTAATCCCACTTTGTATAGTTTTGTGATCTTTTCATGCATTTGAGTCTCATTTGGTTTTAACTTGCATTTTAGAAGTTCTAGAGAGTTTTGTGTCGTTTTTGGCTTGCTGGAGCCTTTTTCAGGTGTTTAGGAGTGCTTAGAGCAGCTTGGATCAAAGAAGACACTTGGAGTTCTAAGGAAGATCGAAAGAAGAGCAAAAGGAGCTCAAATACACTTCCGATCGGTTACAAACCGATCACTGAAACCGATCAAGATTTCCTGATCAAGACGATGTGCCTGAAAGATTCAATCGGAAGAACACCTTGCCCTTTGAATTAGACTGGAAGGTCTTAATGAAAGTTATGCTAAATTGAGTTAGCTTTCTAATGGAAGTGGTTTTATGTCATTACCATCAGCGGTTCGCGAGATGCGTTTGATTTAGTGAAGACATGTCTTTACCGGAAAATGCAGCGGCAATCCGAAGCAGCTGAAATATCATGTCGTATGAAAGCCTTCCCGTACCCAGTTTAATCTCAAATTTGGTCACCAGATATAAAATTGAGTTAGCTTCGCGTGAGCGTTGGATTTGTGTCATTCCGGGCTGTGGTTCAAGAGTTATGGCCGATTTAGTGAAGAGATGTCAAGCCGAAATCGTCAAACCGATCGCCAAGGTCGACGCCACCATTTTAACAAGCGAGATCGGTTACAAACCGATCCCCATAACCGATGCCGGCACTTTAGTGACCCATTTTTGTATTTAAGTCATTTTTGTGCAATAAAAACATAAGTCTTCTTCTATTATTTGTGTGTGACGACCCAAGAACTCTCTCTAGAGTTTCTTGGGTTGTTTTTCATGTATAATCCACACTTTTGAAGATTTCTTCAATCTTGTTTCATATTATCTTTATTTGATTCTTCTTCTATCTTTTAATCGGTTTAGATTTGTGATTCTTGTTGTTTTTGTGAGTTGACTTTTT
>PKMM01044379.1:1317700-1434128 GCA_002933915.1 Eutrema heterophyllum | reverse complement strand
TTGAGTTAGCTTCGCGTGAGCGTTGGATTTGTGTCATTCCGGGCTGTGGTTCAAGAGTTATGGCCGATTTAGTGAAGAGATGTCAAGCCGAAATCGTCAAACCGATCGCCAAGGTCGACGCCACCATTTTAACAAGCGAGATCGGTTACAAACCGATCCCCATAACCGATGCCGGCACTTTAGTGACCCATTTTTGTATTTAAGTCATTTTTGTGCAATAAAAACATAAGTCTTCTTCTATTATTTGTGTGTGACGACCCAAGAACTCTCTCTAGAGTTTCTTGGGTTGTTTTTCATGTATAATCCACACTTTTGAAGATTTCTTCAATCTTGTTTCATATTATCTTTATTTGATTCTTCTTCTATCTTTTAATCGGTTTAGATTTGAGATTCTTGTTGTTTTTGTGAGTTGACTTTTTGTGTTCTTCATGTTCTTAGTATGTTCTTGATGTTCTTGTGAATAGCTTTTTGTTGGATCATGATTAGGCTTGATTTGGATGGTTTGATGATTGCTTGTTGATGTTTATGCTTAGATAATCATTTGTTCACATGTTTAGAAGTGATCTTAATGCTAGAGTTGAATTAGCTACTCAATTTCTAGATCATGGTCGATTTACACTCGAGAGAGGTTTGGTAGATTGTTCTAGGAAATTTCTAAACGTGCTTTTCATTCTTAACCGATAGCCATCGTGATTAAGGTGAATTGTTGGCTTAAAAAGGACTTACGTTTTATGCTTGTTGATAATTTGGTTGCAATTGAGAGATTAGCTAATTCAAATTATCAATAAAGGGTTTAGCATCATGAGAGTGAGTTAAGCTATTTGTGTGTTCCTTGCCAAAGATTGAATGTTCATTGAATGTTTATGCATCACTAGTAATTTGTCTTGATGGTTAGATGATGGTGATTTAGGATGATCTTTGTTAATTCTTTCACTTAGGTTCTTAGGTTGATTCTTAATGCTAGATTTGACATGATAAACCGAAGTTTAGTACTACACCTAGATTAGGTAGTTCTAGTTTGGCGTGACAAACCGAACTAAAGCTACACCCTAGGATTTTTGGTCTCGTCCCATGCTTTAGGGAAGAGATTCGAGTAAGCGGTGTTAGTACTAGATTAGATTTGTTCATTTGAGTCTTGAACCTAGGCATTTCACTCCTAACCCGAGTCTAAATGAATTGCTTGAACCGAACCTTTTGTGAGCTTTACATATCATTCACAATTGGCCATTGTAGTTTAGTGTGTTTAGTGAACTAATTGGACTTGTGATTAATGCTCATCGATTATCTTTGATTGCAAATGAGAGTTTATGATAATCGGGTAATCGATGAAGAGATTGATACCACGAGAGTGGGTTAGTCTTATGTTAGTGTTCCATGTTCTAAGATAGCGTTTAATGCTTCTAAATTGATCATTGCTTAATTGTTAGTAATCTCTTCGATAGTTTAAGCCATGATCCAACGTTTTCTCTTTGTGTTTTATTTTCTTTCTTTTATTTTCTTTATTGCATTTTGATTTCTTTCTCCTTTATTTTTGTATAAAACATAAAACCGTTTTTGCTCTAGCTTAGTTTGTTTCTCGTATCTTTAGTGTGTAATCTTTATTCTCTGTGGGATCGATCCTAAAGTGCTACAATGACATACCGTTATGATTGCGGTAGTGTGCGCATTAGGTTAATTGGTGCGGGTAAAAAACACACGAAATCAAGTGGTATCAGAGCAACACTTGAAGTTTGGTATTCGTTCATCTCTCCATGTTTTCCATCTTCTTACCCAAAAAAAAAAAAAATATGGTATCACTGGAAGCATTTCTGGCCGAGATGCAAATAATGATCAGAACCGATGTGGAGGTGCTTCATCAAAGGCTAGATCGGGTGCAAGGAGTGGCACCAAGGAGGCAACCACGAGACTTGGTTGAAAGAAGAGAAGAAACTCGTTCGAGGCAGCCAAGAGACGAACTCCTACAGGCGTGATGATTTTGCATCACAACAAAGCCAAAGAAGACCGAGAAAAATGGAGGAAGAGCCCAGCTACAAGTTTGGACTGCTCAAAAAGAGAGAAGCAGACCTGCCTAATTGGTCCCCACGTCTCGAGCACAAGGAGCCAAGATACTTGCAGTCAACGAAACCACGAGAAGAGCCCATTCAGAGGAGAAGGAAAGAACAACAACCTGGAGATTCTAGTTTGCAAATTGAGGCGTTGCATAAGGCGTATTTGGATGAGAAGTATATGGCTAAACCAAGTAGAGAGTCAGAACCGTACACAGCAAACCAAGTTGCTAAGAGCAGACCCGGAATTGTTAAGCCAAAGGTAGACGCTCCACCTTACATGGCGAATTAAGTTAACAAAGGCAGAACCGAAGCTACCACTTCAAAGTTCCGCGATATGCTATGTTTTAAGTGCCAAGGAAGAGGGCACTATGCGAATGAATGTTCCAACAAGAGAAACAAGAGTCAAATACCACAAACTCAACTCAAGAAATTCAGTGATGTCGGAGTTCAAGCCAGCTTAACCGAGGAGATCATTGTAGTAGCTGAACCAGGGACACCATGCTGCAAACCAACTGAGGATGATCATTCTGACCGACCAAACACACATGAGGAAAAGATCAGTCGAGCCATATTGCCTGTGGTCCAGCCCAAAACCGGAGTTACCCAATACAACCTCTACGATCCATCTAATGAAGCTTACATGCCAGTTTTCACAAATTTGTGCTCCCTACTGCCAAAGCATGATCCGGTCACGATCCAACTCCCCCACTTGGATCTCTCATGGAGCAAACCAGCAGAAGGTCTGACCTGGATCAACCCAAAACCGCTCAAGGAATGCAAATCCTTCTCACGGGTCATTGTGGAGCCAATTGAGAAAACCGCTTATACTCTTCAATCAAGCAACAACTTCTTGCCATATTTGGAGTCTTATGATGATGTTCTATCACTTAGACAACTTGTTCACGTCCAGAAGCAGCTAGAAGAAGGTTGGTCTACCTTACACTCGCCTCATCAAATCAGGAGCCATGCGCAGCCAACTTTAAGGCAACCAACGGCCTTGATTCTTTTGGCCATGGATTCTCATCACTCTGGATCCCTGCCTCAATGTTACTCATGGCTCTATCTCAAGATTCCCAGGGAAAGGAGAGCCTCACAAGCTGTCATATTTGCCCGAGTGATTAAGATATGAAAGGCTAGCCATTTTCAACTCGTGAAAAATACGAGCCATCCATTTGATCCCGGTGTATATAGCTATGATCAGGATTTGAGGTCAAATCCTTTTTAAGAGGGAGGAGATGATATGATCATGAGAAGCACTAAGGAAGAAGAGCTTGAACCCGTGCATAGTGCTGAGTTTGAACCGAGGGAACAACTTGTAGCCGAGGGATATTTTATGGAAATTTGGACATACGTGCGTTCAAAAGATTTTTCCAACCAAACCAGGAGGAGTTAAGCTACAACCCGACTTGTTCTGGAAACTAGATTCATCAGAGAAGCCGTGAAAATTGGATTCACAACAACGCATGTTCAGACGTGAAAGTTATGAATTTAACAAACTGATGGATCTCTTCCAGGCCCTAGTGCGCGACTGAGCCAAAGTTCGTGTTGTCCAGCCCAACTCAAGTCCGATCTCTCTACGAAACCAATTGGAGAATCTTACTAGATCTCTTGTGTTTCTAACAAGCCCAAGATCAGCAGAAATGTCCATTGGATCACAAAGATATGAATTTTACAAACCAATAGATCTGCTTCAGGCCCAAACATTCGTCCGAGCCAAAGATCGTGTTGCACAACCCAACTCAGGTACGATATCGATACGAGACCACTTGGAGAATGTCAATGAATCTCTTATGGATCCAACAAGCCAAAGATCATAAGAAATGGCCACCGGATGCCAAAGATACAGCCCATTTTCCAAACTCGGTCCAGGTCCAGCCGCCAGAAACTGTTCATCCGCCCACCACCCTTGCAAGTGTGATTTCTTTTTGTGCAAGTGTGATTTCATTTTGTGTGAGTGTGTTTTTTTTATGATTGCAATTGCTTTTCTTTTCCTTAATTTATGCTGTGTGTTTACTCAATTATAGTTAGTTTCTAGCTAGAGTTAAGTTAATTTCTATATCTATATATGTGATGTAAAATGTGTGTAATCAAAACAACCAAATTTTTATCTAAGTGATTTCTTCTTTTAAAGTGAGAGTAATTCTCCTTTGTTTATTTGAGAGTGATTCTCAAAGTCTAATCTAAAGTGTGTAATATCCTTGATCAAAACCTGATCCTAGTGTGTCATATGTAGTGATCAAACGCTTTTCTTAGTGTGTAATATCTAAGAGATTCGCTTGTATATCAAAGGTTTTCCGCAGCCTTTGTGCGACTCAACGTTCCACACCCTTTGTTCTTAAGAGCTTTACGGTTTCTTAAGAGACAGAGCTTATCCCGTACCAACTTCGAGTGCCTTCCTTGAGAGATTCGTATCAATGATTGCTCTTCCATCTCTTCTGTGTGCCCACAAGTTGTGTAATCCTAAGGATCTCTTACCATCTAAGGGAAAAACATTGATCCAAGTTGCAGACTTACTTCCCATAGAACTTTGCAGAAAGTTTCATCAGCGACCAAACAGACTAGTTTTAGTCAGGGCAAGGATTCCAACCTCGTGTTGATTCTGAGAAATTCGAACAAGTTGTGCCGCTCTGCAGACAACACAATATCTTGAGACTGCCAAGTTTCCTATTTCAGCAAACGCAAAATTCTTGACAGCCATTGTTTCTCCTTCTGTAACAACAACACGCGCAGGCATGGAAGAGAGTTATGTATGAAATCTCAAAAGTGGTTTTTTACAGCTACAGTTACTGCGAACATTACCAAGAAGCACTTGTTCTAGTAAACACCTTTTTCTTATATCCCATTGCACACCAAGCAAAAAACTCTTTACCTAAACAGAAGAGATGCAAAGCAAGAATCTGGAAAGGAATATTCAAAAGAATGAATGCAACAAAGAAAAGATGAATTATGATAATTTGGAGGAATTATTGTTAAACACAAACACTAGAATAGAGAAAGAAAACCATTCCAAAGCGACAAATATAAATAAGCACGCAAACTTAAAAACTACAACTTCATAGGAAATACTAAGTACGACTCAGCATCCAGAGTGCCTGAAAACAACTTATTGAGAAACTAACAAAAGAGATAATCCAGCGTAGGTCGACTTCCTGGTCAAACCGCCCCAGAAGTGGCATCATTAAGGCGGAAAGAGGAGGTTTCAAGGTCAGGGATAAAACCACATTGTAGTAGTCTTCATTCCTCAATCACTGTTGTTGAGCTTGCCTACCGCTTCCATAACCTCCGCCATAACCAGCTTGCCCGTTCCCTTGGTGATTCCCATAACCTCCAGAACCATCTGAAGCATCAGCATATCCACCGCCATGGCTGTTAGGCATACTGCCAGACCGCCCACCAACTGCACCATAACCAGATGGAGTCCCATAAGAGGAATCATTTCCACCATAGCCATAACCTTGACTGCCATAACCTGCAGATGCACCTCCTTGACCCATCACTGCTGAACCAGGACCAGAACCACCCCACGGAGCAGCATTTCCATATCCCACATTACCGTAACCCGATGGTGCTTGAGCGCCCCACGAACTTCTTGGACCACTTCCAAACCCAGCTCCAGGGACACCAGGATTCCCATAAGGCGCACCAGCTGGATTTCCATACCCTCCAAAACCCCCATAACCTACACCGTTGCCGCCATAACCATAACCGGTACCATACCCAGAAGCACCATAAGGGGCATAACCGCTTCCAGTGTTTTGAGGCGGCATGTACCTATTGGAATCAACACGACCCTCATATCCACTTCCACCAGAACCACCATAGACCTGAAAACCTCCAGAGCCACCACTGCCACGACCACCACCGCTGGCTACTCCAGGATTAGCATCTTTTGGAAGAGCTCTTTTAACTTCTACTTGTTTACCATTCAAATCGTGGAAAGTCTTGTGCAAAACAAGGTCAACCGAATCTTCAGAGTCAAATGATACAAATCCAAATCCTCGGGGGCGTTGTGTTGTCTGATCAATCATAATGACTGCATCACTCACAGGACCGTAAGTTTCAAAATAGGCCCGAAAATCGTCTGATGTTAATGCGGGAGGCAAACCTCCCACGAATATCTTCTTGGTCCGGACGTTGGCGCCGCTATCAAAATTCCTAGAAGCATTAAAATTCCCTGATCTCCCAGCAGGATTCTGCTCTTCTCTAGACATTGCTCTCTTCACATCAACCTAATATATGTTACAAAATTTAAACCATCAAACAAGACGATGAAACCTCCACAAAGCATAAATTTGTACATCCAAATTTAATCAGGAGAGTGGCAATTACTACTGAGAAACAATACTAAACTCAATCTCATGGCGACAAGATTCAATAACTATTAAAACCGTTCCAGAAACAAGAGCAAAATCCGAGTAAATTAAAGAAATTTTCTTACATCTCTATTATCGATATGGTGCTTGTCCTGAAGAACCCTATCAATAACAGCGGGATCCGAGAATGCGACGAATCCGAATCCCCTGGGACGACCTGTAGCCTTCTCTCGCATCACAGTCACCTGCAAAACCTCTCCGTAATTGCTGAAGTACTCTCTCAGAAGATTCTCGTCCGTATCCCATGAAATCCCGCCGATAAACAGCTTCCCCTGATCTGATTCCATTGCTACGCTTTCCCTCTCCACCCTTGTTATACCCAAAAACAAAACCCTAGATTCAACACCGATAAATCCCCCCGGTGAAGAAGAGGAAAGGAGCTGTAAAAATTTCAGTGTCCCGAGAAAATTAGGGTTTGGGTTTGTGAAATCGGGAGAGAGAGAGAGAGAGAAAAAAAAAAAAACAGACTTGGTAAATAGCAGCCAATTGGGTTAAAGAGAGTGAAAGAGATCGACTTAACGAAAAAAAAAAAAGACTTTTCAAATATACTAGCTTCTTATTATTATTTTTTGTTTTACGACTAAATTTCATTAAAATACAGAAGTCCAAAGAAGATGACAAAGTTGAATAAATATTTGCCTAAGCAGGTATATTTGTTTTGCGCTATACACTGAAAACGAAATATTAGAAGAAGAAACGATTTTTGTTATTTTTTTTTTAATATTTTTCTTTTTTTTGTTCCGAATTCCTTTTATTTTAGATATTTAATTTTTTATGTCATATGTAAGAGACTCATTTTGATATTTAAGATGGTTAATACTGTACTAAATCTAAGTGTATATACAAGTAGGACCGTCGCAAACTATTAAGTGATAGCAATTCCAAAACAAGAAGATTCATGTTTTTAAAAAGCTTATTCACACACAAAACGAAAACTAAAAGATATAGCTCAATAGAACTTTATTGTGCAAATAAAGAAAACGGGAAGATTAAACGAAGAACCAAGAACTAAACGATTTTGATAGATATTTTATAAATTGAAGAAGGAGAGGCTGCTCACTCGCGGCCTAGGTTACTTACAATGTCGATCATAACAATATATATCTTATTATATAAAGCTGGATCTCTCAACGTGAGCGTGACACGTAGGATAATTATCAGTCACGAGATCGTGACATTTTTCACAATTAATTTAGATCGCGACATGTGTCAATTTAATTTAAAAAAGTAAAAATGAATTAAAGTAAATATTTAAAAAAGTTAAACTAAAAAGAGGCAATCTTAAAAAAAAAAAAATAATAAGTCTGGAAAGTGATAAAAGAAAACTTAAAACTTATAATAAAGAAAAGTGACAAAAAGAAACTTAAAAGTTTATAATCTACAACCACAACTAAACTTAAAAAAGGAAAATTATAAATATACAATAAACATAAAAATAAATTATTAATTTACAACCAAACATATAACTTTATAATCATTTACATTATGATTAAGATCGCGACATGTGTCAAAATAATAATGTAAAATTTTCTATTGTAAGTTATTTATTTTTTCTAAGAAAATTAACAAAAAGGAAAAGGAATTGTGTTTTATATTATGGAAACTAATAACATTGAAAAAGTAAAGTAAGAGAAAAAATAAAAATTACCATATAAAAATAACAAAAAAACGAATTGTCTTTTATATAATGGAAACAAATAACATTGAAAATGTAAAGTAAGAGAAAATAAAAAGTGTTTTAAAACAAAAATATACGATTCATCTTATTATATAAAACACAATTATTTGCATGATCGCGAATTATATAAAAAATATATTCATAATGTTTTAAAGTTAGTGATTCGCCTGATCGCGACACGTGTAAAGTCAGACGATCATATTTTGACATGTGTTAAATAAATTTTCAATTATAATTTAACACATAATATTAACATTAATAGAAATAAAATTTAAAATCGATTCCTAATCCTAAAAAGTATGGAAAAAATAGTAGTTGTGTTTAGATTAAGAAAAAATATACAAAAATTATAAATAAAAGCTAAAGTTAAAAAAACCATATTTTAGTTTAAAATAAAGAAATTAAACAATATATTACAATCCTAAAAAGAAAAAGAACAAAAGTCAAAGTTTATAAAAAAAGAAAAGGAAAACCATATTTGAGTTTAAAATAAGGAAATTAAACAATAGTTTACAATCCTAAAAACTAAAGTTTTAAAAAAGAAAAAAAACAATTAGTATTTCTATTTATATTAAAAAATTAAAAAATGGAATACAATCATAAAAATAAAAGGAATTCTCATTCCCCACCTCTATATAACCAAATTGATAGCTTCTCAATTTCACAACTAATTAACATTTTTCGTACATAAGTTGCGGGTAATATTTTGTCTAATAGAAAACATGATTACATAAAGAGAAAGTTTCATGTTACGTAAAGAAAAAAGCATCATTGCGTCACGTCAAGTCAATCGATCATATTCTGACATGTGTAAAAGAAATTTCCAAAAAAACCCAATTAGTTTTGACACATAATATTAACAATAGAATGATAAATTTATAATTGATTCATAATCCTAAAAATAAAATTAATAAACAAAACATAAAAATAAAAAAGTAAATTTATCTTAAAAGCCAAAGTTAATTAAAAAAAGAAAAAATTAAAATTAATAGCGGAAAAAATTTAAAACCGATTAATAAAAAAACTTAAAAATTTGGAATTTAATAAACGGTTCATAATATTAAAATGTAATAAAAGGCAACATTCATATATAAAAAAAATCCTTAATTTTTCCATTTATATTAAGGAAACAATGAATTATTAATCCAAAGGGAAAGATTTCTCACCTCTATATAACTATAATTTGGTAGTATGTCAATTACATACCAAAAAATTAAAAGTCCAATAATCGTATCTAAAGTTATTTATTGCATATGTTTCACTAAAATTTTCCTTCAAAGTATATATATTTCATCGAAAACTTTGTTTCAAAATTTATGTATTATATATATTTTCACGGGTGCTCTAATTTTGTTTTCCATTTTTTCGTTTTTAATTTTTTTACGGGTTATAAAATATTAAATTACAAATCCGCATATATGCGGGTACTTATCTAGTATATATATATATATAAATATAATCTTAAACTTGTTTGGAAAACCTAATTACATGGGTTTCTATTGGGTCATAAACATGGGTTTGTATTGGGCTTTGGTGTATACTTCAATACTCCCCCGCAAACTTGGTATCGGGGTGAAAGCAACGGGCCAAGTTTGAAACCGCAAATAGAGATGGCTTGGACAGGAACATGAGAAGTCTAAGCATATGGAGATGTAGATTGGTCATCAATTCACCGAAGAGATAGGAAAACAATTTCTTCAAAACTAGCCCTGGGACTTCGGGTCCGCGGGTCGGGTTTGGGTCGGGTCTTCGGTTTTCGGGCACCCGAAGTTGGAGAGGTCATGACCCAAATCGGACCTGAGAAGAATACGGTTCGGTTTGGGTCGGGTCTTCACGGGTTCGGGTCGGGTTTATGTTTTTTATTGAAAACCGAAATGGAACCAAAAATAAATTCGGGTCGGTTCTGAACCCGAAAACCCAAAATTACCCGAAAAAAACAAAAAAAAAAAGAGTCGGAGATCTGCGATGCCTTAGGGTTCACTGCTTCTACCGTCATCTTCTTCGTCTCCGAGTTCTGAGTCCGGCGAGGCAGTGTTGTTTTCACGAAGCATAGATAGCAAAAAGTGGGAAAGAGGAACACGAAGATCTAAGAATCAAATCAGCTTTCATGATGAGAGGAGCAGTCTACATACCCGCAAGCGAGCAACCTCTCCAATTTGCATTCCAATAACGCCTTCATCCCATCATGTAAGCAAATTTATCAGATCTCCGACTCTTGGATCTCCGGCGAGGCAGTGTTGTTTTCGGAAGGTAATCGCATCTATGAGCCGCCGTAGATCTCCGACGAGAAGCATATCTGCCGCAGATCTCCGTCGAGTCACCACCATTCGGGAAAAAAAAAATTCGGGTACCCGACCGGGTCTAGGGTTTTACCCGAACCGACCCGAGAACCGAAAGAAATTTAGGCAAGAACCGTTCGGGTTTTAGGGCAAAACCGAAACCGACCCGAACCCAATTTTTCGGGTTGGTTCGGGTCGGGTCTAACGGGTCCGGGTTTTATGCCCAGGCTGATTCAAAACCATGTGAAAACTCTTGGTCTATACTTGGAGATCTATCATGACTCACTCAGAGGTATCTTTTGTACTTAGAGAGTTTAGTATAGTCCCTCAGAGGTATTTTTCAACCATTCTTCTCACAAATATTCAGAATTTTCCGTACCCATCACATAACAAACGAGAGACTTTGCCACAACTACTGAAACTCTACAACTCTCTACTTCTCATCCATTTGCCAACAACAATATGCCTTTCTCTATGAGATTTCCACGAGCACCTTGTGTGCACTAAGCAAAACCAGAAACTTGCAGCATATATCAAACCCATCCTTGTATTCTAAACCAGAAACCCGTCCTTGTATTTTAGATTTCAAGCGTTCCAGACCTAGACATCTAACACAGCCATCTTTCCTTCATAAGTTCTGTCTCAGAAGAGGGTACATAGAGATTACCTTGTGATTCAAATCCTACAACATCTCCAACACTTGTTCTCAGCCACGCTTCTTGAATCACGATCTATCAACCCATGAATCTCTTACTCTTCCGCTTTCCGATGAAATAGGAAATGGCCACCGGATGCCAAAGATACAGCCCATTTTCCAAACTCGGTCCAGGTCCAGCTGCCAGGAACTGTTCATCCGCCCACCACCCTTGCAAGTGTGATTTCTTTTTGTGCAAGTGTGATTTCATTTTGTGTGAGTGTGTTTTTTTTATGATTACAATTGCTTTTCTTTTCCTTAATTTATAATGTACAGTGTTTACTCAATTATAGTTAGTTTCTAGCTAGAGTTAAGTTAATTTCTATATCTATATATGTGATGTAAAATGTGTGTAATCAAAACAACCAAATTTTTATCTAAGTGATTTCTTCTTTTAAAGTGAGAGTGATTCTCCTTTGTTTCTTTGAGAGTGATTCTCAAAGTCTAATCTAAGGTGTGTAATATCCTTGATCAAAACCTGATCCTAGTGTGTCATATCTAGTGATCAAACGCTTTTCTTAGTGTGTAATATCTAAGAGATTCGCTTGTATATCAAAGGTTTTTCTGCAGCTTTTGTGCGACTCAACGTTCCACACCCTTTGTTCTTAAGAGCTTTACGGTTTCTTAAGAGACAGAGCTTATCCCGTGCCAACTTCGAGTGCCTTCCTTGAGAGATTCGTATCAATGATTGCTCTTCCATCTCTTCTGTGTGCCCACAAGTTGTGTAATCCTAAGGATCTCTTACCATCTATGGGAAAAACATTGATCCAAGTTGCAGACTTACTTCCCATGGAACTTTGCAGAAAGTTTCAACAGCGACCAAACAGACTAGTTTTAGTCAGGGCAAGGATTCCAACCTCATGCTGATTCTGAGAAATTCAAACAAGTTGTGCCGTTCTGCAGACAACACAGGATCTTGAGACTGCCAAATTTCCTTTTTCAGCAAACGCAAATTTCTTGACAGCCATTGTTTCTCCTTCTGTAACAACAACACGCGCAGACATGGAAGAGAGTTATGTATGAAATCTCAAAAGTGGTTTCTTACAGTTACAGTTACTGCGAACATTACCAAGAAGCACTTGTTCTAGTAAACACCTTTTTCTTATATCCCATTGCACACCAAGCAAAAAACTCTTCACTTAAACAGAAGAGATGCAAAGCAAGAATCTGGAAAGGAATATTCAAAAAAATGAATACAACAAAGAAAAGATGAATTATGATAATTTGGAGGAATTATTGTTAAACACAAACACTAGAATAGAGAAAGCTCTAAAAAAACCTACTGAAATAGGTAACAACAAGATAAATTGAAATAGCTCATTTGAGCTTTATTATGTGCAAAGAAATAAAGAGAACAAAAGAAATTTTGGTTGTCACCAATAACAAAGAGATTATGGATTAATGTTTCATAAATATGGAAAAGGAGAGTTGTCTCAAAACAACAAGTTACATCTCTTGATCACTTAACATTTTTAGCCTAAGACATCATATTGGCTTTCGTTTAATATTAAGTATATTTGATGCATTATTTGATTTTTTAAATAGATGTTCCAGTTTATATCGAAGCCTTGTAGAATGTGGTCAATATATACACCATAGACAAGACAACCCTGGTATGCCTCATATGTGATTGGGTAACCGATAAACATTGTATTTATCGATTGCGGAAATACGTAAGTCATAAGTTAGATATGGATATCAATCAAATCAAAAGATTATGCTTTGGTTCAGCTTTTGGTATGAAATCGATCCAAATTTAGAAATAAAGAGAAAGAAAACAATTATTGTAGAGTGCTTAGTCAGGAATGTGAACGTTGAAAGAAGAGGCATTGGCATTGCCACATAAATGTAAACCAAAATTTGTCTTTAACGGAATTTGAAGCATATTTATCACTTTTCCAAAATTGCTTAAAATGGGCCACACAAGGCCCACAACTCACAAGATAAGACAACCCATTGAATCTGGATTACAAAAAAAGCTATAAAATGTTTTACGAATTATACACGGATTTTTTTTTTTTTTTAACGCTGAAATTTTTATTTTAATATTAAAATCTTGAAACATACAAAATTTTGAGGCGGTTTGGCGTTAGGTTTTGATGACTTGTTAAGATATTTAACAGTTCTCAAAGCTATTTTTTAGCCAAACATACTTTTTATTTTTTTTAAGTCTAAAATTTATACAGCCAAACTTTATCCTTTTTTGTCTTGTTTTAAAAAAAGTACGTGAGAGAGACTTTTCTCTAAAAAAGTAAAAAAAAAAAAAAAATTTACTTTTTCTTTCTTTTTCTTCTTCTCCAAAATTATTTAAAACTCTTTATAGATTTATATATAATTTATCACTAATAAATTTTAATTGATTAAGAATTATCCTTTTTGAGATCCATTTTTTATTTTTTTCAAAGTTTCATTTAATATTTTTAAATTGAACAAATATTATATTTCAATAAAAAAAAAAATCTACAGGTTTAAAAGTAACAGACAGCATAAGTTTCTACAGCCAAAAACCTTTTAACAGCATAAGTTCACAATCAAAGTTCTTGCAAAGCAACCCCTATATCTCGATGAAATCCACTTAAAGGGAAATACATATATATCTCTGATAAATTTGCAAACCAACAACAAGACAAATACATATATCACCGAAATCTCTGTACTACAGTCTTTCTAAACCATTTATTTATCCTTTTTAATTCACTTCAAAAAATAGCCGGGAAACAAAATTCACTTCATAAAATTTTGGTTTTTTTGGAAAATTTTGTTTTTATAGGTAAATAATTTCACTATGATATTTGGTTATGCATAGAAAACAAATAGATGCCTTTTATTTGGCACACTTCTCAGCACAACCTGAATAGAAGAAAAAAAAAATTGAATTGTGGTTGCAATAATTGTTTTTGTCTCTTCTTCGTAAATAAAAGAATAAAAATAAACTCCGGCATAAACTCCGTGAGGCCACCGTCACTTTCATCTTTCTTTTTTTGAAATCCCAACGTTCCTATTTCTCTATTCAAACACATCAACAAGGCCAAAAACAAATTAACAAAATCATCTCTCTTCGTCTTCTTCTTCCGAAACAGAAGAAACATCACCACCAATGGGATGTTTTATGGGTTGTTTCGGTCTCTCATCCAACAAAAAACGCAGAAATTCCACCAGAAAAATCCTGCCTCGAGATCAAGTAAGCTTTTCTTATTTTCCCCAATAAGTCAAAGAACACTCTCTCTCTCTCTCTCTTAGATCCCCAACATTTTTTCTTGCAGAGAATCTGTAGCTATGAGCCTCTACTTTCTTCAGATCCGGCAGATTTCAGTACTATTGTAGATAACCCTGAAAAGATCTCGAATTCGAACCTCAGGTCAGTGTTTTTTTCCGATTACTATGTTTCAGGGATTTGGATTTACTCAAAAAAAATGATACTTTTTGCTCCGAGATTATCTATCTGATAACCGGTTATGAAACCCGGATTTAGCAGTTCATGAGTTGGATTGAAATCTTCTATGGATCCCTTGTAGAAACATGTGATCATTTAACAATGGCTGTTTTTCTGGTACTGTGTCAGGTGTGAGGTAGAGGAGGAGGAGGAGGAGGAGAAGAAGAAAGGGACAAAGAAGACGAGGAAGAGAGTCAGGTTTAACTTGAATGTACAAACCTATGAACCAATTCTACCAACAAGATACGAGAACTATTGCAGTGATGATGAAGAGGGAAAAGGAGAAATAACCAAGGGATCTTCGGTTATCGTTAAGAAACCAGAGGATTTGAGCAGTAGATCTGTGTATCCTTCAAACTATAGATACCACAATTGCGTGGATAGTTTCGAAGATGAAGATGAATTGGGTTATGGAGAGACTGATTTGGATGATGAGGACTATTATACAGATGATGAAAACGACTATGAAGATGAAGATGAAGATGAAGATGAAGATGGTGACCAGGACGTGACACCCCTTTTGAATCCAGTGGAGAATACCGCGCAGTGGAAAGCGGTTAAAGCAAAGCCAGTGAAAGTTAAACAGCTAATGAAGGAGAATGCTGAAGCGGATACCGATGATCAAGCAAAACCGCTACTGAATGAGATAATCGTCAATACTAGCCTATCCAATTGGTTGGCCTCACCAAAGAGTTTTCATGGGAATGGTTCGACGACGAGATCCCCGATTGTGGATATCACCAACATGGAGAACAGAGTTTCGCAGTGATTCACTATTGTGAAGAAGAAGGAAAGAAAAAACAGTGTGTTTTGTTGTTTGTTTTTGTATCATTTCTAATTCTTTATGTGTGCAAGGAAATGGAGGTTTGTATCGGTTTCCCCTTTTCGGGTTTATTTTTCCCACTGGTTGTTTCTGCGACAAAATCTTGATAGAGTTGTGATCTTTCAACGTTTTTGCGTCTGATTCTGACTTGGTAAGGAGAACAACTACTCCAAGAAGAGGGGAAAATGATTAAATTGCTGCATATACGATTTAAAAAGTGTGTAATGTTGCAGAAAGACATACATAGTTTACTATCATAACCTGTCAAATCAAACAGCAGTCAAAGATCTTCGGTTTGAAGATCTCTATTGAACAATACAGCAGTAATCTATATCTATATACTCACTCCTGTCACTGAGATGTGACCATCTGATAAAGCTTATAAGTCTACATCCCTCGTTTGGACTGGCTTTTTGTCACAAGTCCTGAGCACAAAATCAGACAGTTACGTGACTCTGATGTCCAATCGCTTAAGTTGGTTCGTCTATACTCACAAAAACTGATTGCTGAAAAGAAGCGAGATATAATGACAAGCTCATTGTTAAACTCCATGTTAATGGTGGTTGATTGAGGGTTTGAGGACTACATAATTGTGCAGATGCAGGAATCTGAATCATCGTCATCTGTATCGCTTACTTCGCTGCAAGCATAAAATAAAAGCAGAAGTAAGATATATAGTTGTTTTCATGAGAACAAATAACGATGTAAGAGAGAAAGTTCTTGAACAGAAAATAACTATTCTATTGGACCAGTAGCAGAGTAATACCAATATGGAACATCAAAAAAAAGGTCACCAGTGGCAGTAATCTTAACTTCTACAAGCTTTCCCAATGATTTTTCGGTCATATTTTAGGTCGCTCGAATGAAGAAAAGGGATAGTTAGTACATTATCTCCAGACTATTTTTCCTAAGTTCACAATCCCCAGATAGAAGTGAGAAACAGGCCTACAAGTTTGTTTCTGCAGTTGTCTACCGGTTAGTAAACTAAACAGTTGCCACAGATTCCACAAAACGCAACCGAAATTCGCAATCAGCTATTTCTTTTGAATGGGAA
Source organism: Eutrema heterophyllum (assembly GCA_002933915.1). NCBI lineage: Eukaryota > Viridiplantae > Streptophyta > Magnoliopsida > Brassicales > Brassicaceae > Eutrema > Eutrema heterophyllum. The sequence goes on along the minus strand of PKMM01044379.1, from coordinate 1,417,746 downwards.
CAAAACTAAGCAATGAGGTATATTACAAAGTCAAGCCAAAGTGTTTCCCATAGACTCATCAACAAAATCACTAATCTAAATGAGTTCCAGGTCAATGCTGACAAATCATGAGCAACCACAAGAATTTCTCTATCGAAACCATTCCTAAACAAAAAGGCCTCCACTCAAAAATCAACTCCAAAACCATGGTATCAGCCAAGTTGATACCAACAGCACGATTAACCTTATATGACTTATGATATGAGTCATGCATTTGCGAGATCATTATCGTCTAAGCGAGAAAAGAATCACAATAATTAAGTGAAAAAGTTGGAAGGAGACAAAACAATCTACAGAGATTATGTTCCTTAGAATGATATTACCTTGGTTCATATACTAAAACCTCAGCAAGATTGTCTCCTTTGTTGTCATTCCACTGCACAGTCCTCTTAATCTTGTCGGTACTTCTCGACATCCCTCCTTTCCTTGGAGGCAATAAACACTGTGACTCACTTTCTTCTTCCTCGGAAATCTGATCTTCAATTTCACTGCTATTTAGACTAACAATAGCCTTACTCTCACATCCATTAGCTTCCTTAGCCTCTCCACGAGTCGTATCCATTTACAGAATCTCAAACACAACGAGATATTAATCTATGGAACGTAAACCCAAATTCGAAAGAATCTGGACAAGACAGAGATCTTAATTCATGTCGAATTCAATCCACCTGATCAATGATAAAAACCCTGACCATTGACCTCGATTTCGCTCCAAAATTTATGGATCCCACAATCAAGCAGGACGATTTGGATCCTAGTGATTGATTTCAGGGTTTGAGTTTGATCCTGGTACAAAACAAATCCAACAAACCCTAAAAAAAAAACCACCAAAATCTCGAATTGCAAAAGTCAATGCTCGAAATCAAAACCCGGATCGACGATCGAGATCCGAATATGAAATCAGAAACTGAAAATGAAAACGCATTACTTACGTAGTAAGTGGCAGCGTTTTCTTTCCGGTAGACGATGGGGAAATCTCAAAATTTTCTGGGGAAAATTAAAAATTCGACAAAAGATTTAAACATAAACAGCAAATCCCCTAATCGTATCCAACCACCAATCCAGAAACCTCGAATTCCCAATTACTATGATCCGACAACGAGAAACAAAAACAAAAAAAAAATACCAAAAGGGAAAGTGGAGGATTGAAATCTGAGAGACGCGTTTCTCTCTGCTGAGTTCTGATTGGATGCCGAGAAAGTGAAAGAAAAAAATCGTTAAAACATAATCAATGGCCAAGATTTAACGTGAGATCGGATTAAGCTTTGTTTGGCGCACGGTAGGTAATCTCGTTATGAGTTCATACTACCCCGTACGTTGACTAAAACATTTTTAATTACCAAACTTACAACTTGTCCAGCTATATTATGTATAATAATAATATAATAGGCTTTTGAGTTTTTCAGAAAAGCTGACAAATTCAACCTTGAGCTTATAAAAATATATAATTAAACAAATTGATAACGTCCTACTATCTAATTAGCACAATTTTATTGTGGCAAACACTATTTGTATATAAATTATCAAAGAAAATGCCAGTGGTAAATAGTTCAAAGGGTTGTTTGTATCATCAAAATGAATTTTAAATTTAACTATAATAGTCATCATAGCAAAGAGGGCGGATAAATTTTACTATTTGATAAAATAATAATAAGACAAATTTAAATTATAAGAAAAAAATATATATATATACGACATTGAGGATAAAGGAGAATGGTGAATTAGTACGTGGGGTGATTATAATATATGTTAGTGAAGTCAAAAGCTTAATATTCGTGTGAAACCGACGCTTAACCATCTATACATCTATCTAATCATTTATTCTATTATATTGGAAATTAACTTCGATTACATTTCAAGTATTGCTTTTAAAACGGTAGGTCCACAGAGGAACAAAACAAATCATTAATGTTCTTTAACCGTAGGGTATTTACTTTTGAGGTCCCATAATTTAGCTCAAGTAATCAAAACCAGTGGTAATAAATATTCTATGTTTCATAAAAAATGGTCATTCTGACATATTTTACACATATTAAAAATATTATTAAAAATTATATATTACCCATTATTAATACACTAAACAATTTTTCTATCTCCAATTAATACTTTAAAACAAACATGGTTAAAACTGGAATTATATTCACTAATCCTAAGTCAAAGGATCGAGAAACTCAAGGCCACTATTCTTGAACAACTTGGATTGGAGCCTTTTTTTTTTTATTGAATCCGCCGGGACTGACGGGGCTCGAATCCGCAGCTTCCGACTTGACAGGGCGGTGCTTCCAAAATTATGTATTGAAAATGTAAAACGACATTTTTCGTAAAACGGGAGGAATATAAATCTAGTTACAATATCAAATTTAAGCTGGTTTAATAATTTGAAGATGTACTCTGTTTACCTAAAATTTAGAATCTAACCTTTTGGATTATATAACTCTTTGCTTGGATTCCGTTTTCTAATCCCAAGAAAACCCATCAGATTCCTTCTTTGTTTTACTATGTGACCGTGCGAATCGGCGTTTATCGGATTCCACAGCTTAATCTAACGGCTGAGAGATAAGTCAAAAGGGACTACTTGTCTTACAAAATAAGCACTCATAATGGGCCTACATTTCGATTGGGCTGACAGGTAGGTCTAGTTTTAATGGCTTTCAAATCACACGAATTAGGTTATATGTTTGCTTAAAAACCAGATTAAAATGATTGCAAATTTAGACGTTATATCTTACATTTTACTCAACCTCCAATAATTCACCTACACACACACATACATACAAACAAAACGCTCTTGGAGACACCACACATACATACATCATATAAGAGCCCTGTTAGGGAGCAAAACGCTGCGACAAGCTCGAGCGACCAAAAAAAAGCCTTTATATCATAAAAAAAAAAGTTTGTAAATATAATTATTCTGCCCTCAAGTTTCTTCCGAGCTCTTTCAAGAATGGCATATCTCGAAAGATCATCTCCAACATTGAAAGAAACACTCCTCAAGATATATCGGTAAGCCACTCTCTCTCTCTTTAGTTATCCGGTTCGATTTCATTCCCGGTTTACTTATCTCCGTACCTAACAATCTTTTCCGGTCTAGCTTCAATTGAGATGATATTATTTTAGTTTGCTGGTAAGGTCCTACTAAAAACTAATACAATGTTTCATTGTCCTCAAATCATGATAGTGTTGAAAAACCTATTGAAATCGATCAACATTTCTACGAGTTTGGTTCACTTCAATATCACATCAAGGTATATTTATTAAGGGCCTTGTTATTTGTTTTATTATTTTTTCTTTGATTATTTTATTAGATAACTGTTACAAAATATAAAATATATGATTTGGGCATGTAGTGCTCGATTTCGGATTCAAATACTGTGTATGTGTCGACGTCTACGCTGCTTGAGACACAGGGATCAGTGACGTTAAAGGAGATTTCAACTCACACTTATGAGGTGATTAAGAAAATTGCAGTTGGTGTGATAGATATTGTTGATCCACCAAGATTAGGGTTTCAATTGACCCTTAAGCTTCACCTTGATAATATTCCACGTGGCAAAGGTAATAAACTTATATGATAAGTGTTGAAAAAATAAAATAAAATAATTAGTTCAATTCTATTGTAATGTATGTTCCCCGCTATTTAAGTATAAGGTATCTTCATTTTTAATCTTTCAACTGCAGAAGCGATTAAAATCATTACAAGGGTTTCTGAAATACAAGCGTTCATATTAAGTTGCCAATTAAAAGAGATGCTGAAAGTTATGAATTTTCAAGATGATTCACAAGCGATGAACAACAACAACAACAGGCCCATCAGGATTGTTTATCACCCAACTGAACCTTTCTACGTCTTTAGACAGGTCTAGTTTTTTTTTTAAACCGTATTTTATGTATTTATTTGAGTTACATCCAATGTGATTCATATACAGAGACCGACGTCTAAGTTTTATCGAATCAATATAATTATAAGGATAAGTCTTGAATGTTTTTTATTTCAGCCGGAGAAAATAACGGCGGTGTTTCCAATGAATTTTAAAGACAATTCGGATGTGCTCATTGCCACGTCATTCTTCCAGGTACATTATGAGCATTGAGAAAGTGTAGTTACGATAATCACTGGGATTAAAATGTCAACTGATAAATTAAAATGAAATTAGTTACCCAATTAATTAAAATTTGTATTTTAAAAGCTACAAATTGTAAACAGTTTTCAATAAAACTGTTTGATCAACCACATTTATTTTAGTTATTATGAAAAGAGTAAAAAGTCGTTTTGAAAGAAAGTTAAAAAAAAATTGTGGACCAAATGAAGACACTAACAATTAATTAGTTATATGCTAACAGTAGATAAATAACGTTTTAAACCAGTATAAAAATGTGAAGCAAATTATCTCATTTACGACTAATTAATCACAAAATACTTGAAATATATCATATGTGTTGTAGTTAGAAATACAACGGTCAAAATTAATAAATAATGAAAATAGATGAGTTTTCGATTTATATTTAAGAAAATAAAAACTGATGGACTATCGAACAATAAACAGGGAGTTTACTAGACCAGAATTTTACCCCCACAATATGCATTAAATACGATCCAATATTCAAAATCTGGTTTTGACTATTCAAATTAAATATCCAAGAAGGTGAAACAACTTTGCAAAATTGTACTAAAACGAAATAGGTCGTTTTGAAATTTAAATGATTATCAATATACTTTTCCTTGTCAATTTTTTTATTTTTTTTGTTCAATATTTTGAATATTGGACCCAAACAAAAGGAACTAGTGGAAGTGGGAAGCCGTAAGGAAATGGAAAAGGCACCTCAATGTAATTGGTCACCAATTCCTCCTTTCCAACTTAGAGGAGAACCGGTCCAAGACTTGACCACCAGTTCTGGTTTTGTCTCTTTTGGTACATTTTATTTCCTTTAATTTGTTTATTTCGTCGGAAAAACAAAATTTGTTTATTAATTTCAACCTCTTTAATTAGTATTATTATATACACGAGTTTCAACCTTTTTCTTATTGCAGATATTACCTCACGGCACGTTGAAGGAAAGAGACTAGACAAAACGGTTTGGAACTTACTAAACTTCTACGCATACGTTAAATACCATATTAAGGTAAATTAGTGATAACTTTTTCAGAAGGAAAAAAAAAAGAATATATATTTTATTTTATTTTGACCAAAAAATAATATATATTTATCTTCTTGTAATTGAATTCTCAACCTTTTATTGGTAAAATAGTGTTCGAGAGGGTGCATACAGAGAAGGATGAGAAAAAGAATGGACAGTTTGGTTGAGGTATTTAAATCATATTACACACGAACTTAGAACATATAATAGACATTTGATAAACACAACTTATTTTTGTTTTAACAAAAAAAAAACTTGTTTTTGTTAATTCTAATTACATGAGCAGCTGCTAATTAACACAAGCCTAGAAGAAGAAGCTGCTCAAAAGGGTATCCCTTTTTTTTTGCCTCTTATATTAGGTTTCTGAATTTTGTATTAAATAAATATTTTTGATAATTTATTCTTAATTTCTCTAATATATAGAAGATGGAAGATGGAAATACGTAAAGAAGCGTGTGAAGGTACCTACAGGCAAATTGATGCTGAAACAGAGATGCAAGGAAATAACAAGGAGAGTGAAGATAAGTAAATTCCGGATCAAAATAAACGGCTGTGCTCGATTTCGATTCAATCAACGGTGGATAGCTCTCCCCAAATTCTCTTCGAAACCCTCGAATAAATCATACACAAAATTGGACTAAGTAATCTTAACTTCGAAAGTCTCTCTAATGCATGCATGTTACAATTTAATGCAACAGAAATAAACCTAACGAAGAGTTGGGATGTTAATGCATGCATGTTACGTAAGAGCTATGTACAAGTACCATATTTATACATCAATTGATCTTCCGAGTCTTAATTTTACGTGATAATAATGTTAGATTTATTGTTTTGGGATAGTATATCAACGTTAATATTTTGTAGGCATGCATGTTACGTAAGAGCTATGTATATGTTACGTAATCACCGTTTTAACTTTTAAATGTAACCAATCCGCATGTGACAAAGAAAAATGTAACCAATCAGTAAAATTAACAAAAATAATATTAATGATTTAATGGTCCAAAATAGTGGTAAATAAATATTTTCGGTGATTTAAGTGATGGTGGTATATTTTTCTAATTTAAGTACCTTGTTAAGTTATAATTAATTTTATGAATTTTTGAAAGAGAATCTTAATGTTATTGTATAAAATATACTTTTTGCTTATAATCATATTTCTATTTTATTATTCTTTACGATTACGTTTTAATCCCACTAGATTTATGCCCGAATTACATTTTTAAACATCTATCAATACGAATCGTTGAATATAAATATAGTCATTTAAAGTTTTTAAAATCATTTATGTAAACATTTGTAGAAACAACAAATTTATTTTACCAAAAGATATAAAACATAGATATTGCTAGAGATAACTTGTTCCTTGAAAAAGCAATAAAATTCTTTAGGAAAACCTCATAAGACGAAGAAACGGTATCGACGACCATCATATATGACCATTTATCCCAGAGAAAGTTTCTTCCATATTTAGGTCCCGTGAAGACATCTTTAGGAAAACCTCCTAAGACGAAGAAACGGTATCGACGACCATCATATATGACCATTTATCCCAGAGAAAGTTTCTTCCATATTTAGGTCACGTGAAGACATCTCCTTAGAAACTTTGATGTGCACTATTAACCTAATCATAATTATGATTAAAAGTCAATGTGAACATACCACCACCCCGAAATTAATGTAAATAGGCCAAGTTTAAACATCAGTAAATGCAGATGTGTAAACATAACACACATGACGTTACAACAGGTTTGGTAAGCATGCTTTACCCATAGAAGCAAGCACATTGTGCCATAAGGAAATTGTCAACCAAGTCATAAACGTTCCTATCTCATATCACCAACTACGTTGCATGGTCAAACAATTTAGTATTTTTATATAAAAAAGCTCATTAATTTCACATGCTAAAAATGATTTTAAAAAAAAAATTATTTTAGTTTTGTGCATACATATTTGATATTTCTAAACTTTAGTCAATTTTTCTTCACATTTTGACCGCCAATTCTTTTGTTATCTTTCAAGCTGCACTCGTTCGCTTTCCGACGCTTATCTCTTTTGACTTTCTCTTCACTAACAAATAACAGATTGGAAAGTGGATTGATTTTCAACTCATTGCAGAACTATTTTTTCCTTTTCATCTTCCTAAACTCTGTTTTTTCTTATCAGTTGCATGAACTTTTTGCTGATTTGAGCGTCAAAAAATCTTACTAGCGATACCCATTTGTCGTGGTATGAATGTTTTCACCTATTGTGATGCACGTCAAATCTGCTTATTAAATATCAATTCTTATCTTTGAACCCGTTTCTATCCACCATACATCATATTTCATTGTCACACCTTGTATTCTAACCTTACTATTTAAAACAAGAAAAATTCACTCATAATATAAATTTTTCATATATATTATATTATGATTTTAGCTACAAATAATTTTTGATTTTGATTTTCTTAAAATGTGTAACTTGTTGCAAAAAAAATGTAACTTAAAAACTCATTAAAAAGTCTAAATTTTTCTTGAAAAATATTTATTCTTATATTGAGTAAAAACCGTTTAGATTTTTGTATTTACTATTACAATTAACTTGTAATTTTTCATTATCCTAAATAATTTGTAACTATTAGAAAAATGCTTTTTGATCCATTTAATATATTTTAGCGTGATAATTTTTTTCCCTATTTCTTATAAAGCAATTGTTGCTCCATTAACTCTATGTTAATATATAGTTATATAATTTTATATTCATCCAATCACTATTCAATTTTTTTTGTTCTGTTGTATTTTCTCGTTTTTATTTTTTTTTTATCTTAAATTTGTTTTTGTAACTTTTTTTGATGAAAAATAATAATTATAAAAGTGTGTGAATTAATTGAGTTATTAGCTTTAATTAGTGTACTTCTCTTTTTTAATGAAAAATAATTATTATTAAAAATTGTGTGAAATAATTGAGTCGTTAACTTTAGTTTTAGTTTTTTTCTTTCTGATGTGGACACCCTAGATGGAGAGAGAACTCTCCTATTATATATAAGATTTACAGGAAAAAACAAACGAAAGAAAAAATGTTAAACCCGCACGCTTGTGGTCGGGTGGTGGAGGAAGACTTGGGATTGTTGAAGTGCACCCGGGTTCGAATCCCCCTGAAACAAAAACACATTTGTGTGTGGAAGCATGGGTATGGGCCTAAAAACCCAGACAATTTACATGGTAATCTAGTAACATGCGATTTGGCTATCTCTGACATTAGTCGGAAGGCATTCCAAACTCGGGACAGGCGGTGTGGTGGCCAATATGAATCTCATGGCGCGTTGACAACCCAGGAAAGTTGTGAGCTCTTGGTGTCCGTTGAACCGTTGAATTATAGGAGAAGTCCACTTTGTAGCACATCGGTGCGTTCCTACCGGGGCTGACCGGATCAGCCGATAGGACTTATAAAAAAAATAATAATAATAATAATAAGTGTTGGGATATCAATCCAAGTTCCACATCGGAAGTTTAGACAAAGATTGTCTAATATATAAGCAATGTCCAACTCTGATTAGTATGAGGTCTTTTGGGAAGGAACCGAAAAGCAAATCTGTGTGGGCTTTGCCACTTGGGCCCAAAACGGACAATCTCATACTAATGGGGAGTTGGACATGGGCTTGAAAAACCCAACAGTGGTATCAGAGCCCGGATTCAGAAAATGTGGACCTGGAGAAGTGGGTGTGGGCGTTATGGGAGGGAGAGCCCTCAAGGTGACCTCGCGATTAAAGGGTGCCAGTGCCTTTTGTCGAAAGTCTTCCTGACGGTGCGGAAGGTCAGGCGGCGGGTTTCGTTGGTGATAACGACGGTACAAAATGGGTGTCAAGTTTCGCTGGAGGAGAGGTCAAGGGCATGTGTGGTCCTTGGTTTGATGGGAAGATTGTTGGGATATCAATTCAAGTTCCACATCGGAAGTTTAGACAAAGATTGTCTAATATATAAGCAATGTCCAACTCTGATTAGTATGAAGCCTTTTGGGAAGGAGCCAAAAAACAAATCCGTGCGTGTTTTGCCACTTAGACCCAAAACGAACAATATCATACTAATGGGAAGTTGGACATAGGCTTGAAAAACCCAACAATAATGTTTATTTGCCATTGTACACGTATGGAACGATTTACGCCTACGTGAATAAGACCACACATGTGGTCACATTACTCGTCCGTTTTCATTCATGAAGACACGTCTCCACCATTTCCAAATCGCACCCACTACTTCTATTTTCTTTCATATAAAGCACCACAAAATTGTAGATATCATAAGACACCACTTTGCCTAAGAATATAAACTTCAATTATAAAACTTGTGTAAATGTAAGAACTATAGAGATTGATGCGATACATAAAGAAAACAAGTTTTTCTCAAAACAATTCCACTATATTATCTTTAGAACTTACAAGTATCTCTCAGAAAATTTAGCTCTCTTTAAACTTGAATAAGACAAACAATGCTTGCAAACTTAAATCGAATCTCTCTCTCAAAGAAACTCTAAAAACCTTTATTGCCTTAGAAACTTCGTTCTCTTTTTCGCACACAGTTTCTAAGCCAACCTAGTCCTATATTTATAGCGACTAACAAAGATATTTTCCTAATCTTTTTTAAACTAGAAAAAACTAATTTCCTTTTCTTCTAAATTTCCTTTTTACTTTGGAAATTTACAAACGATAGAAACTCTAAACTTGGGCTTTGGCCCACTTTGATTTCACGTCAACTTCGTGTAGACTTTGTATCCTCTTCTCATCGTGTGATTGACTCCTATGATGTATGCATCTTCAATCTCCCCCTTTTTAGCTTAGTTTGATTCCAGACTTCCTGCACTTCTTCTTATTCGACCACAACACATATGTAGAAACACAATTCAAAGTTTCTTGATTCAAACCACAACCGAAAATCAGAATCTTAAAAGCAACCACATTACGACATAACCAATCTTGTAGAAACATCAAGGAGTCACCAAAAACAAACAAACTTAACTCCCTCTGAACCAAAACACTCTGAAGCCACAAACCCAAAAGACAAAAAAAACTCCCCCTGAACTTCATAAACTCAGAACCTGCATCTTGCTTTTCTCCCCTGCGTGGAAGCATAACTAAGCTAAAAATAACTCAGTTTCCATTACCAGTTAAGGCATTGATGACTGTCTGAAATGTGTCAAATGCTGTACGAAGGGCTTTAGCAACAGGAGTAGAGGCTTCATTGCATGGAATATTAAGAACGAGAGACATCTGGTTTTTATCAGAAGACACAACAGTATCATCACACTCATCATCAATTTCTTCCTTATTACTTTTCCTCTGAGATTTACTTCCTCGTTTGCTGACTCAAGGACATGCTTTCTTGGTTTCTTCTTTGATATTAAAAGGAAGGGGATGATGATACACTTCGCCAGATGCGAGTTTAATGGGATGCTGGAATTCCAGAACCTTGAAGATCAATGCAGGAAACAACATATTCCACTTCTTATCCTTCCATGTAACACATTTAAGGACCTGCTCAAACATAATCTTCCCAAAATCAATTGGTTTCTTCTTTATCAGATTATATAGAAGAATCCTTCTTTCTGGCTTCAAAGTGCAGTGATTACTGGCAGGCATCCAGTTTGCGCAACATAGATGGTAAAGAGCAGCCATTTTGGGAAAACACATAGGTAAAGTAAGTGAAGCCCAAGTAACCAGAATCATTCCTAGTTAGTATATGGGCCACAACATCCATATCCAAAAAATCATCATCATTGGGCTCTGTTGTATCAGAAAGCCCATAAGCTTCATTGATCAAGAAAGGACTAAACACATAGTAGTGTCCACGGATCAGAACTGATAAGGAGTGATAGTCATCCTTCGTTGAGGGCAGTAGAGAGTAAAATTCCCAGATCACAGCAGGAATAAACTTGCTTAAACCCGTCACAGTAGATTTTAACCTAACATCATCAATTACACTCTTAAATTGAAACCTATCAACCTCCCAAAACTTAACCTCTCGTTCAATCAACAATTTCTTTCCTTCAAAAAACTGGTACATTTTGAGAGCTGCAGATTCCTTTTCCCATATCGGCGTTTTTGCTGGAGCATTCTTAACGACGGTCTTTGATTTCTTCATACAGGCCTGAGACACTTTCTCTTTCTTCATCAAAACTCGCTTTCTGGATTGATGAGCTGAGCCTTCGTCAATTCTTTTTTCAGATGATGAATACTCAGACATTTTTTCTCCCGAAACGGAGCCCTCTTCTCGATTCGTTTCTTCCTGAGCTTCTACAGCTATCAATTCTGTAGAAGTAGAATTCAGCGGAGATTGAGGTGTCTTCGGATCAGATGCTATCGAATTCTCGTCACCTCCCATCTTAAGTGTATCCTGTTCAAAGCGAGGCATCCACTCTGAGGTTGAACAGAATCAACAAGAGTCGGCTTCTCCATTGTCTTGCTTCTCGTTGTAACCATCTGCTTCTTCTCGGGTAAGAATCGAAAGTTCTCTTCCTCTCTCTCCTTTGTTTTTTTTTGTTTGGTGCGGCGGCTAGGGTTTGTGAAAAAAAAAACAACCCTTTTTTTTTATACTTCCATGAGCCCTAACCGAGCTGGATAACTTCAATTCCCTTATAACTGAGTAAATCAAACCAATGTAGATAATCCTCAACCCAAATTAACCACGACAACACATTTAACGCATGACTTGAAATTTTTTATTTATTTATTATAATTTTTTTGTCAAAAGAAAATATATACATTTCACAAATTCCCAGAGCAGTTCGTAAATTTACGAACTGACTGAAATCCAACGGCTTTGTGAATAAGTCTGCTAACTGCAACTCTGAGACAACATGTTCGATCACAACATCCTTATTCTCCACAAGTTCTCGAATGAAATGGTGTATGATATCAATATGTTTGGTTCTTGAGTGTTGGACTGGATTCTTGGAGATGTCTATAGCACTCTTGTTATCACACCTTACTAACAGAGGTCCTGAATTCATCCCATAATCTTCAGCCATGTGTCTCATCCATAGTAATTGAGTACAACAGCTTCCCATAGCTATGTATTCAGCTTCTGCAGTGGATAACGATACACAATTCTGTTTCTTACTATGCCATGAAATCATATTGTTTCCTAAGAAAAATCATCCTCCACTTGTGCTCTTCCTGTCATCTACACAGCCTGCCCAATCTACATCACAATATCCAGCAAGATTGTTGTTGGTGCTTTGTGAATATTGAATCCCAAAGTTCAAAGTCCCTTTGATGTATTTTATAATTCTTTTGACGGCTTGTAGATGAGATTATTTTGGCTTGGATTGATATCTTGCACACAATCCTACACTTAAGCACAAATCAGGTATACTAGCTGTGAGATAAAGAAGACTTCTTATCATTCATCTGTATAGCTTTTCATCCACTTCTTCTCCTGCTTCGTCTTTAGACAGCTTTGTAGTAGTACTCATAGGAGTCCTTGCTGCTTTGCTTGTATCAAATCCAAATCTTTTAACCAAGTTTTTAGCGTAAGTACTCTGTGATACATAAATTCCTTCGTCAGTTTGTGTAATCTCTAAGCCCAGAAAAATACTTCAACTCTCCTACAAGGCTCATTTCGAATTCACTCGTCATGTTCTTCACAAACTGATCGACTAACTTATGAGAAGTGCTTCCGAAGATGATATCATCAACATAAATCTGTACCAGCATTAGATCGTTGTTCTCTTCAAGAATGAACAGAGTCTTGTCTACACTTCCTCGTGTGAAACCATTTTTGAGCAGAAATCCTGTCAGTCTTTCATACCATGCTCTTGGAGCATGTTTCAAACCATAAAGTGCTTTCTTCAATTTGTATACATACTCAGGGTGCTCTGGACTTTCAAACCCTTTGGGTTGTTCAACATATACTTCTTCTTGTAGAATTCCGTTCAGAATCCAGAAATCATCAATAAGTGCTTCTTTATGATTCTTGGGTTCTATTATAGACACAAAACATGCAAACTGAACCATCTCTCGGAAGTTTAACTGAACACCTCTTGTTTTTCTTCCATCATGTAGGTTTCCTATGACATCAGTTGAAGAATGATTTTTGTGAACTTGCATACTGCCATCCAGTCTTGAAACAGAATTACCTTCTTCTTCTTTTATATCTGAGAGATCTTTATCTTCTGTTACTCCATTAGATTTTAGACGTTTTTCAGCTTGATTTCTTGAATCTTCTTGGAAAATTTCAGTAGAGAAATCATCAAACACAACATTCCCAGACTCAACTATAATCTGAGTCCTTATGTTGTAAACTCTGTAAGTTGTGCTGTTACCAGAATAACCCATGAAGATTCCTTCATCACTTCTTGCATCAAATTTACCTAACTGATCTTTGTCATTCATGATGTAGCATATGCATCCAAAAACATGAAAATAGCTCATTGTAGGCGTTTTTCCCTTCCATAACTCATATGGTGTCTGGTTTGTTCCTTTCCTGACATATACTATGTTTATGATGTAACAGGCTGTGTTAATGGCTTCTGCCTAGAACCGAGTAGGGACTTTGCTACCATGAATCATGGCACGAGCCATCTCTTGTAGTGTTATGTTCTTCCTTTCTACAACACCATTTTGCTAGGGTGTCCGTGGAGCCGAGAACTGATGTATAATGCCCTGAAGATTACAGAATTTAGTCATAGTTTCATTTTGAAATTCTCCGCCATGATCACTTCGTATCTTCTTGATGTTGGTGTCTCTTTCATTCATCAATTGAAGTGCCCAAATCCTGAAGCTCTCAACTGTTTCAGACTTCTCCCTGATGAATCTTACCCATGTGTATCTCGAGAAATCATCTACATGTACGAACACATATCTCTTCCCTGCTATACTTTCTACTTGCATTGGGCCCATAAGATCCATGTGAATTAAATCCAACACAGATTTTGATTGAACATCTTGCACCTTTTTGTGTTGTACCTTGACTTGTTTTCCCATGTTACACGGTCCACATACCAGCTTTCCCTCATCTTTTAGCTTTGGAACACCTCTTATTACTTCATTCTTGACTAATGTGGTTAAGTTTCTGATGTTCATGTGTCCTAATTTCTGATGCCACAACTGCAGATCATCCCGGGCATTGAAACATTTGTCTGACGGTCTCCACATATAGCAGTTGTTTCCTGCTCAAAACACCTTTTAGAATAATAACACTTTTTTCATCAAGTGCATGACATTCAGTTCGTGTAAAGGTGACTGTCAAACCTTGATCACACAGCTGTCCCACACTGATCAGATTTGCCTTTAAGCCTTCTACAAAGTACACGTTGATGAACGATGGCTGATTTGGACTTGTTGTAGTGCTTTTGCCTTTAATTCCTCCTTTAACACCATCACCAAAGGTAACTTTTCCTTTTGATATCTCTATGAAGTCAGCTAGATATTCTCTTTTACCTGTCATATGTCTTGAACATCCACTATCAAAATACCATTCAGTTCATGTTTGTTCTTCTATAGCAACCCATGCAGTTGTATTCTCACTTCTATTATCTACGTCAGTGAAGTCTAATTCTTCTTCATCTTCAGAATCAGTTTCTGACACATGATCCATGAAGTTCCAGAAAGTCTCTTCTGATGTATCAGAGTCTTTGCATTCGTTTATTGTCATAAAGACAGTGTTACATATAAGTTCATCCTCGTATCTTGGATAGTATGAATTCCCATATAAATCTTTGGATTTTACCCATATCTGATTTTTCTAGCCATTCCAGGTGAACTTTCTCTGACTCCATAATCTATTAATTCTTTCAGGAAACTTGAAACAATCTGCTTTGATATGCCCATATTTACCACAGAAGTAGCAACTTGTCTTTCTGTATTGATGAGTTTGTGTTTGACGAGTAGATCTTTCATAGTTCTGTTCTCCTAGATCAATCCTCTTTCTTCGTTGCAGCTGATGGTTTTCTTCATCCTGATACCTTCTTCCTTTGACAAAAACAGTTTTATCTTGATTAGAATACCCTTGATATCCCAAGCATGTATGTGTTTTTTCAGTTCTTCCCATATTCATGATTTTGTCCAGCTGCTTTGTCCCATAGTTCAACATTCGAACTTGTCTAAGCTTCTCATCCAGATATGTCTGTAATTTGAGTACCTTATTTTTTTCTTCGTTAAGTTCAGCTCCCAGTCTCTCAATCACAGCTTTTAGACTGGATTTTTCTTTGATTAATGCCACATTCTCTTTTGTGATTTTAATCAGAGTATCACAAATTTCTTTGTACTCAGGTTTCAGCTCAGCATCTTCTTCATCATCTATTGATTCATACTCAGGTTCTTCTTCCTCTTTCTTTTCTGAAGAGTCAATTTTGACAGGACTGCTTTCATCTTCTAACTCATCACTCTCACCAATGAAAGCCACAAAATTGCTCAGGTCTTTTTCACTTTCATCATCCTCAGATTCACTTTCCTCTATTCCCATCAATGAACGTTCTCCTTTAGGTTGTTGCTCATTCACACGTTCTCCTTTAGGCCGAGACCTTTGCACTTATAACATTTGAATTCCTTTCTTTTGGCTGTTGGGCATTCAGATTTTAAATGCCCATACCCTTTACATTCGAAACATTGAAGATCTGCTTTCCAGTTATTTCTCTCTTTCTCAGTTGATTTTGTCACAATCCCAGGGCGTTTGTTCCTCTGATCTCTTCGAAGTCCACAGGTGAATTTCTTTACAAGGAGTGCTACTGTCTCTTCCAAGTCATTAGGTTTACTCTCTTCTGCTACAGTAAACGCAATTCCTTTCACTTTCTTAGGTTCTTCTGCAGCTAACTCCATCTCGTAAGCTTCTATCATCCCAACAGCTTCGTCAAACTTCAGTGTATATGTATCCAACGAGACTCTCATAGAAGTCTTCTGTGCTGCAAATTTCGGTGGAAGACACCTTAGTAGCTTCTTCACCAATTTCTTGTCCTTAAACTTCTTACCCATAACCTCAGCTTCATTGGCAATTGAGCATAGCTTAGCACTGAATTCTTCCACATATTCATTCTCGCCCATTCTCAAGTGTTCAAATCTAGATGCAAGCATGTCGAGACGACTTCTCTTAACGTTAGCAGTTCCTTCGTACACTCATTGCAGGGTCTCCCGAGCAACTTTAGCAGATTTGCAACTTTGGATTAACTCAAATTGCTTTACTTCCACATATTTGAAAATTTCACTTAAGGCTTTAGAGTTCCACTTTGCAATAGTCTTATCTTCCTCTGTCCATTCTGACTTAGGTTTTGGAACATCTTTTCCATCTTATCTTTCTTAGTCGGTGGTTCCTAACCATCTTCCACGGCTGTCTAGGCATCTTCATCGATGCTCTTGATGTTCGCTGTCATCTTTGATTTCCACCAGCCATATGTAGCTTTGTTCAGAACAGTTTGCTTCACAAGCACAACTTCTCTAGAGTTCTTCATCTCTTCCGCAGAATCTCACCTGAATATAAGCAAGGTGACTGCTCTGATACCAATTGTAAATGTAAGAACTATAGAGATTGATGCGATAGATAAAGAAAACAAGTTTTTCTCAAAACAATTCCACTAGATTATCTTTAGAACTTACAAGTATCTCTCAGAAAATCTAGTTCTCCTTAAGCTTGAACAAAACAAACAATTCTTGCAAGCTTAAATCGAATCTCTCTCTCAAAGAAACTCTAAAAACCCTTATTGCCTTAGAAACTCCGTTCTCTTTTTCGCACAGTTTCTAAGCCAACCTAGACCTATATTTATAGCGACTAACAAAGATCTTTTCCTAATCCTTTTTAAACTAGAAAAAGCTGATTTCCTTTTCTTCTAAATTTCCTTTTTACTTTGGAAATTTACAAACGATAGAAACTCTAAACTTGGGCTTTGGCCCACTTTAATTTCACGTCAACTTCGTGTAGACTTTGTATCCTCTTCTCATCGTGTGAATGACTCCTATGATGTCTGCATTTTCAACTTGTACATTGGGAACGTCGGCACCCTTGGCTCATTAGTCCTTTCCGCTGAGCCAGAAGTTCAAATTGATTTCATGTATGTTGGGCCATGTGTTATTTAACCCTTAAAGCAAAGAGTTGTGAATGATAGAAAACAGAGAGTTGGTTGCTATCACCAATATTACCGTAGGGTTATTTACACTGAAAGTCACATTCTTCAGTTTTTATAACAAATAAGTCACTTATGACTATTGATGCACTTTTTTATTATTGAGGGGTGTGAAAATCCTTTTTTAGCCTTTGGTTATTATTTTGAAACTCACGATTCTCTCTCTTCGACATTGACAAGAAAACAAAAATTCTCTCGTCTTCCTCCACCGCCTCCTCCTCCTCCTCCTCCGGTAATCGTCAAGCCGATGTATTCTCTCGTCTCGCCTCCTGTGACCCTGAAGTCAAGCTCAAGGCCCTCCGCTTGTTGTGCGGCAGCAACTGTTGTGCGGCGGCTCTGCAATTCCGGTAAGTCCCGAAAGCCAATCGATTTGTTGGGTTTTTTTTAGAATCAGATTTGCATCGGGTTTTTTTAGAGCAGTGTAGAGATTTTTACATGCTTGTGGCTCGATCTGGTTGTTCTAGAACCCTAAATCGAATGGGCAACGATGGGAATTTGATTGTATTGGCGGATGTAGAGGAAGGAGAGATCTCCGATTCTGGGAAGAACACTTCGATTGAAGCAAACGGCGTTTGGGGTCGTGGCCGAAGATTCGTGGATGGTCAGTTGAGAATAAACCAGAGATTCGTGGATGGTCAGTTGACATGTATTATATGGATGGAGTCGATAAACCAGAGATTCGTAGATGGTCAGTTGAGAAAATAAGTTCTTGTTTTGTTGATGCAATCAATTAGGGTGGACATCGTATCGTGGATACAATCAGTTAATATCGTTGGTATTTGGTGATGAATTCTGTTCTGGTTATGGAGCAATGCTGATCTGGAATTGTCATTATTTGAAGGAGCTTCATGGAGTAGTAATTATAGATGAACAAAGAAGAAGGATGAGCAAAGCCCAAATTCAAATGCAGCCAAGACAAATAGCGGGAAACAAGCATCTGATCTTTTAAAGGATGGGTATATTCACATGAGGGCACGAAGAGGCCATGCCACAAATAGACACAATTTTGCATAAAGAGTAGGAACTATGCTTTTCTCTTCTGTTCTCGTTTAGTTGTGGTATTAATTTTGTTAAAATTCTGGTCATTCACTGATGGATATGTGTTATGCACTAAATTTTAGCAACTTGTCCATGTGCACTTAACCACATATACGATTTCTAATTGGTTTTTCTCTTTATTTGTTTGTCTCCATGTGTACGATCATTGTGGTGCTTCCTGCACCGATGGAAAAAAATGATAGTATAATATTATAAGATATCACTATTGAACAAGCAAATTAGATATGGTGGACAAGTGCCGGTGGACAACGTTTGCTTGTTTTGGTAGAGAGGTTCTGATGGACAATTTGCGATAGAGAAGATTTGGTAGAGAGGTTCCGATGGACAACGTTTGCTTATTTTTTGAGCTTTTGTTCCCGTAGACAAAGTATAAACGTAAAAAGAATATGAAAGGGAAATGGCATAATTGGAGGGGAAGTGAATTTTGGAAGAGATTCTATGGTAGTTATGGACAACGACTGATGGACATACATGTGTTGGCGGACAAAGTAACATGGACAACTCTCTAACCCCGCGAAGAAGCACACGAAGAAGGCTCTGATGGACAGTTTTCGGTGGACAAGATACGGTGGATAAGATACGGTGGACAGTAAGCAACAACATGAGTTTGATTTGTTTTCGGCGTATTATTAGATTCTCTTGTTTGCACTTCAATTGATGTGGAGCTTCATGTGCCTGAATTGATTTTTTTTATACTCAAGAAAAGCTTATAAGAAGTTAAGGACACAAGTTTTGTGTATAGTATAGATATAATATGCATACGAATCTTAGATACGTATCCAAATACACTTACTTAAGTTAGAAGGAGAGATGATAAGCTAATGAATGTATGTTTGATAAAATATGAGCAAGAGCTGGAGAATAAGAGAAAAGAAAGATCTCAAGTGGTTTATGAGCGAAAGAAGCAAATTAACAAACTCAAAGCTAATTTGTTGTGATGTTGAAAATCGGGAGTTTGGGTTACGAATTTTATCCCGTATTGTGATACAAAGATTGTAGCGATTTTGAAGATTATCTGGGAAATCGGCTGGTGTAAATTATGTCAGTGGATATGTTAAGTGGGTCGGGTGGGCGTGGATGGAAGTTTATGGATAGTTTCGTGAAGGTTTGATCGGAATTGATGGACAGAGAATGATCGGATAAAGATGAAGAAGAAGCCATGGATGATGAGTCGGATGAAGAAGAAGAAGCTCTCTCCATATTCTGGATTTTAAATGAATAAAAAAATAAAACCTTCGAGATTAGGAAGATGTGAAGGAATTGTTCTGAATTGTTTGATTTTTGAGATTTATGGTGTTGTGGAAGTATCAATTGTGGCCAAGATAACGTGGATAATTAAGCGTGGATATCATATTGTGGATACGTTTATTTACAAGGATCGTATCATGTACAAGCTAATATGGACATCTTATGAAACCTCTATGTTCTATCAGCAATTCAAATCTACCAAACTTCCGAGCTAACAACATATTCTTTGATCAAAGAACATATCTAGTACTTGTCCCCGAACACAAACAAATTTGTGCAGCAAGTAGATACATAAGATTTGAATTTCGTTTGCAGTTTAAATATAAAAATGTGGATAGGGCACTAATCATGTTTGATTAATAAACATATGAAAAGCCTTTTAATACAACCATTGTACTAAATCTTAAGGTTTTGTGCATCTCCAAATCAAAATGTAAAAGATAAACAAATTACAAACACCGTCTCATATATTTTCTTCTCCTTCTTTCAAATTACAAACTGTTCACCACACTCTACCATCCATTGGGTCACTTTGACGCCCTCATATCCACGATCTCTTATCTACGCTCTCATATCTCATTCTCCTTCAAAAAATTGTTCACCACACTACCATTCATTGGATCACTTTCACGCTCTCATATCGACGCTCTCGTATGCACGCTCTCATATCCACGAACAAAATTTAATGTAATTCATATGATTCAAGCTTCAACAAATCGCAAACCCTGACATCGAATCGATTACAACCACACTGACCTTTTAACATTGGGAGGTCCGAGAAGCGAGAGCAGCAACGGCGAGCCATGATACATAGATCCTACCCAAAACACAATATAGCTTCCAACAGCCTAAAATCCAAAAATTTATAGGATCAATCTGAAAAGAGTAATAAGACAAACCTGCATATGGTGACATCGATGCCTGCTTCAACCAGTAACCTTCAGCAACTGAAATGCAGCTCCTCTTCTCTTGCTCAGCCTCACGCTCTTTGACAGATACGAATTGAATTTTGTTCACATTCTCTCTACGCATAAGCTCTTTAACCACATGATATCCAACGCATTTATCAAATTGCTCCAAAGCTAACTACTTTCCCGTCTGCAAATCACTAAGCCTATTCCAAGGTGACATAGCTCTCCCTATGATCGACACTCTAAGGTTGGTAACGTGAAGGATAATCCTTGCAAGCAGTGAGCTTCAAGGCGTGTGGAGGTGAAGTGGTCGCACAGAGGGGATGGTGAACCTCTGATATTCCTTTGTTCTATCAAGATATGACACACTTGAATCGAACAAGAGCCTGGATATAACACACCAAGAAAGAACTAAGAGAAGAAAAGAGATGAACTCGTCTCTCTCAAAGGAGGAGAAAGGCTGCGCCTCAAATTTAATCAAAAGGTAAGGTAAAGTTTCCAGCGACCTTACATGGGTTTATAAAGGGAAAAACGTGCCCTTAAATTTAAAGAATTGCAAAAATAACCCAAAAGAAAAGAAAATAAAAGAAAGGCACAAAACAAAAGGTCTTTTGCGCAAATAAGAGAAAAAGGAAAGATAGAGAATAGATGAGGCTATGCTGGTCGAGAGTGTGCATCTTGAGCCTCGGTGTGGCTAGTGAACTAGGTGTGGTGATCTATCTTTGCCTCATTAAAAACCTATCTTTGAAAAACCCAAGTGGGATAAAAACAAAGATAGGGAAAAAGAGTGCAGAGATAGATCACAGCTCACTAACCATCTTGTGCTTGGATTAAAACGAGTGTTGGAGTTGTGTTGTTGTTTTCTTGATCTAAGTAGCTTGGTTGCTTCTGGATATGATTAAGAATGCAAGCAACAGTCTTCTGGAGCTCCTTAGTCTTTGATCTCGTCATGGGACCAGTGTGAACGGTCCCGGCTTCTTCAAGTTCAGCTTGATCAAGTGTGTGAACGGTCACGGCTTTTTCAAGTGGCTCCTTTGTTTCCTTGATCTCATGTTGCTCCTCAGCGACAAGCTCTTCATTTGTTGGTCCAATGCTGTCCATGATCACATCATCCCCTCCTTCTTGAAAAGGATTTGACCTCAAATCTGGATCATCTGCAAGAAAAGGGGCTAAGTCAGAAACGTTGAAGCTATGACTGATGTTATACTTACCTTGAAGGTCCAGTTGGTAGGCATTGTCATTGATCCTCCTTGCGATCTTGAATGGACCGTCGACTCTAGGCATTAGTTTGGACTTCCTCTGATCTGGAAATCGATCATTCCTCAAGTGCACCCACACAAGGTCTCCTTCCTCAAAGATCATCTTGCGTCTTCCCTTTTTCTGATATTCAGCATACTCCTTCGTTTTTGCTTCTATGTTGGTCCGAGCCTCTTCATTAATCCGCTTAACCAGCTCAGCTTTCTGTTTTCCATCTAAGCTTACTCTTTCACTCAAAGGTAGAGGGGTTAAATCCAAAGGACTAAAGCCATAAACAATCTGAAATGGGGAATACTTAGACGCAGAATGCACAGCATGATTGTATGCAAACTCTATGTGCGGTAGACAATCTTCCCAAGTTCTAATGTTCTTTTTAATTAGAGCACGCAGAAGAGTCCCTAGAGTTCTATTGACAACTTCTGTTTGCCCATCAGTTTGTGGGTGACATGTAGTAGAGAATAACAGTTTAGTTCCTAGCTTAGACCACAATGTTTTCCAGAAATAACTAAGAAACTTAGTGTCTCTATCTGATACGATGGTCCTAGGCATGCCATGAAGACGCACAATTTCCCTAAAGAACAGACTTGCTACATGAGATGCATCATCCGTTTTATGATAATCAATGAAATGTGACATCTTAGAGAATCGATCTACTACTACAAAGATAGAGTCCTTCCCTGCCCTAGTTCTAGGCAGTCCTAAAACGAAGTCCATGGATATGTCAGTCCAAGGATGAGTAGGAACAGGGAGAGGAATATACAAACCGTGTGGCATCACTTTAGATTTGGCTTGTTTGCACGTTGTGCACCTCCCACAGATCCTCTCAACGTCTCTCTTCATGTGAGGCCAATGGAAGTGATCTTGCATCACTTTCAGGGTCTTAGCAATTCCAAAATGCCCCATCAAGCCGCCTCTGTGTGCTTCCCTAACAAGCAAGTCTCGAACAGAACAGTTAGGTACACACAAGCGATTATCATAGAAGAGGAATCCCTCACTTCTATAATAATGGCCAGCAGGAAACTTTTCACAAGATTTAAACACTTCTTGAAAATCAGAATCAGAAGAGTATAAGTGTTTAAGCTGCTCAAAACCCAGCAGTTTTGCATCTAGAGTAGAGAGTAACACGTACCTTCGGGACAATGCATCAGCAACTACATTGTCCTTACCTTTCTTGTACTTGATGACGTATGGGAACGTCTCAATGAACTCTACCCACCTGGCGTGCCTCTTGTTGAGCTTGTGTTGTCCCTTTAAGTGCTTTAGAGATTCGTGGTCAATGTGTATAACAAACTCCTTAGGCCATAGATAGTGCTGCCATGTTTGCAAAGCTCTCACTAGTGCATACAACTCTTTGTCATAAGTTGGGTAGTTCAGGGTGGATCCTCCAAGTTTCTCACTAAAGAATGCTATGGGCTTCTTATCCTGCATTAAAACAGCTTCAATCCCTACACCAGAAGCATCGCACTCAATCTCAAAAGTCTTAAGAAAATCAGGAAGAGCTAAGAGAGGGGCGTGAGTAAGCTTCTCTTTTAAGGCCTGGAAGGCCTCTTCTTGCGCTGCTCCCCATCTAAAGCCAACGTCCTTCTTGATTACTTCAGTGAGAGGTGCAGCAAGGGTGCTGAAGTCTCGAACAAAACGCCTATAGAACCCAGCAAGGCCGTGGAAGCTCCTCACGTCGCCTACTGTCTTTGGGCTAGGCCAATCTCTTATGGCTTTGACCTTCTCCTCATCAACCTGTACGCCATCTGCACTCACAACAAAGCCTAAAAAGACCACGTTATATGTACAAAACGTGCACTTCTTAAGGTTGGCATAGAGCTTCTCCTCTCGAAGTACATTTAAAACAGATTGCAAATGTCCTATGTGCTCTTCTAAGTCCTTGCTATAGATCAGAATGTCATCAAAATACACTACAACAAAAACTCCTATGAATGATCTCAGAACATGATTCATTAACCTCATGAATGTACTAGGTGCATTTGTGAGTCCAAAAGGCATAACTAACCATTCATATAAACCATGTTTTGTTTTAAATGCAGTTTTCCATTCATCTCCTTCTTTCATCCTAATCTGATGATATCCACTTTTTAAATCTATTTTAGAAAACATCTTAGAGCCATGCAATTCATCTAACATGTCATCTAGCCTAGGAATAGGATGTCGATACTTCACCGTAATATTGTTTATGGCTCTGCAATCAACGCACATGCGCCAGCTTCCATCCTTCTTAGGCACGAGCAGAACTGGTACAGCACATGGGCTCATGCTCTCTATGATGTGTCCTTTCTCCATGAGCTCTTCGACCTGTTTTTGTAACTCCTTGGTCTCCACAAGATTGGTCATGTATGCTGGACGGTTTGGTAGTGAAGCTCCAGGCACGAAATCAATTTGATGCTCAATGCCTCTAACCGGTGGCAGTCCAGTTGGGTTGTCTCCTGGAAATACATCTTCATAGTCCTGCAAAAGAGTTTTCATTTCACTCAGCAGCTCCAGTGCAAGATTAGTTAGGCTGCTAAGAGCTTCTTTAAAAACAATTAGAAGCAAAGGTTGTTTAGTAGCTACATCATGTTTAATATCACCTGATTTGGCAATGAAGTTGGCATGTTGGTGCTGGTCTGAGCTTGACTCTCGTTGCTGTAATTCTTGGGAATTTATGCTCTGCTTCATCCTCTGCTTGAGAGTCATTTGGTCTTGATGCACTTCTTGAGGCGTTAAAGGAACCAGAACAGTCTTCTTCCCCTTGTACTCAAATGAATGGCGATTGGTGAAGCCATCATGCACTACTTTACGATCAGATTGCCAAGGTCTCCTAAGAAGGAGGTGTCCAGCAGCCATTGGGAGCACCTCACACAGTATCTCATCTTCGTAAGCACCAAGTGTGATTGGGACCAGTACTTGCTTGCTCACTTTCATCTCACCCTCCTCGTTAAGCCATTGTAGTTTATAAGGCTTTGGGTGCTTCCTAACTCTCAGGCCGAGTTTGCTAACCATAGTTTCACTTGCAACATTAGTACAGCTTCCTCCGTCTATGATTAGGCTGCAAACCTTTCCTTGAACCAAGCATCTAGTGTGGAACAGGTTCTCCCTCTGCTCATGATCAGTAGTAGAAGCTTGCACACTCAGAGATCGTCTTGTGACGAGCAAATGTCCTTGTGCAGCTTGTTCTTCACACTCTGATAAGTAATCAAGGTCTGCTTCTACTTCATCTTCTGATTCCAACTCACCATTGTCTAACAGAACCATAACTCTCTTGTTGATGCACTCATTGGCGTAGTGGCCTCTTCCTTGACACTTGAAACACTTAACATCTCGAGTTCTTGTTGATGCGGTTTCAACCTTGCCTTTGCCCTTGTTGTCTTGGTTGATCAGATAAGGTCTCATCTCTGGCCTTGGCGTCACTACTTGCTTGCCATCACGCTGAGAAGTGTTTGCTCTGTCTTCCCTTTGATAGTTTGGTCTAGAAACAGCCTGCCCACTCCCATAGCTAGGACGTGAAGGACCCCTCCTTTTGAGCTGCTGCTCTATCATAATGGCTTTGTGCAACATTTCTTCTAACTCCACATAATGTTGCATCTCTAATCTGTCTTGGATGTCTCGGTTTAATCCTCCTAAGAAGCGTGACATGGTAGCTTCTCTATCTTCTGAGATGTCAGCACGAATCAGAAGCGTCTCCATCTCTTGGTAATATTCCTCTACGCTACTACTTCCTTGTGTTAGTTTTCTGAGCTTGCTGTGTAGCTCACGGTGGTGATGACTTGGGACAAACCTCTTTCTCAAGACTCTCTTCATCTCTGTCCAAGTACTCACTGGTTCTTCATCATTTCGCCTTCTAGAAGTGACAAGTTGATCCCACCAGCTGAGAGCATAGTCACTGAATTCCGTTGCAGCTATCCTCACTTTGTTGAGCTTTGTATAGTTTTGACAATTAAAAACCAGCTCTATCTTTTTCTCCCACTCCAAGTATGCATCAGGATCACTCTTGCCATTGAAAGGTGGGATCATAAGCTTAAGACCTCCAAAACTGTCTCTGCCTTCTTCACCATGTCTATGTCTTCTCTGGCTTCCCCTGGTTGAATCACTCTCTTCGCTATAGTAGCTTGCTGTCTCATCATCTCTACGGTGTCTTTGTTGATCTGATCTTCTTCCAGCTCTAGTACGAGCTCTCCTCCCTTGATTATCACTCTGTGATTGCTCTCCAGCTGCTTGTTGCTCTTGTTGAAAAGTTTCGAACTTGGCATTCATCATCTGCTCCATACGAGCCAGCATTGCATCCATCATCAGCTTGTTGTTCCTCATGAAAAGTTTCGAACTTGGTTTCCTCTCCATCTTGTGACATCTTGACCTGCAAAGGAGATACAAGAAAACAACCAGTAACTAGTTCCTTTGAAAAGACAAAACATAAACAAAACAAAGCGCACAAGTAAAAGGAGAGAAACAGATTCTGTGTTGAATGTGTAACTACTATGGGGAAGCTAAACACGTTTGCTGGTCTTAGCTAGGGGTACTAACAAAGTCTCTTGGCTTAGACAAATCACTAGAAGCAATCCTAGCACAAAAAATTTCGACAGACCTATGATCACGAAAAAAAAAAAAAAAATGGAAAGTTTGATCTTCCCCCTCTAAGAACCCTAGCGCCGCGCACAGCTTCTTCTTCCTATGATATCTCTTTTTTTTTTTTGATTTCTGAATGAAACTAACTGCTAAAACAGGTTACTAATGGCGAACTAACACAGAAACTACAGGAAATAAGACTCCCTAAACACAGAAAATCAAAGATAACAAGACTGCAAAATTCGACAGAGTTGGAAAAGTTTAAGAACAGAGTTGGAACGAGATTACCTAGTGACTTAGAGCGTTGCTCTGATACCACATGACATAGCTCTCCCTATGATCGACACTCTAAGGTTGGTAACGTGAAGGATAATCCTTGCAAGCAGTGAGCTTCAAGGCGTGTGGAGGTGAAGTGGTCGCACAGAGGGGATGGTGAACCTCTGATATTCCTTTGTTCTATCAAGATATGACACACTTGAATCGAACAAGAGCCTGGATATAACACACCAAGCAAGAACTAAGAGAAGAAAAGAGATGAACTTGTCTCTCTCAAAGGAGGAGAAAGGCTGCGCCTCAAATTTAATCAAAAGGTAGGGTAAAGTTTCCAGCGACCTTACATGGATTTATAAAGGGAAAAACATGCCCTTAAATTTAAAGAATTGCAAAAATAACCCAAAAGAAAAGAAAATAAAAGAAAGGCACAAAACAGAAGGTCTTTTGTGCAAATAAGAGAAAAAGGAAAGATAGAGAATAGATGAGGCTATGCTGGTCGAGAGTGTGCATCTTGAGCCTCGGTGTGGCTAGTGAACTAGGTGTGGTGATCTATCTTTGCCTCATTAAAAACCTATCTTTGAAAAACCCAAGTGGGATAAAAACAAAGATAGGGAAAAAGAGTGCAGAGATAGATCACAGCTCACTAACCATCTTGTGCTTGGATTAAAACGAGTGTTGGAGTTGTGTTGTTGTTTTCTTGATCTAAGTAGTTTGGTTGCTTCTGGATATGATTAAGAATGCAAGCAACAGTCTTCTGGAGCTCCTTAGTCTTTGATCTCGTCATGGGACCAGTGTGAACGGTCCCGGCTTCTTCAAGTTCAGCTTGATCAAGTGTGTGAACGGTCACGGCTTTTTCAAGTGGCTCCTTTGTTTCCTTGATCTCATGTTGCTCCTCAGCGACAAGCTCTTCATGTGTTGGTCCAATGCTGTCCATGATCACATCACAAGGTGACAACCACACATAAACAATATCTAACGAATCAGCAGCTAACCCATATAAAAGAGAAGAAAGTATTCATAAACCCATCGGCGGAACGCCCGCATCCATCAACAATGCTAATTGGCTCTTAATGCTCTGAAGCATCTTGAGGTCGTCTTCACTCTCCGAATCCGAGGGCACTGATAAACCCACGGGAGGACCACTTCTCAATCCCGTCGACGAAGCTAATTGGCTCTTTATGCTCCGAAGCATCTCGAAGTCGTCTTCGTTCTCGGAATCCGACGGTATCCCTCCGCCGCCGCCTCTATCCGCTATAACAGAACCGGATTTCGCAATAACATCATCGGAATTGGCCTCAGAGACCATACAGGCGCATCTTAAGTCTTTGAGATCTTCACCAATGTCGTCTTCCTCTTTATCATCATCATCAGCAGCCTCGTACATGCTTTAGATCTAGGTTTTTTACAAAGACGGTAAACAGTTTAGTCGGTTAAAGTGAGCGGTGGAAAAAAGGAGTTACATATCGGGTAAGTAAAATAAGGGGGTATTTGTCTTTTCAAGTCATGAAAGTGACTGAAGAGTCGAAAGTTACTTATCTTGTAATTAATAAGTGGAAAATTGATTCTCCTTGTATATATTCCTATAAACAATACTAACCAGAAAGTTATTCAAAATATGATTCTGATTATAAACTTGTTCTGTAAATTACGATCGTAGTATGTTAAGCACGATAACATATTTAACAAATGCGTGTTAAATGTTAACAGTCTCAGATAACTGAATAAGATAAAACGTTCACCCAATGGCATTCGATCCATTAATTAAAATGGTTAACCAGTGCCGAAATATTTCCGGTTGGAATAGGAGCGCAGTCGCCATATTATTTTTATCTATGTCATCCGTCCCTGGTTCGATGGCTTCCCAAACTCGATGGACTTTAAGAGCCATCGTCATCTTGATTGCCCACACCGTGTAGTTTGTACTATTCAACATTGGACAATGGACTGATGATGGACTTGCCGATGGACTCGCCGATGGACTACTCTCCACCGTCTTTGCTGCAACGATATCTCCCATGTTTTGATTTCGGCAACTATAGGTTCGCAAACACTATAGCTCTGATACCAATTATAGAATTATAGAACTTAAGATATTAAGAACTTTAAGATCAAACTCAATCTTTATTGCTTTAGAAAAGAGACTCCTCAATAAAAACCAAAGCTCACAGACTCTCAATCTCTCAAACTCATAAGTTATAGCACAACCCACCATCTCCTTATATAGTAAACATAAAACCATAAATCCTAATTCTACTAGAACTCATAAAATAGAAAACCTATTCCTAAATCACATAGGAATGGTCATAATCCTAAGTCTCTTAGGATTAGATAGGTTTACTTCTATCACAAGTTATTTCAAGCTTAATCCAACACTTACATCTTAGTTAATTGTATCATTTAATTTGCTATAGTTTAAACTGATAAACGGTAAACTGAATTAACCGTTCAGTTTTGTTAATTGTTGATTACTCAAGATTATTGTGAAGGACGAGGAAATAGTTTTTGTCCAAATAAGCTATTCTGCTAAATAGTTTTTGTCCAAATAAGTTATAAAAGTTTGCGTTGATGGAATGGGAGCTCATTTGAGTTGAGTATTCTGCTAAGAAGAATAAGGATTTATATTTCTCGCAAACAAGACTATCGTTTTATACAACATGGGAGTGTTTCAAACTTTCTTCTTTTTTGGTCGAACATCTTACAATATTTTAGTATTTTACTCTCCCAATATTATTCGAATATACATATAAAGCTACAAATAGCCTATGTGATTATGTCACTTGATGGTATCATTCAGGTAAAACATTAGAGGCAATGATAATTTTGTCTAAGATCATTTAATTTTATACATTTCAGTTTTGGTACTATAATTGAAGTAATGTTATATATATATTCTCCAAAATTTTTTTTTTTTCTTCCTTGAATATGATTTTTTGTTTGTTTGTTCTTCTTCCTTGAATATGATAATTTATAAAACAAGCACGATGTTTTTTTCCACCGACCTCCCCGTGATTAAAATGTGGATTCATTTCAGCCAAAAGAGAATTGCCACGTGGATGGACCAAGATGTGGTCATGTTTGCTTGTCCTTTGCTATCTTATAACTCGTTACACCACAAAGTCACGACGCGTGTCCCTTCTTTCTTTCCTTTTTCACATCATCCCCGTTATAAAAGGACCACGAAAACCGAAATATCAATCACAGTGTCCATCTTTTGCAAAAGAAGAAAGTGAGAGCATCTCCAATAATTAACACTTACACAAGAGAGAGAGAGAGAAGAGCTAAAGAATCAGAGAGATAATGGGAGAAGAGTCGGAGGCTTTTGCCACGACGGCACCGTTAGCTCCGGTGACCGGTGAGCGAAAAGTACGGAACGATTTGGAGGAAACATTACCAAAACCTTGTAAGTATGCTTCTCCAGATTTATTAAGGGTTTATTGTGTAACAAACGAAATTTAAATAATAAGAAAAAATGACATCCTACTAACCGTTGCAATAAACATGACAAATCGTTAAAAAAAGTATTAATGTTTAATAGATCCAAATTTTCTGTTCGACAAAAAAGTTAATTATGAAAAGCAATATGTTAAAACTTAAAAGGTATTGTGAAAACATAACATTTTCAAATTCAAGTACCTTTAAATTGTTGTAATATAAATAAAATTTAGGGGTTTTTGCATGTATACACTATTAAAACATTGTTTGTGTACTAACACTTTACAAAAACCGAAAAAAAAAAAAAAATTTGTGTACGGTTCACGCGCAGTACGGCGCGAATCAACGGTGTATAGTACACGAACCGTCAAAATCGTTTTTCAACAAAAAGTGTTTAGTTATTTTTTCTGGAAAATGTTCACAAATTATGTTTGATTAAGTTCACAAAAATGTTCACAAACAAATTACTCCTAAAATTTATTTAGATTTACTTGTTAGTCTTTTCTTTCTTTGTCGTCTACAACTCACACGCATCTATCAAGACGACAATCGCTCTTTTACAAAGTAAAAACCACTAAATTACAAATTTGTAGTTTCTCGTTTAAAAATTTTAGGTTTTCTGTGAAGAAAATTACTAGTTGTCATGCAAAATAGTTTTAAAATGCCTGTTTTCGTATGTTTCCTTTTTTGTTTAAAACAAACTGTGCAATTATTTCTTGTTGGGGTTCTTGCATGTTTAGTTATTTTTTTAGATTTTACTTGGTATTCGAAAAAGTTGTGCAAAACTAACAGGTGAATCAACAATGTACTAACCAATAGAAGGCCAAAATCGTCATTTTTTTTCTAGAAAGACAAAAAAAAAATCGGAAATTGTCAAAATCATAAGGAAGTTTTTTAAAAAGTGATTTTTGGTGCAATTATCTCTTGTTTCCGTAGTATTGATAAGAATGTTTTTCCAACTTATGAAGGTGTAAGTAACAATCAGTAAGTTAGTAGTGGTCACTATGTTAAAGAATCAAAATTATAGACATTAATTGAAAAGTATGTATATATCTAATCTGTAAAAAAAATGAAAATCAGATATGGCAAGAGCATTAGCAGCTCCAGATACAGAGCATCCGAATGGAACAGAAGGTCATGACAGCAAAGGCATGAGTGTTATGCAACAACATGTTGCTTTCTTCGACCAAAACGGCGACGGAATCGTCTATCCTTGGGAGACTTATGCAGGTAATTATCTATTATAATGGTTTTAAAAAATTTCAGAAAAATAAGAAATCCAATATATATCTTAAAATTTTAAGTCTTTCGTTACATATACATTTATAATAACATAAAGAAAGATTTGTAGGATTTCGTGACCTCGGTTTCAACCCAATCTCCTCTATCTTTTGGAGCTTAATCATACACTTAGCGTTTAGCTACGTTACTCTTCCGGTATGGGAAACAAATCTTAATCAAGACCCTTCAAATTCATTTTTTTTTTAATTAATAATCATTTATATGTTTGACATATTATTATGTTGTGAATGGTAAATATGTTAAATAGAGTTGGTTGCCATCACCATTATTGCCTGTTTATATCAACAACATACACAAAGCCAAGCATGGAAGTGATTCAAGCACCTATGACACCGAAGGAAGGTAACATTCTCTCAAACATATAAAATACCCATTTCAAATAGAATTTTCATGATACTTAATTTGTAAAATTGCGATTGTGTAGGTACGTCCCGGTTAATCTAGAGAACATATTTAGCAAATACGCGCTAACGGTTTCGGATAAGTTAACATTAAAGGAGGTTTGGAACGTAACCGAGGGAAACCGAATGGCAATCGATCCTTTTGGATGGTTAGTACCAAAACATTCTTGGTTCTCAGTTGATTTATATATATATGCGCATACGTCTCTGATTGGTAATGAACCGGTAAAACCTATCTAACCGGCCGGTTTTGTTGTGTTGGTTATGGTAGGCTTTCAAATAAAGTTGAATGGATTCTACTCTATATTCTTGCAAAGGATGAGGAAGGGTTCTTGTCTAAAGAAGCCGTGAGAGGTTGCTTTGATGGAAGTTTATTTGAATACTGTGCTAAAAAGAACAAAGAGAAGGCCAATTCTCGCAAACAAGATTAAGAAGAATGTGTTTACCTTATGTTTGTATAAGTATGTATTTACTGTATTGGATCCTTGTATTATTATGCTCTTGATTATATATGAGACAAACAAAAATCTATGTGAAGAAAATGTTGTGTGAAATTTGTTGGACAAAATTTCCATCCTGGGCGAAGAAAAATATCTAGCTTGGTTGTTTGCAATTGCAAGTATTACTCTCTATAAAATTGGTTCTTTAAATTTACATGTATTTAAATTGTAATTCCTGAATCCTGACCAAAAGATATGTAATGGAAACTTCCGGTTATCAATTTTACAACGTTTCAATAGTTCATGACTGAAACGTTCTTGGGCTTTTATGGGCCTTAAAAAGGCTTTTATTAACTTGTCCATAGGTTTGGGGTTTAAACCCTAATCCCTTCTTCTCCTTCATTTTGCTTCTTCTTCAATCAGACGCAGGCGACACTATTAACATAATCAGAAACCCTAGAGCTCTCCTCCAGAGCTTTTTCTCGAGCCGTCCAAAATGTCGAAACGAGGTTTGTCTTTCAATTCTAAGCCGTCCTCTTTCGTAATTACTGTATTTCACCATAATTTCCTTAACAATCTTAAATTGAAGCTTCCATGGCTGTTATATAATTGAAATCGATCTACTACTTCTGGTTTTGGATGTTGGAAAATCTGACCTTAGTAATCTCAATTTCTTCACTTCCAATTACTTATGGATAGTAATTAGACTGAGTTGGGCTATCAACAAAACAAAATAAGAGTAATTGGCCATACCATGTGATATTGTGATTAGGGCATAATCATACGAAATACGGGATTCTGATCTACTCATGGGATCTGATTTTTTCATCTACACCGCTCGTTAGGGAACTTATGATATAAACAAGTATTGGATTCTGAAGATACTAATCTTCATTTCTTGAAACAAAACTGTTAAATATTTCTGAGCTTTGGCCCTAATGGTTGTCGGTTGGATATTGTTTTTGATTTTTGGTTAGGACGTGGTGGTACGTCTGGTAACAAATTCAGGATGTCACTTGGTCTTCCCGTTGCAGCCACAGTGAACTGTGCAGACAACACAGGTGCTAAGAACCTTTACATCATTTCGGTTAAGGGAATCAAAGGTCGTCTCAATCGGTTACCTTCTGCTTGCGTTGGTGATATGGTTATGGCCACAGTCAAGAAAGGTAAACCAGATCTCAGGAAAAAGGTTCTTCCTGCTGTGATTGTTAGGCAGCGCAAGCCATGGCGCCGAAAGGACGGTGTTTTCATGTATTTTGAAGGTATATATTACAGTTTCTAGAGGTTAATAACATGAGTTTATGGCTATATATATTATATATATGTGTGGTAATGAGATTTATACCGGGGCTTGATTCGTCGATTGTAGATAATGCGGGAGTGATTGTGAACCCTAAGGGAGAAATGAAAGGTACTGTGTTCACATCCATTTCTCTTACAAAACTCATGATCAAACACGTTTTGGGATCACATAGATTTGTTTTCTGAGACACATATGGATGGGGTTTGTTTTGTGGCTTTAGGTTCTGCTATTACTGGACCGATTGGGAAAGAGTGTGCGGATCTCTGGCCAAGGATTGCAAGTGCTGCTAACGCCATCGTTTAATCACTTTAGTGGTTTATCTTCTTCAAACATAACTCAATGCAGTTTGAAAACGAAACATGTTGTTTTTGGGTGTTTTCAAGTAGAGACAAGAATCTTTTGTGAGCTTTCAGACGTGGTTTGTAAGACATTTTGCTTAGTTTTTCCAGTTTCTGGTTTTACTTTATGAAAATCTTTTTATCTTTTAAGTAAAAGAAAGCTCAGTCTATACGGATTACAATGGACTTGAAGTTTTTAACAGTTGACTTGGTTGCATAATATCGAAGTTAATTGACAAGACAAAGCCTAATATAAAACTAGAATGTCAAAATCGAAAGTCAGAATTTACATTTCACACCACCCTTTAAAAACAAAAGCACATCAACCAATACCAAACTTACATATGATTTCAGTAAAGAGACCTTATATTACTTACTTTCTATAAAAAAAATATTAAATAGAAACCAATAAACTAAAATAACTCAAGAACCTGCTAAAACTACGAAGGCTGAGTTTTGCCTATCTTACTTTGTGCAATCCTCTCTTTAGCTAGTTAAGCTTCTCTATACACTTCCCTGACGACCAAGGCCGGAGTCTCTGGCTCTTACTATGAATGTATGCCAAAGCGATTGAAAAAGATTGCAAAACAGATATCTTTGCTTGAAATTGGACGAAGTAGAGACCGTCTCGTATACTCATGACCCTCAGTCCAGGAATCCCCTGCTTCGATCCCTGAAAAAAACACAAAAGAATTAAACAAACCAATCAAATTTCGGGGTCAACATGATTGAGGAAATGGTAAATGGATCTTGAATGTTACCTCTGTGAAGAGCTCAAAAAGATTGCATTGGCCTTCATTTTGGTCTTTTCGAGCTTGGCCTTTAAAGACGGTTAAGGGACAACCCAAGTCCCATCCAGAGCAATCGCAGCTTCCTCCAGATTTCCATCTCTGAATCAAGCTGGACGGTCCACCGTTTCTGTTTCTCGGCCCTCCGTGAATCCCTGAAGGAATCACAACATCTATGCTCGTTGAGTGCTTAGAATTTTCGGAAGCATGTTTGGTTCGAGCCAAGGGCGTTTTCTTGAGAAACTTCATGCCCCATCCTCCAACTTTTTCTTCCTCATTTTCTGCCTCGGGAAATTGTTCTCTCACCACAACAGCTGAGGTTTGAAGATTTGGTGGAAGGTCGTTATCTAGTAAACTTACGGGTTCAAGATCGCGGTCTGGTTCTTGAAATGGCTCCCACAAACAAAAATCCGCAACAGAGCTTGTTCTACTGAATCTTGAGATACTTCTTTGCCTTGAAGCGCGTGTGGTACCTTTGAGCGCATCAACGACTTTCTTAGGCAATCCTCTACTTTTCCTGATATCGTTGTGGCCCGATAATTGCGGATTCCCACCACTACTGAATAGAACAAAATGTCTCTCTACGATTTTTCCATTCGTGGATGAGACAGAAAACAAAGTTGATACCTTTAGCTTACCGACCAAATGCTGCGGTTCAGATCCGCGGCCTTTCTTCAAATGGATCAAATACGAATAGTCTAGAGAACTACGGTCAAAACCCGACCCAACACTACTAGTGCTTAAGCTAGCTACATATATCTCTTTCTGATCATCCAATGAGAAAACAAAATGAGGCGTCTTGTTGTCTTTCATAGTGAATTGAAGTGTTCCTTGAGAAATTGATGAAGACGGAGACCAACAGGAAGAAGATTGCTCAGATGAAGAAGAACTCATTGAGTTTGTGCTCGATAAAGAGACTGTCTTTTTGGACATGTTTCCAGATTCATAACTCTGAAACTGCAAATCCGGGGTGTATGTTTCCTCTATCTTCCTCACAACATCACATGAAACCAACCCGTTTTCACCATTATCGTCTCGCCTTGTCCTGCTATTCATATCATCACCATCCAATGCTTCGAGATTATGTAAAAAAGGTTTATCAAGCATATGCGTGACCCTCTTGCATCCTGTGATTGCGGGGCTAATCACGATATTGCCTGAAGCATCCACCAACGGAAGATCAAACACAAGGCGAGCAACATTTTCTTTGGGGATCACAGGTGCATCGAAGTGATATGAGGAGAAACCCATCTTTGATCCTACAAGATTCATAGAAAGGCTGCAACTGGCTGACTTAAACGCACTGATATTAATCAAGTCGAGGCATCGACGTAGATACTTTTCGTCCAATGACACCAAATGCCTTGGGATCTTGTTATCGAAGAAACTAGTGGCACGAGAAAATGGACCTTTGGGACCGTTTTTAACAATCTGTAACCACTTTCCGCTGTTTGAAACTAAACTACATTGCTGTCCTTTCTGGCTCAACAAGTTCCCTGGCTCCAATAAACCATTTTCCCTAGGCAGATTCTCATCAATGTTCAATGAATCTTCAAGCTCAGGATCATCCTTCTGAACATCAGGAGTAACACTCCCCATTGTTTGCTCGCGAACCTAAAATCAAAGCCGAGCAAAATTCAATCTTTCATCCTATTTTACGAATTTGAAGTACACTTCCAAATATCTGAAAGACAAACTTGAACAGAATTAACAAAATTTTAGTACAAGATTTTAGCTTAGGTAGTAACTCTTAAGGACAGAAGACATCTTAAAAGCCATTGTATCAAGTAATGTTGACAAAGTCAAGAAATTATGCAGAATCTCTACGAATCTACTGTTCCAAACAAAAGCCGGATTCGAGACCCTCTGAGGCTACAAAGCTAATTTGCTGAAAAGTCAAGGTTTTTAAATAATACCTAATCTCTTACCTAAAAGCAATTAAAAAGCTAAAAACAAAGAACCCTACAGAAAATGACAATCAAAGGAAAGCTTGAATTTTTGGATGTGCCATTAATTGAATCAGAGAAAAAGCTAAACTTTGATGGAGTTTTCAAGCTCAAGAGAAACATTTGAGGATTTTGCACCCTACTCAAAGAGAAGAGTACAAGGAGCTGAAATTTACTCAGTATTGACCTAGAAGCCAAAATTCTCTGTCTGAATCAGTTTCTCTACCCAAGCCAATTCAGAGTCCATGACTATGAAATAAGGAACTGCTTATGCTCAATTGGGAATGAAACAAAAAAAAGTAAAAAACCATAAATGGGTCCAATGAAAAAGGAATCAAGAAGCTAATTAATTCGACAATAATACACAGAACAGCTTACAAACAAAAACAAAATAAACGAATCTTTCATCTTGTTCATTCAATTTCCTTTTACCTGTGTGAAGAGAGGGACTGGATCGAAGAGAATTCAAGGGAAAACAGCAGCAATCTCCTCAGCCAATTCTTGATTGTTGCGATCTTCTTTCTTATGCGTCTCCATATTTCTATATAAGATAAAGAGAAGCAATGTCTCCAAATTATGAGTGGGAAAAGCTTGGAAGCAATAGAGTTTTCTGGGTTTCGAGAGAGAGAGAGAGATGGGTGTTTCACTAAGCCACGTTAATGTCTGACTAGTACCAATGGAGACGAATGGAAAAAGAACGTCTTTTTTGGGTGTGTGTGAGACTTGACTATGGCCACTACTAAGGAAGAGGGGGTTCTTACAATACGGGACCCACCTCTTGTGTTTGTTTTTCTCTTGTCAAAGCTCGAAATTAGGGTTTTTATTAGAAAAGCAAGTGAGTGGAGATTGTGGGATTAGAGAAGCAAGTGAGCTGGTGGGCACGATCGAGAGAGATAGAGAGAGGAATCTAAAGGAAGGTGGTGGTGTGAGCGATGACTACTCGTTGGCGAAAAAGGAGGGAATACAAGTTATGGAGAGTGTCCACATACCACATTAATTCCCTATTTTTTTTTTTTTTTGTAAAATATTAAATTTTATACTATTTTTTTTCACAGCGATCACGGTGATACAACAAAGAAAAACAGATTGAACAAAAAAAACTACAAACAACAAAATAAAACAGCGACAAAAGATACAACTGAAACTACCGAATGATTAAAGAAAACGGTCTTTAATCGGGCAGGAAAACACAAAAATTTTGTACCGAACGAAACCAAACAAAAAAATAGCAATCCATTTTTTTCTCAATTATTATATTTTTTCTCAAGTTATTAACTTTTTGTTTTACTTTTATGTTAATCTTCTGGATAATGGTGGATCATAACAAATCGGCACAAATTTTGATAGTGCTTGGTCCGATCATTCATATACTTAGGTTTGTGTCCACACCTTTTTTTTTTTTTATCATCTCTAGTGGGTTCGCAGAATTTCAAAGAGATATATGCTCACGGAATTAGTCGAATCTTTTGGAAAAACTCAAATAGCCGATGCTGAATATAAAAATTTGGACCGACTTACATATGACCACGGTATTTATCAAGACTGAATCCATTATTTATTTATTTAGCTATTTGTATTTTCTTTCTGTAGATAGATATCAATGAGGTAAAGAAGACATAAATGGTACTAACCGTCCTAACGTTTAGCTACGCATAAAAAGAAGAAATTTATAAAATATTAACATGTAGTATATGGATTATAAGAAAGTTTCTAAATTCTCTACTTTCTTTTGTAATTTTGTTAATGTTTAAATTTTAACAAATAGGTACTAATCAGGTAAATCATCAAGAAAATAAAAACAAGTTTCTAAATTTCATACATGTGCTCAGAGCCGGTCCTGAGTTTTAGAAGGCCGGAAACTCAAAAAAAATTTGGACCGCTTTACTATTTAAGTTTCGAACTTATAACTTTTTGAAAAAAAACTTTTATAATTTTACCACTAAATTAAATAAATTTTTTGAAATTTAAAGACCGAATTTGTTTTATAAAAATGAGGACCGCAAAGCTGATATATTAGAAAACGGACTTCCAATATAGTTAGCCGTGTACAATAATGGGAATAATTATGAACTATCACATTGTTTGAAATTTTTAAAACAAACCCTACAATACAAATTTCGCCTTTTTTAATATACATGATCTGATTGTTTGAGATTTGGAGGCTTTAAAAATTATATTGATATTTTATCACGAATATTTTCACATAATTAAAATTGAGAATCGATGGACCAACCAACAAATTGACAAAATTATTTTGTCTCATTCCGGACCGTGAGCTTGCGCGGCACATGATTGTCTCGACCATTTTGTTGCTTCTTCAATTGCATTTTACGCATTCTATTTAAATTTCAAAATTCAAACACGTAAATATATCGATATAATAATATACTGAAATTTAGCTCCACTATTTATGCGTTTTATTCTTCTTGAAGGTCGCAAATGTCAGCTCAATTATTCATCTAGAAGATTGTATGTTAGTAAGTATACATCTATATGACATTGAATATTCGTGTAAATTGAATTCACCTACCGTATTATAAAATTGATTTTCGGTTTGTATAATCTAAGATTCTTTTCTTCTCCACCAAATCCGGTCCATATGTTTGCACTAACCGCATTAACCAGAGTTCATATTTTTTCATGCATGTGATTCGGTCGGCTTGCTCATTAGTTTTTTTTTTTTTGGTCTAAGGCTTATTAGTTTTTATAGTTCGTTAGTTTGTATGTTCTATTAGCCTCTATGTATATAGTTAGTTAGTTATAGATTGTTCTAGCTTTCCAATCTTGTATATAATGGAACTAGAGTTGAGATTACACACAAGCTAAGTGCATTTATTATCATTTTTAGTTTGCATGATGTTTTAGATGTACCATCTTTCAAATTCGACTTGTTTGATGTGAGTAGTTTATTGAAATCTAGTTCTTGTTAAGCTCATTTCTATGTTGATTCTTGTTGTATTCAGGAGTCTACTCAGGACTTGATGATTGGTAGAGAACAACTCATTCACAATCTCTACATTTTACAGTTTGACATATTTGCTTCTTCATCCCATTTCTATGGATCTTTGATGGTTGATGGATATCTCTGGCATCAACGCCTAGGACACCCATCTTCTGGCAAGTTACATCAGCTCTCTAGTATTTTACTTATGTCTAAGTCTAGTTTGTCTTATGAGTCTCATTGTCATGTATGTCCTCTTGCTAAACAAAAACGTCTACCATTTGAGTCACATAGCCACCTATCTATTTCACCATTTGACTTACTCCAATTAGATGTTTGGGGTCCATTCTCTATAGAGTCTATTGAAGGTTACAAATACTTTTTAACAATTGTAGATGATTGCACACGTGTAACATGGGTTTATCTGATGAAATACAAAAGTGAAGTTTCAAGATTGTTTTCATCTTTCATTAAACATGTTCATACGCAATACAATGCTACTATTAAAGCTATAAGATTTGACAATGCACATGAATTAGCTTTTATTGATCTTATTCAATAACATGGCATGTTCCATCAATTCTCATGTGCATATACACCTCAACAGAACTCTGTTGTAAAAAGAAAACATCAGCACTTATTAAATGTTGCAAGATCTTTACGTTTTCAGTCTAATGGACCCTTGATTTACTGGAGTGATTGCATTTTAAATGTTGTCTTTCTCATTAATAGACTTCCATCTGATATTCTTCATAAAGTTTTTCCTTATGAATTGTCTTAGAAGAAGCTGGACTACTCTTTTTTACTGTCTTTTGGCTGCTTGTGCTATGTTTCCACACTACAAAAGGATATACATAAGTTCAGTCCTAGAGCTAACCACTGTGTTTTCTTAGGATACTCTACTGGTTACAAGGGATACAAAGTATTACATCTTGATAATAATACCATATGTGTCCAGAAATGTTATTTTTCATGAAAATGTTTTCCCTTTTACTGCTGCATCACCTCCTACTCCATCATCTGATATTTTTCGTGACACTATATTACCTTTACATGTCCATGTTGCATTAAATGAAACAGTATATATCCCAATTGTTGCATCTAATCCTACATATGACATAGTTATTCCTCCTCCACCTATTCCAGTTCCATCTCATGTATCATCTGCATCACGATCTCACTTTAGTGTTCCATGAAATACATCTAGCCATGTTATCACAGAGAGTGTTGTAGTTTCACTTTCCAATGCTCGGCCAAAACGCTCAACAAAGGCACCAATTTACTTATCTAATTACCATTGCTCTCTTACTCAAATTTCTACTCCTTCCCATTCTACAAAGGTCTATCTTCTTTCATATGTCATTTCTTACTCAAATCTAAATACCACATATCAGTCTATTGTTATCTCATCTCTATGGAAACAGAATCAAAAACCTTTAAGCAGGCCATTGCATCAAAAGAATGGACAGATGCTTGTTACTTGGAGTTGGATGCAATGGAGATAAATAAAACTTGGAGTGTTGAATCATTACCTCCATAAAAGAATGTGGTTGGTTGTAAATGGGTCTTCACCATTAAATACAATGTTGATAGAAGTGTTGAACGTTATAAAGCTCGCTTGGTGGTTAAGGGTTTCACACAACAGGAAGGTGTTAACTACTTTGACATTTTTTTCTCCAGTGGCAAAGCTATCAAGTGTGAAACTTATTATTGGAATAGCTGCAAGGATGGTATGGAGCTTAACGCAAATGGATGTAACTAATAATTTTCTGCATAGTGATCTAGATGAAAAGATTTACATGAGTTTACCTCAAGGTTATCATGCGTCAGGTTCACTTCCTCCTTATCCAGTTTGTAGATTGCACAAATCCATATATGAATTGAAGCAAGCATCACGTCAATGGTACAAATGTCTCTCCAAGGCCTTACTTGATGATGGCTTCATTCAGTCTCATGATGATAATACTCTATTTGTCAAACTCAAAGGTACATCATCCATAGCTCTCTTGGTCTATGTTGATAATATTCTTATAGTGAGTAATGATGATGATGTTAATTAGATATGTTAAGAGTACTCTCTCCAAGCAATTCAAGACCAAAGACTTTGGTCCATCTAGATTCTTCCTAGGTCTTGAGATTGCAAGGAACTATACTGGAATTTCTGTCTCTCAAAGGAAAAATTGCTTGGACCTTATTGAAGATTCAAGATTGTTAGGTTGCAAACCCAAATCAGTGCCAATGGATCTAAAAGTTCCTTTAAGCAGAGATACATGAAAACTTCTTTCTGCTGCAACTCCTTATCGAGAAGTAATTGGCAGCTTACTATGGGGGGTGCATTCAATCTAGTATTTGAAGTGATTTGTATTAAAATCATTAATTTTATGTTATTCAAACATGAATTTTAAAAAGTCCTTAAAAAATCTCATGTTATTGAACTATTGATTTGTAAATGAACCTTCAAATCCAATGTTATTGGAAATATTTTAAGTAGTGGATTTTAGGGGACTTTTAGTGATTTGAAGATGTTTTGTGGAGTTCTTAGTTAAAAAAAAAAAATCTAAATCTCATGGTTTTAGGTGAGATTTCATAGAATTTTAAAAACAAATCATAACAACTTACCTAATTCACCCAAATCATCTAAAAACTCATTAAAACTCAAATATTTCCAAATCCTCCTAAATATTAGATTGAATACACCCCATATATTCATGTATCACAAGTCCTGACATTACTTTTGCGGTTCATCGTTTGAGTCAGTTCTTGTCATGCCCTACTGATATTCATCTCTATGTTGCTCAACATGTTCTCAAGTATCTCAAAAACAATCCATGACAAGGTTTGTTTTTATCAGCCTCTACAGAATTATGCTTGAATGGTTTTGCTGATGCAGATTGGGTTACCCTGGTACAAGACGGTCAGTTACTGGATTATGTGTATTTATTGGTACATCTCTCATCACATGGAAGTCCACGAAGCAAGACACAATTAGTAGAAACAGCACGGAGGCCGAATATCGGAGTATGGATGTAGCTACTGGTGAAATAATTTGGGTGTATCACTTGCTGACTGATATACATGTGTCAGTGATTTCTCAAACCAAGCAATTTTGTGATAACAAATCAGCTATGCACATAGCTAACAACCCTGTTTTCCATGAGAAGACTAAGCATGTTGAGGTTGATTGCCACACGACCCGAGATCAAATGAAGAATGATTTTTTAAAGGTACTTCATATGTCTACTTCAAACCAGCTTGCAGATATATTGATCAAGCCTTTAGATTCGGGTCTTTTCCATTCTTTGCTTAGTCGTATGTCAGTTTCAAATTTCTTTTTTTCTAAGGTTGATTTGGCTTTTAGAGGATGTATTAACCTCTATGTATATAGTTAGTTAGTTAGTTAGATTATTGTAGCTTTCAAATCTTGTATATAAGGGACTAAAGTGTGTACATTCATTTTTATCTATGAAAAAATACATTTACTTTCACTTTCTCTCTCATAGTTAATATGTTCAAAAATTATTATTTTGTATTACACATGTAGATTCCTGGAAAACAAGTTAGAAAATAGATTCGAAGTTGATAAGATTGTGTCATGATCAAATGCGGACCCACGTACATGAACGGTGGGTCAGCTGACACCTCCAAATTTTATTTTTAAAATTATTTGTATAATATGTTAATTGATTTTGAACCTGCTCCAATTTATTTTTTGAACCCATAAATTTCATATCTCATTTGTTTTATCTAAACCCATTAACCAAAATCAATTTTGCTTAGAAAAATCGTGGCCCATTTGTTTTTGTTTCAAAAATTATTGAAATAAAAGCCCAATCATTAAACCTATTTTTTATTATGGTTTTTTTAACCTATCGAAGAAAGTTGTTTTTTTCTTATTTTGCAACTCTTCTTCTCCAACAACAAAGTCGACTTGTCGTCAAAATTGATTGTTGCTCATCTTCACTTAATCAACTAATCAAGTAAGTCTTTGTTTATATCATTGTTTATATCGTTGTTCTCTTTATATTTTCTTCTTATTTTTATTTTGTTTTTATCTCAGATAAAGTAATGGAAAGGTTTTTGAAAAGAAAAGATCATCCATCATCTCAGAGTGACAATGATTTAGATGATCTACCATGGGATCATGCTGATCGAAAAAGGATAGTAGATTATCATCCGAATCAAAGAGATGAGGTAATTCGCAAATACTTGATTAAAGGCCCTTGCCAACCACGTGGTCATGTTTTTGAGCAAAAATCGATAGGGAACACATTGAGACGATTTAATCCAGGCTGGTTTGATCAATACTCTGATTGGTTAGAATATAGTGTGAAGAAAGAAAAAGCTTTTTGCTTTTTCTGTTATTTGTTCAGAGATACTGCTGGTAAAAACGTAAAAAGTGATGCATTTATCACATAGGGATTCTCTAGCTGGAATAAGTTTAGGAAGTCATTTTCAGAACATGTGGGAGGTGTTAACAGTTTTCATAACAATGCAGCTATGAAGTGTGAAAATTTGATGAAACAAGGTCAGTCTATTGGGCATGCTTTGCATAAACAAGATGATATTATGAAAAATGAATATCGGATTCGGCTAAATGCTTCAATTGATGCTTCTAGATACTTATTGCGACAAGGGTTACCTTTTCGTGGTCATGATGAGTCAGAACATCTGCTAATAAAGGGAACTTTGTGGAACTCTTGAAATACACTTCTGAGCATAACGAAATTGTGAGTAAAGTTGTTTTAGAAAATGCTCCTGGAAATAATCAGATGGTGTCTTCAAAGATCCAAAAAGATATTGTGCATTGCTTTGCAGAAGAGTTAGTCAAATCTGTTATTGAAGAAATTGATCATGATATTTTTGGTTTGTTGGTCGATGAATCAGCTGATGTTTCTGATAAAGAACAAATGGCGGTAGTGTTTCGGTTTGTTGATAAAAGTGGGATAGTAAAAGAGAGATTCATAAGTATTACTCATGTGAGCGAGACTACTTCAGCATCTTTGAAATATGCCATTGATTCTTTGTTTGCTAAGTATGGATTAAGCATTAAACAAGTGAGAGGACAAGGTTATGACGGAGCA
This sequence comes from Eutrema heterophyllum, assembly GCA_002933915.1. Taxonomy (NCBI): domain Eukaryota; kingdom Viridiplantae; phylum Streptophyta; class Magnoliopsida; order Brassicales; family Brassicaceae; genus Eutrema; species Eutrema heterophyllum. Next base: position 1,373,210 of record PKMM01044379.1, on the reverse strand, counting down.
AACAACATGAAGGGTGAGTTAAATGGGCTAAGATCATTAATCTCAAAGGAAAACGCATCGGCATATTATGTTCATTGTTTTGCTCATCAGCTTCAATTGGTTGTTGTGGCGGTTGCAAAAAAACATTTTGATGTTGGAGATTTTTTTGATATGATTTCTCTGTTGTTGAATGTGGTGGGAGCTTCATGCAAAATGAAAGATATGATTCGAGAGGATCATAGAGAAACTATTGAGAAAGGAATTAATGATGGCGAAATCAATACTGGAAAAGAGTTAAATCAAGAGGTTTCTCTAAAAAGACCAAGAAATACTCGTTGGGGTTCTCATTATAGTACTATATTGCGTTTAGTTGAGATGTTTTCTACTATTGTCAAGGTGCTTGTGTGTGTTCAGAATGAAGGCATAGACGACTCGAAAAGACGTCAAGCACATGGTCTCCTCAGATACTTCCAGAGCTTTGATTTTGTGTTCTACTTGCAGTTGATGGTACACATTTTAGGACTCACAGATTGTTTGTCCATGGCTCTTCAAAAAAGAGATCAAGAAATTTTGAATGCCATGTCTTTGGTGAAATCAACGAAGAGACAATTGCAGAAGTTTATAGATGATGGATGGAATTCTCTCATGGTTAAAGTTTCTTCTTTTTGTAAGAAGCATGAAATTGAAGAGCTTGACATGGAGGAAGATTTCATTGACTCAAGGAAACCAAGAAAAAAAACAGGAGTAACAAATGTGCATCACTATAAGGTCAATTGCTTCTATACTGTATTGGATCTGCACTTCAAGAGTTTAACGATCGTTTTAATGAGGTGAACACTGATTTGCTTATCTGCGCTGCTTCTTTATCTCCCATCAATTCGTTCTCTCAGTTTGACCACTCAAAGTTGATGAGGTTATCTACATTCTACCCCTATGACTTTAGTCCAGTAGAGTGCATATCTCTTGAGCAACAATTATATATCTACATTGATAATGTTCGAAGTGATGAAAGATTCATTCATTTAGAGGATCTTGGAGAACTTGCTCGTACGTTGGTGGAGACACGAAAACATATGTCATATCATTTGGTTTATAGGCTTTTGAAGTTGGTTTTGATATTGTATGTTGCTACTGCAACTGTTGAAAGATGCTTTTCAACAATGAAGATCGTAAAGACAGATCGGCGCAATCGGATTGGGGATCAGTTTTTGAATGACTGTTTAGTTTGTTATATCGAGAAAGATATATTCGAGACTATCACAAATGAGATTGTGATAAAAAGATTTCAAGATATGAAAGACCGCAAAGTGATTTTGTAAGACGTTTTATATTTTTATGAAAACTTTCTTTTTAATATATATATTTTTTAATATTTATGTTTTGACCCCGGTTAAAAAAATTCTTGGATCCGCCATTGGTCATGATCAAGTTGTGTGAGTCTATTTTCTATAGATCGAGATCAGATATTAATTTTCAAAAGACTAATAATTAGCATCGTGACTTTTTTACACTTCATTGGCAATTTGGGATTTTAGGATAAGTTTAGGTGTTGGCTATAAAAACTCCATTAACGCGATAAACTATGGAACGATAAAAACAGTAATGAACCCACTTTGTTAGGTGTTGGCTATAAAATACTTTTCCGTTTTCTTAAGTTTAGAAAACTGTATATATCGTGTTTGTAAGTCAAATCACATAGTTAAATTCTTGAATATTTTTATAACAAAAGAAAACTATATAGATATTTCATTAAAGGGTCATTATCATAATTCACCTAAAGTCAATATCATTGTAGTTTAATATCTGCCCTTTAGACGTTTGGTTCGAAATTATTGACTTGGTTGTGAATTCTGTTTTAACAATTTTCGTTTAGAAGTCAATTTTCGGATACGGGTTTTCAATTTTCAGCAAAAAAGGGAAATAATCAAGAAAACATAAAAAAAATTGTTTCATTACAAAGTTACTAATTCAATCATTTAACCAAAAAGAAAAAAAAAATTTACTAATACAATCTTCTTCTTTTTTTTCCAATTTAGTAACCGATTGAGAAACCACATATGGGAATTATGGTACAATCGTCATTTATTACGTATGTATCAAAGTCGTTGTCTTGTTAGTTTGAGCTTCTTTAAATCGTAGCTATAAGGGAGGCCCTAATTAAATAATTGATCTTTAACACTTTGTTGGCCCAATCCAAGATTTCAATAAAAATAAAGCCCAATAATTGTATCCTTTTTCCATTATTAAAAATCCCTTAAAAATATTTACCATCTAATTTAAATTAAATCTTCTTACCGGGTCTTAGAGACTAGACATGACTGGCAATCGGACCGGCCTATACTCTTTACCGTATGAGTATTTTCACCGTAGGTATAGGACATCTGAATGATTTTAAGAAGTAGAATGTGAAAGGAGCAAAATAAAAAATGATTAGATATAGGCAAATAGTGTTCAAGTGAAAAAATACAACTTAACTATTAAATACAAGGACATCATGTACATCATATTAGCGATGTTCGTTTGCGTGCTCATGTGGCTGCGGCTGCGGCTACGACCAAACGATCTTTGTTTATCTGTCGTAGAAGACCGCGGCCGACGTATCGATATGCGTTTAAAATTTTTGGACGTTAAAAAAATTAATCGTTGCGATATGAATTGTTGCGATCAATTGCAGCGACTAGCCGTGCGGCTACCAAACGAACAACAATCGCTGCGTCTGGCCGCAGGTCACAGCCGCTAGCGGCAGATGGCCAATATTATGTAATATATCTACAAAAATTTCAAATTTCTATGTAACATATAAAACATTCTTCTTCACTGCTGTTTTATTCATCTAAACACCAAACCTGCCTAAAACCATTATTCATTATCTTTTTGTTATTATTATTATTATTATTTATTTTTGTTGATAATATACTAATACTAACAAGTAATATCTCAAAAAAAAAAAAAAAAAAAGTAATAACTCTATAGAAGTACTGTTATATAAAGACTAAGATTCATGTTATAAACATGAGTCTTTAATTTGTGGCGTGGGACTCGAAACTCAAATCCAAGATTGAATTGGGTAGTTGCACTTGAAGGAATTGGGTCCACTAATGTGTGCAAAAATATCCGAAGAATCTACCAATTGTTCCTCATCCTTCACTCTCATCTGTAAACCGAACCAGTATAATCAGATTCAGTTAAAATCAACACTCTGTTTAAACACAAATTCATATAAATCGAGTTATAATAAACCGGGTTTCTTACATCGTCTTCGTCTTCATCATCATGATGGCTTGAAGAACCTTGTTTATTTAATTCACCAAATTCATCATTCTTTGCAAATCTTCCTCTAACTCTTGGACGACTATCTGCCAATGTTTTCCTACACGCGTACTACAACAAAAACCAAGAACAATTGTAATAACAATAACAAACGGTTTATTCCGGTTTGATTTAGTAAAAACCGAACCTTTATTTTCTTGCTGAAATTCCTTTCGTTCCTCTTCTTCATGTACCTATGGATCCTCTCTTTCCTTTGATCGGGGGAGAGTTTCACAACTTTGTTTAACGTTGAATCTTCTAAACCGGTTATCTCGACCGGTCCTAATGTTGGATGAGTCTGAGGTACCATCAAGTGGCTCTGGTTCTCGACTCCACTAAGTGCCTTCTTAGCAAAAAAAAAAAATTCCGGTTAGAAATACGGAACCGGTCATGTTCCTTCACAACCAAACCAAAAGTTCTCTAACTGGAGATAAACAAGTTAAAAGCTAGGAATTTAGCTAGCTGAACCAAACCGGTTCCTTTGATAGATCAATTACCAAAACACATGTTTTACCATAAATAAAACCAGAAATCTCAGCTCCATACCATAATTTTTGAAGATAACCAAGCGTAAACTAGATAATTTGTTATAAAAAATGTTAAAATTGGTTTCAATTTTACCTGGAGATCTCCTGGATTAAAGATATGTTTGATGGAATTCGGACATAACAATCCACCATTATCAGCTTGAAAATCCATCCATTGATTATGTGGTTTGTTGAATTCCGATCCCAAATGAATATTTTCGGGAAATAAACCGGAATTACTTTCGGAAGATAATAAGCCGGTGCTCATATTCACCATATACGTCGGTAAACCAGATGTACGGAACAAAGAGCCAGAAGGTGAAGTAGGGTTATAGCCAAGATTGTAACTTGGGACAGAAGAAAAACAATCTTCTTCGAAAACCCCTAATGGTGGAGGAGGAAGAGCAACAGAGGAAACCGCTGGTAGAGCCAGAGGGTCTCCAGAGTAAGGAATGTTAGGAAGCCGATGAACAATTTGGACTCCTGATGAGAAATCAAATTGGTCTTGATTTGTTGTTGTAAGGAGATGATCTATAACTGGATATTGCAGAAATGATGATGAGAAATCTATTGAAGCGGCTATGTCGTTTTCTAAATCTTCTTGTGAATCGAAGATTATGGACAGATCTGCGTTGTTGTTGTCGACGTCTTCATCATCTTGAACTTTGTTGTTCTGGTTGGTGTTACTGTTATCAGTTGTTGTGGTTGTGTTAGTGTTGGAATTACCACTGTGATTGTCTTGGAAGCTTCCAGATTTCTCAAGAATGTTTGAAGCAGAAGTGACTTCAGATGATTGATTGAAGCTTTCTTGAAACAGTTGTGGATCACAGTAATCGAAGATTTGAGCACTAAGAGGGCTCGTGATATCATCCTGGTGAAATAACACAACCAAATATTAGATACAAATATTAGATTGAGCAGACAAAGTAAATGATCAAGAAAGAAATTACATTAAAGCCAAGCATCAAAAGAAGAGAACAGAGGTTTTGGCTTGAGTCACAAGAAACAATAAGTGTGTGAGATCCTTGAGAAATTACAAGATTTGTACTTAAGACTGATTTATACTCGATTAAATTTGTTCTCTTCTGCTAAATTTTCTAGAGAGAATCTGTAAGATATGTTTTTATTCTGTTTTACGACATCAAAACACTCCAAGATTTTTGTGTCTTGATCAACTCCAATCTTTTGTTTTGTTTTGTTATTACTATTGGTTTATCACAACACAAATGTTGGTAAAGAAAGATTAAATGCATATGTTCTTTTATGTGACATGTTAAGAAAGTGTTCCAACTTCCAATAGCGAAAAGAAAAAGTAAAAGAAGGGTGGAGTTTCTATAAAAGGAACGTTTTCTTATTCTGGTATTTGTTTTGAGTATTGAGAAGATAATTTAACATTTCCTGGTATGAACCAACATTTAGATTTTTTTCCCACAGAGAAAAAGTAAAGGGCACTTCATAAGATATTCACCGAACTTTATAAATTCGAAGGTGAGAAATTAATCTAGCATTTTACTATTTTAAAAATAAACCGAATATGATAGAAATAGTTGAAATGGACTGTACTTGTTTGTAGAACATTGTTCTATATCATGTGACGATTTTCAATTGGCTTGGAAGTAACAATCGTATTATTTCTCAAAAAAAAAAAAAAAAAGTAACAATCGTATGCATGCGAATAACAATGATAATGTTCAAAAACCGTATCTTAATCTTAATAATTTTGGAAGATAAATTAAGTGTGTATAGTCTATAGAATAACAAAGAAAGAAAAGAAAGTTCAAAGAATGAAGAAATTAAAAAATGGAATATAAAGAGAACTAAACAAAAACAAAACTAATTAATTAAAATTATAGGGTTGCCCTAACTGAGACTACAAAACAAAAACAAAAATAAACTAAATGTACTCAGTTTATAAGATCAAAGTTGAATTTATATAATCTCTGCATGATATCTATAGAGAAATGCTTGAAACAAAATTCAAAGAGCAAACAATAATATTTAACCCATGATAATATAAATGGAAAAAAAAATTTGGTAATTGAAGAGAAGAGAATTACGATGGAAAGCTGGTCGTGAGACGAGATCACGTCTTGCAACATGTTTGTGTTCTTATCTCCAATGTTAATGCAAAGATTTTCTGGGAAAAAGGAGAGAAAATTCCCCAGAAAATTTGAATTATAGGAAGGAAATTAATGAACAAGGCTTCACGGATGCTTTGTGGAATAATGTTGGAATGAGTGATGTATGTACAAGAAAATCCATCGAAGAAAATTCAAATATTGGAGAGAAAAACAACCAAAAAAAAACAGAAAAAACAAAGGGATGATGAAATTAAAACAGAACAAAGGTTCTTCTGTTTGGACAGAGAAGAAATAAGAATTCTTAGTTTTCTGGAGAAAAAAAAAAGGGAGGTTATGGGAGTTTCACGTCTTTCACGTAACCATCATACATATATATACTTTTGGTTTATGTGTATGTATATAGATATATATATATCTATATATAATAAGGCGTAACATTGCCAGCGTGGCACTCAACGTTGAAAGCGCTTGCCTCGATTCTCCTCTTCTCATTACGTGGCAGTGACACGTGGATTTTATGGTGTTGACGTGGGAAAAGGGTCCTCACGTAGGAGGAAATTGTTTTGACCGGTCAATGAGTTTGACCCAATTATTGTTGCGTGGATCTTGACGTTTTTGACTGAAAAATTGTCTTAATTTAAGCCCTATATTCATGGAATTAGTTTTCTATTTTCCTTCTAACAAAATAGATATATTCTATCTTGTATTTCCTTTGCTAATTTTATTGAATTGGCTCGTGATTTTGCGCAAAGGAGTGGAAAAGAATTCGACCAAGTCAGTAAAAATGCCGGAAAAAAAAATTTAAATAAATAATTGTTCCATAGAACCCTGGTTTTATTTCATAATAAATATGTTGCCAAATGTCCTTCGAGAACAGGAATTTATTTGCCGTAAGAAAATTTATTCAGAATCATCAGATAAAATTCGAAAACAATAACCAACTTCGAAATTTAGTTTTTCTTTTTTCATATGAAAATGATTTCACATACAAAAATGCTGTCATTGTGACATTTTGAGCATAGGGATAGCCGGATAGGGTCTATGCTTACCACTCATCCTTCAATATTTCACTTTCGTACACTTTTACTATTATTCTAATAGCCATAACCAAAATAAAGTATGTGAAGATAATTATATATATTTAGAGACTATATTATCAATCTCATTATCGGTACGAACATAATGGGCTAAAGTACGAATTGTGTTATCTATCAGATCTATAAACTACGAGGATTTGATTTCACATTTAGTCTTCAAATTTGTAAACATGTGTATTCGCACAATAAATTTATTTTGATTCCTCGAGTTTATTTACAGTTGAAACTGTGTTGTCGACTCAAATATATTATTATTTTATTATGTCTTTGAAAGTGTTGTAATTACTAATTAGGATTACATATCCTAAAGGACCTAAACTATATATATATGTATATTTTGCATTTCACTTATAAGTAAACATTATTACAATAAAAATAATAAAATATATATCTCATTTTGTTATTTGTTCTTATCATGAAACATCAATATCGCCTGTCAGTATCTTATTTTGGTCACAAAAGTCTATCAAGCATTTGAAAATCACTGCCATGAGAATATAGTTATCTTGTCCATCAACACTCCAAAAAAAAAAAAAAATTATTTCACTCTCAACTCTCAAGTCGTCTCCACAAATTAATATCGTCATACGTGTGACGTTTATATATGGTTTAGATCAGCGAAGTTGACAAACAAAAAAATCAGCGTAAAGTACACTGAATACGTGTACATAGGAACGCTTAAGACAATTTTTATGAGTATCTTGGTATACAAATTATAATTTGGGATTAAAAGAATTGTAATAATTCAGTTGTTTTACAAAAACCAAGAAATTGAGTGAAAATTAAAAATGGTACTGCTTAAGACCGAAGCTGATTTTATGAATTGATACTTTGGAGATATGAACATCTTCATGATCTAAAGTTTGAATGTAATATATGCACACGCATTATCCAAATAGAAAGCGACCACCACTTTCACAATATATAACGAACACCTACAAATAAGAGAAACTAGTAATATAGAGAACAAATTATATATGTACATAATACCTTTTTCACATATTTATGTCATGTAAATTTAATTGCGTTTTTTTATTCGAAATTTTCTTCCTAGTTGAATCATGTTTAACCATTGATTAAATAGGTAAGATCAATCGTTAACTATAGATAGAGTTAATTAAATGTTAATTATCTCATCTCAAACGCAGTACGTCCGTATTATTTATCATTCAAAAGTAACAGAAGAAAAATGGGGTATGTATTTTAAGTATTTAGGAGTCATTATTATTTATATTACATGTATAATTGTTTCATCAGTTTATTTGTGAATTGTGATTATGGATATTAAAAAATTAAATTGAATAATTTGGATTTCATCAGGGTTTGAATTAGGCCTAGTTTGAATATGTAAAATATTTCGTCTTAATATTTTTTTTTTTTTTGGGGGTGTTTGTATTTATATGATAGTTCGCTTTCATCTTTGGATCTTAAGAATATAACTTTTATGCAGATAGAAAGGACACCCCCTCATCGTGCAGATGGTACCCTCATCGTCCTACTCTTAGATCACTAAGATTAGATTAATACTTTTTATTTTGCTTGTGTATATCTTTACTATTATTGCTTTACTTTTTTATTCAGTTTATGGAGGTCGCATTTGCAACGTGAATGCATAGTTGCATACCAATATACCAACTGAACAATCAACCATATCTCTTCCTGTAAATGAAATGTATACACATATGCATATATATCAGCATATGTTAGATATTTATAACGTACATTAAAATGTTATATATTTATAATAGTTATAATTAATATAATGCATGCAAATAAAAGCCTGTATATTATTATGCATATCACTGTCTAATATATGCTCTATGATATAATATAACTAAATAATCATTATTAGTGATCTATTCCCACAACGCTCTAATTATTTCTGTTTATAGATTCCAAATATCTAAATCTATTATGATACTAGTTTGTGGGTTTTATCTTAGTGTACGTACTGCTTGACTCACTTTTTCTAAGAATTCGAAAAATTTGTCAACGTACGAATCATATAGCTCACTATGACTTATATAGTTCTCGTATTCTAGCATTGCTCGCATGTACTTTAGTAGATTGCTCATCAGATTACAGATTTTGTAGTAGCTACCAAAAATAAACATGCATTGTACGGTACAAATAACTACACTCTTTTGTATATTTTTTTTAACAAGAACTTGTTTCTGAAACCAAGAGTATTACATTTAATCAGACCCGTCATTTATTTTTAAGCAAATGAAGCATTTGATCAAGGAGAAACATATTAACCATCTTATTATATAAAGTTGAATCGCTCTGAGCGTGACACGTAAGATGATTATAATTCATGAGATCGTGACATGTGTTATCGTTAATTTAGATCGTGACATGTGTCTTTTTTTGTTAAAGATCGTGACATGTGTCAATGCAATAATTTTTTTTACGTCAATGCAATAATATAAACTTTCTAATGTTTAGTTATTTATTTTTAAATAGATAAAATAACAGAAAACAACATGTGTCATCGTTAATTTAGATCGTGTCATGTGTCAATGCAATAATATAAACTTTCCAATTTTTAGTTATTTATTTTAAAATAGACAAAATAACAAAAAAACGAAAAAAGAAATTGTGTTTTTAACAAAAATGGAAACTAATAAAATAAAAAAGTAAAGTACGATAAAAAATACAAACTATAGAAGAATATGTAAATTATTAAATATATATACGATTCATAATATATCAAATAAAATTATATTGATTTTATCAATTAGATTCAGTTTTAAGTTATATAAGATTTGAAATTTGGTTCTCGAATCCTCTCATTCATTTAGAGAGATTGTTTATGGGTAATATGAATCAATTTTAAATTTTTTTAATTGTGGATTACAATATGTAACATCTGAATAACTAAATGAAAGTTTTACTTTAAAATATAATTATTTAAATATTTTTTTATTTACCAGCGTATCATGCGGGGCTTAATCTAGGTAATAATATAAACTTTCTAATTTAGATTGTGACATGTCTCAATGTAATAATATAATTTTTTTAATTTTAAGTTATTTGTTTTTAAATATCCAAAATAACAAAATACCAAAAAGGAAAAGGAAAAGGAAATTGTATTTTAAAAATATATAAAATAATAAATAAATAAGTAAAGTACGATAAAATTAGAACTATAAAATTGAAAAATGGAAACAATTAAATCATAATATATAAATTAAAAAATAACAGTTTGTTTTCGTGTGTTTGATAATTCTTTTATGAAAAAAATTCAGAGGTCTAAAATGTAAACCTGATTTATTACATTAATAAAACATAATTTTTCTAACATGTTAGAACGATTAGGTTTTATAAGCATTTTTTAAAAACAAATATTGATTTTATCAATTAGATCTAATTTTAAGTTCTATAAGATTTAAAGTTTGTTTTCGAACCCTTTCATTTATTTAGAATGATTTTATGGATAATATGAATCAACTTTGAATTTTTTTTTATTGTGAATTACAAAACGTAATTTCTGGATAACTAAATAAGCATTTTAATTCAAAATATAATTATATGAGTCATAATTATGCGAGTTATCAATTTTAGAATATAATTTTTATTTTATTTTATCAAAGATAGTTTTTCATTTCTTTATTTTAGAATTTTAATTTTTTTATAAGAACCACTTAGTATGCTTGAAATCTCCTAAATATACAAAATCACATTGACGCAACGACGTTTATCTAGAAAATGCTATAACTTCCTTATGAATCATATATGAATTTTAACGGTCTGAACACAGTTTTTTCAGCTATAGGTTTGGTTGTAATAAAACTATGTTAAACCCCAATATTTTTTTGTTTGTTTGTTGGTTTCACATCTCTTGCCCATGTTTAGTCCATAGTCATTTTAGGATGAATGATCTATTAATTTGCAAAAAAAAATTAAATACATGCGTTTCAGAATTCTATCTGGATTGGATCGGATCATATTCGTTGGAGATTTTAAAAGCCCAAGTACGTGAGATAAAGCCCAAATAGGTCGTTAAAAGGCCCAATTTCCGGCAAAACTGAACCCCTAATTTCCACCGAGAGTGTTGATCTTCTTCTCTCTCTTCAGCAATTTCCCGGCTTCCGCGATTTTGCTTTGTAGCGCCGGACCGGAGAAGACAAAGCCCTAGCTCCGCCCACTCAGAGGGTGTTCCAGTTTATCTTAACTGCTCCTGCTCCTTCGTATTAGTCGTTCTCTACACGATGAACTGTGCAAGTAAAGCTTTTATTCGCCTCTCTCTTTCTTCTCAATAAGCTGATTTAGGGTTTTCTTTTGGTTAATGTTGGTGGCGGCACTATGGCCTTTTATTCCATACAGTTTCCGGAGAAATTCCCGAGGAGCCAGTTGTTTCTACGAAGTCAGGTTTGCTCTTCGAGAGGCGATTAATAGAAAGGCATATATCGGTAAGCTTGGAGCTCTCCCTTCTGATTCGGACCTTGTTGACGTTCTGTCAATTACAAATGTTGCGTCATTTTTTCTTCTCACTGGAAGATTTCTAGTCGTTTGAGTGATGTTGGTTGGTTTACCTTGGATAGCTCTCGTAGCTGTATGAAAATTTTGAGAAATTCGGTGATTTGCACTTTTTGGAACTATGGAGATTAGAAAATAGAAATTGGTAGACGAATCCGTAAATTTCAGTCATTGATTCTATAGCTTATGGCTTCAATTTTCTGGATAAAATCTTGGCTGTTGTCGATATTACATCTCCAATGGAGTCCTTTTAGATTATCATTGCACCTGGTAATGATTTCTTCAAAATTCTTTTGCTCTGTAGGATTATGGGAAGTGCCCGGTTACTGGCGAGCCTCTTACTATTGATGACATTGTTCCCATCAAAACTGGGAAGGTAGTATAATTTCTTTATTTATCTGATTCGGAGAAATGTTAAAAGAAATTTATTTAATTTGTTTCAATTTCTTTGACCATTGTGCAGATCATAAAGCCAAAACCATTGCATACAGCTAGCATCCCTGGATTACTCGGAACATTCCAGAATGTAAGCTTTTAAATGTTTTGTATCTTTGTTCCAACCTTTTCTCTTGGCTTTGTGCTTGTTTTCTTTATGCGAGTATCTCTATGATTCCCCCTGTTTCTGTTATTGGTCATGTAGAGTTTAGTTGATCGATTTAGAATATATTTTTCAGGGTTCGTTATTAGAATTATACAGGATTTGGTTAACTGGACATATTGGCATAATGGCATCTACTCTTTAGCACAGTATTATGCTGATCTCTGCTCGTTTTCTGACTGCTAATCAAGAAAAATTATTCATTAGTAGATTATCTGTTTTGCACTCTAGGAATGGGACGGTTTGATGCTATCAAATTTTGCACTGGAGCAACAGCTACATACTGCTAGGCAAGAGCTAAGTCATGCCTTGTATCAGGTAATTCCGGTTTTATTTTCCTCAATAATTTCATTATTTATTAAGTGTGTTTGATCTATTTATGGGATTAATTTTTCCTTCTGTTTGCAGCATGATTCTGCTTGTCGTGTGATTGCTAGACTTAAAAAAGAAAGAGATGAAGCACGCCAATTGCTTGCAGAGGTCGAAAGACATATACCTGCAGCCCCAGAAGCTGTGACAGCTAATGCCGCTCTGAGTAATGGTAAACGAGGTATGATTGTATACTTCTTACTTAAAATGTTCGCTAAATGGTTTTCTCTCTTGTAACATGTTACTATGCTCTTTTCTTGTATAATAGCTGCCGGTGATGAAGAAATGGGTCCTGACGCGAAGAAATTGTGTCCTGGTATTTCTGCTGAAATTATCACGGAATTGACAGATTGTAATGCTGCTCTTTCCCAGAAGCGCAAAAAGCGACAGGTACTGCATATTTATTCCCATCTATCTTTGATCATGCATTTGAAAGTTAGAAGGCAAGACCTGTTTACTTGCAATTTTATGGAATTTTTCTTTTTTTAACAGTCAGATGTAGTAATGGAGGCTTATAATTTATGTTACTCAATATATCTATTTAGATCCTTGTATGGTTTGAAACTTAAGAGGAAAATGTTGCTGCTTCCTGCTTCTCTTTGCATGTTTTCTTCACCTGTTCCAGTCAATTGGCAGCTGTACTTTGGAGTCTTTGGTTTTTTTTTTCTTCTTGCGTTGGTTCCTGCTGTCTTAATAATTTCATCATTTTTTTCTATAGATTTCTCAAACATTGGCTTCAATAGATGCTTTGGAGAGGTTCACTCAGCTATCAAGCCACCCACTTCACAAGACCAACAAACCGGGCATCTGTTCAATGGACATCCTACATTCGAAGGTTTCTCATCGCAAGTTTATCTTATTACATCACTTTATTCTTATTTTCCTCTGTTTCTGTAAGTCACTGCATAGCATGTGTTAGCTGACAGGCAGACTTCTATTAATAATTTATTTGAAGACAGCCTTGAGTTCTTAGTTGGGCAATAATCTCTATTGTTCTGTCTTTTTGGCATAATATTTTAGTATGCCTCTTACATATCAATATGCTGTGTGTGATAGTTTGTAGTATGACCAGTGATCCTAAACAATTCTTTTGATATCCACTACACTTTCTGGTGTGCAAAAGCTTACTTCAGTATTTTTTTCTTCTTAATTCGGTAATCAGGATGTCATTGCTACTGGAGGAGTTGATACAACTGCTGTTATCTTTGATCGCCCTTCAGGGCAAATCTTGTCAACACTGACTGGTCACTCGAAAAAGGTCTTAAACGTTTTGTCTTAGATTTCTGTTTTACTTTTCAATGTAGCTCTGTGCTTAATATGTGTTGACCCTTTTGTAGGTTACAAGTGTAAAATTTGTAGGTGACACTGATCTTGTTTTGACTGCTTCGGCTGACAAGGTAGCTCAAGATACATTTATAGATTTAATATCCATTGTTTCAAATTTTTATGAATAGTGCTTGGTCACTATTTCTAAGAATTTTGTAATCTCGCGTTGTGTATTGCCTTTGTTCTGAAAAGTAGTACCTGGCAGATGCATTTGTTTACTTTTAGTGTGAAAAGATCACTAGTAGCCATGATATCTTAATCTGTAGATGTCATGATGCTATCTTTGAAAAACTTTTGTTAGCTGCGTAGAGTTATGAAACGTTTTGATAACTCACATCAGAAATCTCTGCGACTTTTTGGATACTCTGTTCAATTTCTCCGCGAATATACATCACCATTTGTTTGATAGGTATCTTTTTATTACTAAATTAGTGACTTACCTGCAGACAGTCCGTATCTGGCGGGATTCTGGGGCTGGGAACTATGCTTGTGGGCATACGTTGAATGATCACTCTGCAGAGGTAAGGATGAATTTGAAGAACTCTTACAGTTTGCTACATTTTTTTATTTTTTTATTCATATACTTCTTGTTTAACATAAAAGGTGATGATGTTTTTTTCAGGTGCGAGCTGTAACTGTGCATGCCACAAATAAATACTTTGTGTCGGCATCTCTTGACAGTACATGGTGCTTCTACGATCTTTCCTCTGGCTTATGCCTTGCAAAGGTCCCTAAACTCTTTCATCAAAGAACCAACTAATACACGTCTTCCTTTTTACCTTTGCTTATATGCTATATTACTGAAATTATTCTATATATTCAGTTTGGACTGTACTTTCTTCATAAGCATTGTCATATCAGCCTCTTCCTAAGGTTGATATATGGTGATACCACGAGCTCTTTTCCTAATATGAGCCATGTCATATTTGTTGTGTTTATGCAGGTGTCGGATGATTCTGAGAAGGTGGATTACACGGCTGCTGCTTTTCATCCTGATGGTCTCATTCTCGGAACCGGTACTTCTCAATCTGTTGTCAAAATTTGGGATGTTAAAAGTCAGGTAAAAACTCTAGCCTTCCGGGTTATATTGCCTCTTAAAGTCATTAATTATGTCCAGTAGTCTTCATTTGATTTTTATTTTTGTGTTGGATAATAGGCAAATGTGGCGAAGTTTGATGGACACACCGGGGAAGTTACCTCTATATCTTTCTCTGAAAATGGTTATTTCCTCGCGGTGAGTACTTTGAACAATCTTCGAGAAGTGGAAGTGCAACTACGATTCTGTTTACGTGAAAGCTTTTTTTTTGTTCTTTACAAATGTACAGACTGCTGCCGAGGATGGTGTTAGGTTGTGGGACCTGCGCAAGTTAAGGAACTTCAAGTCATTCTTATCTGCAGATGCAAACTCTGGTAGGCAACTACTGTATCCCGTTCCTGGCCATTGCGGTCTAGTCGTTTTGTTGATAGAGAAATCTCCATGTTTGAGATAATTGAATGAAAATACTTTTTTTTTTTATGTTTGTGCAGTGGAGTTTGATGCTAGCGGATCGTATCTTGGTATTGCTGCATCAGATATCAGGTGAGTGCGCATTTGGAATTTTATTGGTCAAAGAGGCCAAACTCAGCCAAAGAAATATTCAGAAGAGACTTGTGCAATTCAATAACCTGCAATTGGGTTTATATACTTTAACAAAATGTTTGTAACGGCTGCAGACTATACCAGACGGCGAGTGTGAAAGCTGAATGGAACCTTATCAAGACACTCCCAGATCTCTCAGGCACTGGTAAAATCCCTTTTCATTAACTCTTTCAATGGTCACATAGCGAATATGTTCCTAAATCCAAAACCCTTTCGCAGGTAAAGCTACGTGTGTGAAGTTTGGTCCAGATGCACAATACGTTGCTGTTGGTTCAATGGACCGTAACCTACGGATATTTGGTCTTCCTGGTGACGAGAAAGCCAACGCCGATGATGACTCTGCACAAGACTCGTGAAGAAGCCGTTAAAAAACTCAGGCAGCAAATTTCAAATGTTCATCTCCGGTTATATCTCCCTCGAATCTCAACTTCTGTTGTATCTTACAGTATTCACAGCTATGGGGAGAATTTGTTAGTTGTGATTCTTGGAATTCAAACGATCACACTCGCACACACTTGAGTTTTTTTACTCTATTTCTCCATCTAATAGGCTCTTCTAATCTGTCTTTGTACCAAATTTGTCCTTTCTGTTGCCACTACTGATCGAAGCTAAAATGAAATTAAGACGTTTTTCAATGTAGAGCCTAAACCGATCGGGTTAGACCGGATTTGGTACTTCTCAGTGCTCTGTTCTAGACTAAGGTGGCTTGCTTATTTGCCCTTATTTCAACAGTGATATCTGCTTGGTTTCGGTAGTATTTCATCATCACACTTAGTAAAATATGAAACGATGACTCTTAACAGTCGAATTAATAATAAAAAAGTGTGAGAATTATGACAGAAGTGAGAGTCCAAATTTAAATGTTAGTTAAAAATGTAAAAGACCGTTGAAAAAAGAAATTAAAAATGTAAAAGAATACCGTTGACTGTACTTGGGTCAAAAATCACACATTACACGATATTTACATTCGATCACAAAGAGTAGTGTTACTTTAAAAGTTTAAATTAGTAGACAAGAATTTCCTTTTAATTAGGTGGTAAAAAGGGGTTAGGGAACAAATTAACAGTCTTATTGAAAACTTATTAGTCAATAATGATATTCGGATTTACTGAAAGCCTGCAATTGACCAAACACAGTGTACTGTCTTTAGACCGGTGGCTGAAGAGTGTTGACTGTTGAGTGTTGATTGATTGTTTATATAGTATTAAAAAACCAAAAAAATAAAGCTCTTTCTCTATCTTTATCCTAATCTTGTTTTCCACATCTCTAGAGAGAAAAAAGAGTGGTCATCCAACGCCTAAAAAAATTCTCTCCCTTTCACCATTAAAACCAAAACCAGAAACCCAGAAGAAGAAAATAAAGAGCTTTTACTACCAGTCACTGAATTTTACAAAACCCAAAACAAAAAGGGTTGAAAATCCAAGAAACCCCACAAAGATTCAATCTTTCACATCCATTTCTTATTACCCATCTCCCATAAAATCTTTCCCCAAAAACATAGAAACAACCTCAAAATCTCTTTCCCTCACTACACTCTACAACAAAGAAGAAACCAAACAATGATTTGATTTCAACCAAAGTTCCTTCCACGTAACCAAGAAAAGAAAAAAGAAAAATGGGTTTTTCACTGAAGCTATCGTCTCTTTGCATCATCATCATAGTCTCCATGGCTCTGTTCTCAGATCTCGAGCTAGCGAAATCTGCATCACCAGACTACACAAACTTAATCTACAAAGGGTGTGCGAGACAGCAATTCTCAGATCCATCTGGTTTATACTCACAGTCTCTCTCTGCAATGTTTGGCTCATTGGTCTCTCAATCAACAAAAACCAGGTTCTACAAAACCACAACTGGAACAACAAGCCAAACCACCATTACTGGTCTTTTCCAATGTAGAGGAGACTTGAGCAACAACGACTGTTACAACTGTGTTAGTCGTCTTCCTGTTCTCTCTGGTAAGCTCTGTGGCAAAACCATTGCCGCTAGGGTTCAGCTCTCCGGCTGTTATCTTCTCTATGAAGTCGCTGGCTTTGCCCAAATTTCAGGTAAATCCAATCTTCGGTTTAAACTCCATTTTTTTATACGTTGAACAGGATTATCAGAACCGGACCAAGCATCAGATTTCTCCGGTTTAACTATGAAAAGATTGGGTTTTTTTTTTGGCTCCTCCCTTTCGTTAAACGGCCAGAGATTGGATAGCCGGTTTTGGGTGAACCAAAAAGTTTCAATCTTTTTGTGAGAAAGGGGACTTCATTTGAATTTAATAGCAAAGTTTAAAAATATTCAACATTTTTACAAACTAACAAAATAATCAAATTAAGAGTTGTAAAACTAATATTTTTAATCATAAAACCTAGGAACTTTATCTATTTTAGCCTTTTTTTTTTGTTCAAAATTTTATGACTTTTAAAAGTTATAGTTTATTATAGAGTATTAATATTGATTTTATATACATAGATATTTTCCAATTATGGTTTTCAAATTTAGGTCTTCCAGTGAACCGGTTTTCATCAACCGGGCTAAGGATCAAGTTAAACCAAGCCAGGATTTGTATAGGCCGGTCGAGAGAGTCGGATTGATTAAAACTATATAGAGTGGAGAACTTTCAATTTGTTTAGGTTAACCTCGCGGATTGATTTCGGTTCATATTAAACCGAACCGAGACTTAATAATAATTTTCATCCGGTTGAAAAATATCTCAGGGATGGAGATGTTATTCAAGACATGTGGGAAGAAGAACATCGCCGGAACAGGATTCGAAGAGAGGAGAGACACTGCGTTTGGAGTAATGCAAAACGGAGTCGTTTCAGGCCACGGCTTCTACGCGACGACGTACGAATCGGTTTCCGTTTTAGGACAATGCGAAGGCGATGTAGGCGATTCGGATTGTAGCGGCTGCATCAAAAATGCATTAGAGAAGGCTCAAGTCGAATGTGGAAGCTCAAATTCTGCTCAGATTTATCTTCACAAGTGTTTCATCGCTTATAGTTATTACCCAAATGGTGTTCCCAGAAGACCTTCTGCTTCTTCGTCTTCTTCTAGCTCTGGCTCTTCGGGTTCTTCTTCTTCAGGTGAAAATTCGATTCTCTCTGTTTCTTCTTTTGGTTTTTCGACGGTTATCGGAATCTGGGTTTATGGGTCGGCGAAGTTCTAACTTTTTGCTGGAAAATCTCGGAAAAGTGTTGATCTTTTGTTTGTTTTAAAGTTATCCGAATTTAATAAATTTTTTTTTTGATTAAAAATAATAATAATAATCAACTTTAATTCAAAGGCTTCAGTGTGAGATTTGTTCTTTCGTTTTCAGGATCCAATCCAATTGAGATTTTTCTTTTCTTTTCCTTTTTCTTTTTCTTTTTCAAACATTCTATTTTGTTACTCTTCCAAGTTTTCACTTACTAACTTACTAGGAACAGGGAAAATAGAGTGTAAACTTTATGAATTTTTGACCCAAAAAACTTTATGAATTGAATTTAGTAAATTAGATATTTTATTTGTTTATAATGGTTTAATGAAAGAAAAAAAACAGGAACAACAGGCAAAACGGTGGCAATAATAGTAGGAGGAACAGCTGGTGTTGGATTTCTTGTCATTTGCTTGCTTTTCGTCAAAAACTTGATGAAGAAGAAATATGACGGTCCTTTTTTTCTCTTCTTAAATACATTCTCACATACAATGTATAAATATATACATACATACACGTATAAGCGCATACATGCATACGTAACGTAATTCATACGCATTAATATGACATTTTGTTAATGATGCTATTTTATTGCCAAAATAAATATTAGTATCTATTTTAATATATATATATAGATATTCTACTTCGAATTTGAGCAAAGTGGTTTCGAAGATTTGGTTGTAAGATTCTATCTGATATTCCAAATCTTCGCTCACATTATTTTTAATACAGGAAAAATGGATGTGAAAGTGAAAGCATGTGTATATAATAGGCATGCATACTCATGCACATGTGGAGAAGACGAATAAAGGCAAAATTGATTGAGTCTAATATTTAATTTGTTTTGGCAGATTATTGAAAATAAATAGGATGAAGACAACGAAATGAGTCCAACCCCGAAATAGAGGCAAAAAAGCTAATGTGAAGAATTCCGATGTGCATGCAATTAATTCCCGATTTTTGATTTCTTCAAATTGCTATTCTATTTAATATTTTTGAGAGGTGAACAAATTGTGGTGGATGGTTGGAGAGATGGGACCATTAAATTATGTTAGAAAAGGGACTGAAGTACTTCAATTTTTTTTCAAATTCTGTGAAAAAATTGTAAATGAATCTGATCATTTGAAGTTGCTCAAGTCTTTTGTCTTAATTTCCTAGCTTTTTTTAGTTCCGTGAAGTATGTTTATTGGAAACCAGGAACATATATTTAGGTTAAAAAATGGTTGAATCTCGTATATAAATTGAACTTATACTCCATTTCATTATAATGTTCAAATTTTTGCACACAAATTAAAAAATTATCTTATTGTCAATAATGTAGTTGATTTTATATTTTCACCATCGCATATTACATATTTTTCTTCAAATTACACTATATATCCTCTTTCGTATGTTTTAATAATATTTTGATTCCTAGACTGTTAAGTTGCTTTTTGTGTTCCTGTCAACTTGTTTTTTCTGCCAACTTGTTTTTGGTACTTTTTATCAAAATATCGCTCGATAAGAACCTTTAATAATATAACGTATGAAACCCTTTTTTTTCTTCTTGTAAATGAGTAGGACTCCACCGCAATTTGTATTATTGTGGCAATTTGCGTTATTTTAATCTTGTTTACGACATATTTAGTTTTTTTTTTCATAAAACAATCGTGTGCTTTCATGGAGACGTGTGAGGCCTTTATATGTTAAGAGATCTATTTTAATTGTTGATGGGGTATAACGAAAATTGATACTCATTTTGCCTTTTGGGATCAAACATCTATACCCTGTGCACAAGTTTTAATGACTCCTGCTGACTTGTAGTAATTGTTTTGGCATTTAATTGCATATCATGAGATGGGAATAGGGTGGTCCATTTGTTACTTTCAATATGAGAATTAATAAAGAATAATACGAATTTAGGAAACATGCGATCACCAAAAAAACAGAACAAAGCCTCACACCACGATCACGAGAGAGAGAGAGAGAGATTTAAACTCGACTCTAACCAGACGTAGCAAATTAAAATGACGTTGGATTTGGCCGATGACTGTCTCGATTTGGGCTACAAATTAGAAAGCCCAAAACGCATAAATCCAGCTCCTCACAGTCACAATTTTGCTTGTTTCGGTTTGGATTTTAGATTTTTAAATCCATCCCCTCAAACACATAAAATTCGGTTCGTTTTAGTGCGGTTTGGGTTTTTTCCCATCTCTAGAAGCAAAAGTCAAATGGATGAAATAAGCCACAAAAGAAATTTTATAGATCATCATCATCATATGTACGAAGAAAGATACTATTTCCCGGAGACCGTTAAAGCTCTTTGCCAGAAAACATTAGCCTCTGGTGTTTATCGTATAAAGAGTATTAATATCTCTGAAAATTAACAACTCCATCCTAATTAACCCATGTCTCCCCCTAATATAGCAAACTTCTACTAAAGAATATCACTAATGACCCTAATATAATCTCTCTCTCACAATTTCTATACAGCAAAACCCAAAAATGGAACCTACGATTGACGATTTTCTTCTCTCCTCTCTCATCTCTCTGCTTCAAAGGTTAAAAACATGGAGAAAAAAAATGATAAGCAACGGTCAATACCTTATCCATACCATTCGGAGAATCGCCACCAAACGCAAAGATTTAATGGCCCATCTAATGGAGAATAATCCATTCCTCAGGGGGTTAATCAAGAATTTGATATTCCAATTCCATAACTCACATTGATTGTGATCTTTCCACAAACAATGTCGATGTTTCCATCTTTCCAATTACTAGAGCTCAACATAATCTCCGCACAGGATCTAGCTCCTGTCTCCCGTAAAATGAAAACCTACGCGGTCGCTTGGGTTCACTCCGAGCGCAAACTCACCACCCGTGTCGATTACTCCGGTGGCGCAAACCCAACTTGGAACGACAAGTTCGTCTTCCGAGTCAGCGAGGATTTCCTCTACGCCGACACTTCAGCCGTCGTTGTCGAAATCTACGCCTTGCATTGGTTCCGTGATGTTCACGTCGGCACAATCCGTGTCCTCATCAGCAACCTCATCCCTCCAAATCGCCGGCCTGGATACCGAAGTAATGAAGAGTATCGCCGTACTCCGCCTCCCGGAATGCGATTCGTAGCGCTTCAAGTTCGCCGACCATCTGGTCGTCCTCAGGGGATTTTGAACATCGGTGTGGGAATACTCGACGGATCTATGCGAAGTATGCCGCTTTACACGAATATGGACTCGTCCGCAGTTGGTTACAGAGATTTGCTAGGTGAAGAGGATCCGCATTTGCAGAATTTGCATCTTAATAGCTTCAAAGGAAGCTCGAAGAATCCGCAATCTCCGTCTTCCAAACAGTACCAATCCGTAGTCTCGAGGCCACCGATGCTCCGCCGCACTAGGAGCGATACGAGCTCGATGGTTGTTTCCGATCTTCTGAGCAGAGCTGAGCGTAGCCGTTTGGCTAATAGGAAGCCTGTGAGCGCATTAGCCGGCAGCGATTCGGAAACTTTGCCTACGACGTCGGGACACCATACTACGACGACGGATTCCGACGAGACGAATTACGAGCCTCCTTACCAAACCCCCAATATCCCGAGGCAGAGATACGATTCGTTCGAGCCCGATTTCGTAGATCAAACGCCAAGGGATAACCACAATGTGATGCGGCCGAGAAGTGAGAGATACGACGAGTCGCCTTATCGTTCGTACGATCATTCACGCAAAACTCCGAGAAGGTCGACGCCAATGATCGAGAAACCGAGGCCGCCGAGGGAATATGACCGCAGCAGCAGCCGCGCTTCCCCGTACTTGTCGAGGCACGGGACGCCGTTGAGATCGAACATCGTCGCGTCTACTCCGATCAGATCAAACATGGTTGCATCTAGCCCAATGCGATCGACCGGCGTTGGATCGACTCCAAGGAGATCTAACATCCTCGCGTCGACTCCGTTACGATCCAACATCGTCGGATCGACTCCGATCCGATCTAACTACATGGCAACACCGATGAAATCGCCTCTACAGTTTGGTACCCCGATGAGATCTAATTTGGCAGGACGACCGATTTTAACCGAATCTGAGTTAGGTCCGTCGCCTTCAGAAGTAGCGAATAAGATGGCGAAAGAGAGATCGCAAGCCAACGACACTGAGAGTTCAATCCTCAGCGAGTGGAGCCTCGACGACGATAGCAACATCGAAGGCCTCCGCTCGAAACTCGAGCGATGGAGGACGGAGCTTCCGCCGCTATACGATCTCGGATCAAGTCACCAAAGCAGCGATGTAGGGAGCGGCGCGATTGTTCCCGCATCGGCAAACGGAGGCGGAGGGAAAAGCTCGAGACGAAAAACTCCGACGGAGGTGAAGAAGAAGCATAACCGCCGTCACAGCGAAGGAGGAAACGGCCTTTTCTCGTGTTTCAGTAATATCTGCGGCGTGGAATGCACTTTCGTCTGTGGAGGCGGGTCGGATCCTGACGGGTCAAAAAAGAAAGGTGGGTCCAAGCGTCTGCCCCGCTTGGCCTCCGCTGATGATTTGAGTTATTTGTGATTTTTTTTACATTTTCAATTTTAGACCGACCAATATTCTTTTTTTTTTTTGGGGGTTTGTGAAAGAAAAATATATTTTGTGAATAATCTGTTCAATCCTCTTCCAAATGTCAAGACCAAAATATCTCATGCTCTTTTCTTTATTTATGCTTTTCTAAAAATAATATCAACATGCAAATATATATACCAAATACTGAAATGAAAGAATATGAGATGAAAGTATCCTCTTTAAAATCACTGTTAACTAATATATCAAATCACATGATCACACATGCAGATTATATAAATGCATCTTTAACTATACAAAATATATGGTTACTATAGTAACATGTACGAACTATCAGTGTTTATGTCGCCAACTACATGTACAAAATAAATGTATTTTTAACTACACAAAATATATAAATGCATTTTTAACTACACGAAATATATAGTTACCATAAACCTCATTTGCGTAATCGGAATAGTGTAACCAACAACGGAATCCGATACCGTCGCCATTCCCATGGCCTTCATCTTCCGATCAATCTCACTAGGAATCGTCATTCGCTGTCGGAACCAGATGTAGAACCACGATTTCTACAATATGGCAAAACTAAATAATTAGAAAATATATTCATATAAAACAGAATTAATAAACGATAATTGATATCAAAATACTATGAAGAAAGAAAGGTTTGTGCGGAGGCGAGACACTCTTTCTTTAATTCTTTAATTGCTCGTAGTGTGACGGTTTGGAGCTTTGCAAACTTTCCAAGTCACCCACTTTGGACCTCTATTTCTCATTCAAATCAACTCCGATTTTGACAAGTGAATACACTAAGTTATAGTGCTCACAGCGACGATTGCATCGTGCCTAAAAACCGGTCATTCCGACAGACGTCTCCGTCAGAAAACCCACCGGATAAGTGGTCAAAACCACTTCGTCAAAAACGAGTTCCAACACCCGAATAGCGTGGATGGTTACGGTTGCCAGAAAAGATGTGTTTGTGCGGCAAGAGTTGGGTTACGCGGCTAAGCTGGAGAAGAGTGGGTGGGAAGGAGATGTGGAGGTGGTTGAAGCAGCGGCGGAGAGGAGTGGCGGCGCGAGGAGAAACGTGCGGCGAGAGAAGGCGGTTCGGGATGAAAGATTGGAATCAGAATGAGCCACGATGGATAGAAAATTGTTCTTTCTAGTGAGGTTGATCGGAAGATGAAGTCCATGGGAATGGCGATGGTACCGGATTACGACGTTGGTTACACTATTCCGATTACGCAAATGAGGCTTATGGTAACCATATACTTCGTGTAGTTAAATATGCATTTATATAATTCGTGTAGTTAAATATGCATTTATTTTGTACATGTAGTTGGCGACATAACCACTGATAGTTAGTACATGTCACTATGGTAACCATATAGTTCGTGTAGTTAAAGATGCATTTATATACTCTGCATGTGTGGTCATGTGATAGGGTATAATTCGTGTAGTTAGCAATGATTTTTCCTTTTTTTGGTCTGAAGAGATGAAAGTATCCTTATTTAGACTATTATTCATCAAGTTTTTTAATTTTTTCTTAAGTGTTTTTTTTTTGTTAAATTTTTTTTTTAATGTACTCAATTACCTTTGAAGCTTTGTATTTTAGGGGCCAAATTAAATCACCTTTATATGATTCTTAGGTACTACGAAAATCAAACAATATTCAAAGTTAACAAAAACATAGAAAATAATGAGAGTTACCAAGTCATGACATAAGGCTATAAGTCAGAAGTAAATGCATAATGCACAAGGCACGAATTCTGAAATAGATCGCGCATGCGGTGAACACGCTTGTGAAAGAACAAATTCTGTTGAAGAGAGGCGCGAGCAACAGTCATGTTGAATCTGATCGGTAGAGGTGGCCAGATTGCAGAAAAAAATATGAGTGTGTATTATGAGTGCGGAATTTGATCGGTGCATAATTTGATCGATGGAGGCGCGAGCAACACTTAATTTTTTTTTTTTTTTTTTTCATCTGGACCACAATGGACCGTTCCAATAGCCTACACCCCAGAAAAGGAGACTGTAATCGAACTCGACACTGGTAAGATGACAGCAAAGATGTGGCAACAGTGGACCACTTGATATTTCTTACTTAATTTTTTCTTAAATGTTATGTATTATGGCTTATGAGTGTGTCAAAAATATAATTTAAGAGAAACTGAAACATTATTAATCTGTTAAAACCAACATTATAGCGTTTTATAGCTATTATGTAAAAACTTTATTCAGCTAAAGTATTTTCATTATTTGATGATTTGTCTATTTCGTTATTCAACTATCATCTGAGATATGTTTCCCACGCTCTATAATAGTCTAGTGTGATCAGCACCCGCACAGATGAAAGAAAAATAGAGTTACTTTTTTTATGGACTCGTTCAGAATTTTTAAATCATTTAATTGTCATTTTGTTTATACGTATAGTTTGACAATAAATACCTCTATTCGAGATATATATATAAAAAAAAACGCGTACGATAACGTGGGAAAAAGGCGCGTGAGAGTAATAGATGTAGTGAGAGCGAAAAAGGGAATTTGTATTTTTTTTTTTTTTTCGACAAAACAGATTCTTTATTAATTTGACATTATAAAGTCATAATACAATGTTTTCGTTAACCATGAAAGAGGATAAACACATCCAGATAAATAAATGTTATTATAAGGATCTTTTGTGTGCCGCTTCATTTGAACTTTTAACATGAAGGAAAATTATGCCGTAAAACTTTTATAAATTAATACTCGATAAATTAATAATTATTATAAATTAATAAATTTTTCCGGTTCTGAGTCGGATCAATGTAAAATTTAACACAATTCGATAAGATAATAAGATAATAATTTTTTTGAAATCCCTATGTAAATATATGGTCCCAATAATATGATAAATTAATAATTATAAATCTTATGCATACCTAAGATAATTTAGTAAAATATGAATCTATTGTTGTTTGTTTATTCTTAAAGTTAGAATCTCGTTGGAGCTCATATCTAATCTTCCTTATTGCATCCATAACTCATGATGTTGTCCTCTCGACCTGCATCCAAAAATTATAAAGACTTTAAGAGACCATAATTGTTTCTTTGCGTGTAACCACTTTCAAAGGTTCTATAACATCATCTTCAACTTCATCAGTAAGGATAGTAGCTACAATTTCTTCTAAACTCTGAACTCCTGAGCATGTATCATTTTCACTCGGATAGTCGAATATACATAAAATTTAAAAGATTATACACTAAACTTTTTTTATCTATATAAATTAATAATTTATTAATTTATCGATTAATTAATACCTCTATAAGATAATAAAATTTTGAAGTCCCAACATTATTAATTTATAAAGGTTTTACTTTACAATGAAATTTGTTTTTCCACATTCTCATATCGTCTATCAAATTTGACATTTGAGATATCCTCTTTTGATCCATGCAATATTTCGACTAGCACATGGCAATCTCCTTGAAATTGAACGTTATTGAAACCTCTGCTCCATACATTTTGCAAGACCGATAGCAATGCTTTACCTTCTGCTTCCAGACTTGAGGTAGCGGAACCTAATAACGCAGCGCCCCAACACTTTGCAAATCCCATGTGATCCCGTAATATCCATCCTCCAACGACTCTTCTAGAATTCGGATCATAAGCTGCATCATAGTTGCATTTAAGTGTTCACACTAGGCCGAATCCATGTTGAGACCCTAGAGTCTCGAAAAGTTGAGGTTGGAAGAAAATTAACGTCGTTTCCTTTGGTGGTAGCTGAACTCGATTCTTGAACATCCGCGATTGCAAGCTCCACATCTCGTTGGGGGTTAACAACTCTCTTATTAAAAATTTAATTGTTTCTAGATTTCCAGATACGCCACATTAACCAAAACGGAAGTAACTTCTGCTCATCGGACAAACCTTGTACTCCTTGAAGGTTCATAATATTGTCCTCAACATCCTATGATGGGGAAAACAAAACCGAAAAAGGTAATTTTGAGAGCCTCCAAGTTGTAACCGAAACAGGACAGGTAAAGAGCATGTGGTTAATTGTTTCTTCCTCGGCGCAACAACGTTGACAAGTTGTATCCATTCGGATACCTCTAGTCGTTAGTATAGTAGCTGTACCAATGGCCTTTGTTAAAATCCGCCATAAATAATGTTTGATTTTAGGTATGATATTCAGTTTCCAAACTCGTGCTTTTAATTCTGGATCTCCATAAGGTACTTGTGGGGCTACCTCTTCAAATTCATTATTATGACGGGAAAACCAATATACAGATGCAACTGAATAAATTCCATTTTTATTATAGTTCCATCGGAATTTATCCTCACCCGGTCGTTGTGCTAAATATAAAGATTGGGCAAGATAATTATCTTCATCTGACAATAAAGAAGATAAAGCTTCCAAATCCCATGACATGTATGTGCCGTCATGCTTGATAAGGTCTGATACAGTTTGCACGTTATTGGTATCATTAGTCGTCGCGGGCCTAGGGGGTGCGTTGGAAGCCAATTGTCTTGAAAAATTCGAGTGCTTCCACCATTTCCAATAATGTTGCGTGAACCCCTTTTTAATAGATCAATTCCGTGAAGTAAAGAAGCCCATCCGTAAGAATGATACGGCCTAGCTTTAGACTCAAAAAGATGCACATCTTTGAAATACCTTGCCTTGTACAAACGTGAAAATAAGCATGTGGGGTTTGTTAATAATCTCCATGCTTGCTTGGCTAGTAAGGCATCATTAAACATGGCCGTTGGAGGTTCATTAAACATGTCACAGAAACCTAACCCACCATCCTTTTTAGAATAATGTAATCTCTTCCAAGCAACCCATGGAATACCCTTTTGTGAACTCTTTTCCCACCAAAATCTCATTAATACACTTTCAATCTCATCAATTACTTGTTTGGGAAGCTTAAAACAAGACATTGAGTAAATCGGCATCAAAATGGCCACTGATTTCAATAACACCTCTTTTGCAGCTGGGGATATAAATCGTGAACTCCAATTCGAAGTTCGTTCCTTAACTCTATTAATGATATTGTTGAACATTTCTTTTTTCTTCCGGCCAAATTGTTCAGGTAATCCAAGATATTTACCCCCACCACCATGATTTTGTATTCCGAGAATTCGTTTCAGCCTCTCTTGTTTATCTCCATGAATTCTAGAACCAAACGTTATCATTGATTTGTCATGATTTATACGTTGTCCCGAGCATAGTTCGTAAATACAAAAAACTTCCCTGATAGCGGCACAGTTTTTTTGATTTGCAATGCAAAAGAAAAGCTAGTAATCAGCAAACATGAGATGCGTAATATAGGAACTCCATTACCGATTTTGATTCCGTTAATTTTCTTTTTCCGTACACTAACTTCCAGAAGATGACTCATGAAATCAGCACATAAGATAAAGAAATACAGAAATAATGGATCGCCTTGCCGTAACCCTCGTTCCGGTGTAATTAACCCTTGTGGACTTCCATTGATTAATACTGAATAGCTTACTGAGCGAACTATGGCCATTATCCATCCCATCCACAAGTCTGAAAAACCGAACGCACGCATAGTTTCTTCAAGAAAACAACATTCAACGCGATCGTAAGACTTGCTCATATCCGTTTTAATCGCCATATATGTTTGTGAAACTCTTTTCCTTGATTTCAATGAGTGCATGAGTTCATGGGAAATCATCACATTATCAGATATTAGACGTCCCGGGATAAATGCCGCTTAAGATTCATATACTATTTTATCCAGTGATGACTTCAATCGATTAACCAAAAGCTTTGAAATAATTTTATATAAAACATTGCACAAAGCAATTGGACGATAATCTGACAACGTTTTTGGTTTTTCAATTTTCGGTATCATACAAATATTAGTATGATTTATACCCTGTCTCAGCTTTGAAGTTCCGAAGAAATGTTGAACCTCTGTAATCACATCTTTCCCGACGATATCCCAGCATTCTTGAACCATCCGGTCCCGGTGCTTTATCAGCGCCAATATTGCAGACATATATATTTATGAGTCAGTAAATTCTCTTGTGATTGACGAATTGATTTTGTCTGTTATAGTTAGAGTGAATTCAGAAAAAATCGGAGGTAGCACCATATTATTATCGCTTTTGTAAACGAATTGAAAATAATTTTCGGCATGTTTTCCCATAGCAAAATCCCCTTGATAAACCACTCCACAAGCTTGGTAGAAACGGGTATTTCGATCGCCTAGAGTTAGCCATGAATTTCGACTCTAATTGCCAATAAACTTCCTCATCTCTGTAAGCTTGAGCCAATTCTTTCTTTATTTGGGGAATTGAATCCCGATATGTTCCACTCGAGAGCAATGCGAATTCCATCTCAATTTTCAGCTCCTCTATTCGTTTTGATGAATTTAATCTGGAATTCTTTCGACAAATAGCCATTGATCGTCTACATTCTCGGATACGATCTAAAATGGAATGATTACGATTAGAAGTTGTTGAGTTCCAACCCAGCTTAACTCTTTAAATTCTTTGATTTGTAGCAGCCGCTTATCAAATCTAAACGGCTTCCTCGGATTTTCTTCTACAAAAGCAATTTTAGTGACTACATGTCGATAATCCAAGCCACATAGTCGCAAAAACTCTGATTCAGATGCTGGAAATAGTGCCAACCATTCTGAGTTCACAATAACACGATCAAGACAACATTTAACAGTATGGTTTCCACGTTGCCCAACCCAAGAAAATTGGTTTCCCTTATGACGCAAGTCTGAAAAAGCACATGTACTATACATGTTTCGGAAATCTTGAAAAGTTCTTTCATCACGAAGAGGACCACCATCTTTTGTTGAGTGTTGACCCTTTGAGTGACTCTGCAAAAGAAAAAGAATCGAAGAATCAAAAGAAGGTGATGTAGAATCACTGAGCAAAGGAAGAAAGGAAGATGAAGAAGAAGGAGTTTGTCGACAAAGAAGAAGATCGACAAAGTCAAAGAAGAGTAAAAAGGAAAGGTGTTTGGGCTTAGTAATGGGCCTACGTTTTTCTATGACTGGCCCAAGCAAAAACAAGTAAAACTGGTTAAGAAAAAAAAAAAGGTAAGTTAGTAAACTAAGTTAGTAGAGTTGAATGTGGAGTTGTTGTAATAGTTAGAGTGGTTGTAAGAAGAGTGTAAGGTTAGAAGTTAAGTCTAGTTCTAGTGATGATGAGCTAGAAGAAGTTGTTATTCTAGAGGTAATAAATGTGGAAAGAAAAGCTCTATAAGAGCAATGTATGGGATAAAAATGAGATGGATGAAAAAAGAGATGAATGAGAATGAAGGTTAAGAAAAACAATTTGCAAAAGAGTGAGAAACAAACCTGAGTGAATCAAGAGAGAGTGATTTCAACATCTTTCTCATCATTAGAAAGAATCTTATTAAAATCTCCAACAAGAAGCCAAGGACCGCATCTTGTTCTACCAATTCTTTCGATTCTTTCCCAAACCTCATGTCTATTTGTTTGCACGGAATCATCGTAAACACATGACAAATAGAAATTCATGCCATTAAATTCCACAAACACATCAATCATCCTTACAGATTGGAAAAGCTTATCAATAGATACTGCTTTTTTCCAAAGGATAGTTATTCTTCCACTTCTCCCGATCGGAGGAACGGAGATTACGAAATCAAATCCTAAAAAAACACAAACATCTCTAACTACATCACACTTATTTAGAGTTTCACACAGAAATAACAAACCAGGGGAAACAGAACGACAAAGTTCTTGTAGCCTTTCTTTCCTTAACGGCGCTTGAATCCCCCGAAAATTCCACGAAACGATCTTCATGGTGACTGTGGGGGTACCGGGCCCCCCGCGCCTCAGTCTATTTCTTGAGTAACCGAGCATGAACATATTCACACATCTCCGCCTTGTTGATCGAAAACAGGTCCATCCGATATGTGGAGATAATTACAGGATCTTGAAGCATACCTTCCACCACTTTTTTCTTGCGTTTGTTCAATCCAGCATCATCCCCTTGCTTCACATACGTTTGAAAGACATCAAGGAACTCATCTTCTCTGAATTTTTCTTTCTCCAAACGTCGGCGCTGGTAGTTTTGTTCCTCCATCTGAGCCCTGAATACATCCAAGCCTGCAGACATCTCCGAGAATTCAACACCATTTGGCACTGCAACTGATGTAATAATTCCAGGAATTACCACTGAAGGAAGATTTCCGTACAACTCAGTCGTATTCACATTCGAATACACATCACTTTCATAAGCACGCAGGATTTCACCGATTTCCTGACGCTTCCTTTTTCCAAATCCAACTGAATCTTCCTGCACCAAATTGGATTGCACATAGCGCCATTTTTCAGCGGTCAGATCTTTATCAGTTACAAGATAAGGGCTCTCGGCAACCACCATAGGAACAGATGGCTCAACAGCCATCGGATTCCTTTACTCTCTTTCCATCTCGTTCACCACATCGTTATTACCATCTTCTCTTCCATCGTTTCCTTCATTCTCGTCCTGTGAACCGTCGTCATCATCCTCGAAGTGCAGAGGACATTCCTTTGCTTCGTGTGTCAACATACCACACTTGATGCAGAAACTATGAAGCCTCTCATACTTAAATTTGAGGATCGTTTTTTCATCTGGGTTGAATTGGAAATTGCGTTGGAAGCGCAAAGGCTTATCAATGTTCCAATTGATCTTCACATGCACAAAATCTACCAAATTTGCCGCTTCATCAAACTCCGATTGGACCACCGGCCCTAGAGTATCTCCAATGAAATCACTCATCTCACGGTGGAGGAATTGTGATGGGATCCCACGAATATGCACCTAGAATGGGATCGTTTTCATCGCTTCCTCCGGCATATTGGGAAACCACTGTTGGGTCACAAGCATCCATTCACTGAACGATCAAAGACCACGACGAAGCACCAAATTCAGAGCCTCTTCATTCTGAAACACGAACTAGAACTTAGTCGGTTCTATAATCTGACCAACCACTTCATTGCTAAGTCCCCAGAGTCGCGGCATTTGATTAATAAGAGCACGCAAATTCTGCTTCTTAGGGTTAACCAAAACACCGACAATTGCAAGGCGATTTGCATGCGCGGCATGAGCCACTACGGCTTGTGGTAGAGCAATCGGTGCATCGTTGACACCAAGGTTGATGTTCTGCATTTTGCGTCGTATATTGTCACTCATTCTAATCGGGGAATTGTGAAAGAGGCCGACAAGAAGACGGGAAAGAGAATTTATAGAGAGGGATGGCCAGGGCGGTTTGGGAAGTTGGATAAGGTCTTTAACCGTTAATCGCCCAAAACCGCAGAGGAAACTGCCCAACGGAAAAAAAACCGACAGATTTGACCATTGAACAACGTGTCGTTTTAATAATAAAAGCTTTGGCTTGATCCACGCGTCGTTGTCGTTTTGTCTCCCTAAAACGACACCCTTTTTCGTTTTTCACGGCCAATATTTTTATTTTACTTTCCATTAATCGTCTCAGGCTCCCAGCATTTCTCTCATGTATCTTTATGGTAAATTTTACAACTGTGAAAATGATTCTACAGTCCTCAATCAGCTGAAAATTTTGGAAAATACCGTCTACATTCAATTGTTTAGTCATTTCTTCATTTTAAAAATATAGAGAATTGTCATTCTACAATCCATCTATATTTTTCATGATTCTGAAATACTATCCTATATTCCTTTCCTACTGATGTATATTTTTTTTCTACATTCCATCGTTCCCCAATATTACTTACTACTCAAACTCTAAGTTTCTTTTTATGTCTTACTCATTAACATTTAATCTAAGCACCTGATTTTTCGAAGAAACTTTGTTTACGTGTTGTAATCAGATTGGCAGCAGGAAAATCACCTCCTATAATATATTTAAGATATTGTAGTCAGATTACGTGGCGATGTGGCGGGAGCACCGAAGAGCTCCGGTTCCGCGGCAGTTTTGATTGTCTCCGGTTTAGACCGGTTTTTGTTTGCTTTTGGTCTCGGTTAATAGTCCCAAACCGGACCCATCGGACTCACCGGTTAGATTAGAAGAAAAAACAAAATTTATTTTCTTTATATTAATAAAAATCCTTTAACAAAAAAAAGAAGAAAAAGATAATGATAAGAGCTTATAAAATCATTGAAAATTATTTAACCTCGTCATATGTAAAGTAATTCTAAATTTGTGTGCTTAATTTTCCGTTATTATTTTTCATCGTCTTTCTAAGGCCATCTCTAACCATAGCACCAAATTTGGTGCGGTGAATAGTGTTAAATTTGGTGTAAAAGTGAATAGTATTTTTTTTCATCTCCAACTACGACACCAAAAAAAAAACTTTTATTATTATATTATTAAATTTAAAATTTTCTTTATTTTTCAATAATTATGATAAATACTAATTATTCATAAAATAAATTAACTTTAAATTCGATATAACATTATATTCGATAAAAAAAAAATACAATCGATAAAATAAAAATACCGAAAAATAAATTACATTGTACTAATTCTCAAAATTAACATATTCCGACCACAAGTGTTCAATTAATGCATTTCGAAGTTCAATATGAGCTTTCCGGTCTTTGATTTTTCTGTGCCAAGCTAAGAATTCTTGAAATCGGGCATCTTCATTATTTACCATATCAACTTCTGCAGATGGGACTTCAAGGAGACCATATCCAAGGAGAACAATCTCAAAGTGAAGACCAAATATCACCGAGTGACCAACAAGATTATACCCCGTACTATCATTATCTTAGTGGAAATGGTAATCCGGGCTATTAGAGTATTATTTATGATTATATTATGTCTTTTTTTTTTGTCAACAGTCCTAATATTATGTCTTTAAAATTATCTTGTTGCATTTTTTTTTATGTTTTTTTGTTTTAGTTTAGTAATTTATGTTGGAATGTTTTATTGAATTTTATTATGTATTTTTAATCTTAATCAATTTGCATATCAATAACAATATTTTGTGCAATTCTAAATTATTAAAATGGATCCTACATCTCTAGTACTGAAATATTAAAATCCGAAAACTGATATGAATCAGAATCCGAACGGTACCCAAATGGCCAAACTATAAAATTTAATTAACTAGTTAATAACAATTAAATTATATTAGTAAATAAAATATATATATTTTAATGTTTGGTGCAGTGAATAGTGTTGCACCAAATTTGGTGCAACACTATTCACAAAACACCAAAACAAAAAATTTGGTACAAGATTTGGTACATTATTGGAGAAGAATCAACACCTCTGATGTTTTAGTGCATAGTAGAGATGCTATGAGAGATTGCTTTAATACATGTACAGACTATCGAAAGTTGGGTTGTTTGAAATATCTAGTCCCTATTAAGATAATATATATGTTCTGTTTCAGATTATTAGAAATCAGATTAAGCTCATCTTACATGTCTTCGAATTATCATTTACGGCGTCATATATATTGCAGACACAATTCCTTTTTAGTATCGACTATATGCTTTAATCTTTGAATCGTGACTGAAAACTTTCTTCGATATGATATTCAATCGGATGCTATACGATCCTAAGCAAAACGCTATATATATATATATATACATTTTTTTTTTTTTTTTTTTGGTTTTCTGATAAAAGAAAAACACTAACTTTTCTGCATATTGATTTTATTCTATTAAAGGGTTTCATATAAAATTATTAACAATCTATCACTTTCTAAAATGATGACTAGTGCTTAATCTTACTTCACAGTATACAATCCTTTTACAAACTACACGTTATCATATAGGTTTTTTTTTTTGACAACTTATGATATAATTTCTCTTAGAACAGTATAGGTTACAAACTTACATCCGGAATGTTACAACATTCCGAATGTTTATGTGATCAATCAATCAAACATATCTATATCTCTATAATAGTATTTAGGAAGATATTTTTGAAAATGAACTTTGTTTTGTAAGTTATTACATATTATGCCATTACAAATAAGAAAATGAAATAGAAAATGATATAATTGTCTTTTAAAATTATTGATGAAAATATAGAAAGTATTTATTTATCATTAAAGAGGTTATTTACTATTTAGTTTCATAATTATTTTTAATTTTATATATTTTTAAATAATAATCAATCCATATATATTCAAAGAAAAAAATCTATTTGAAATCTTGCTATATTTTTTACTATACTTTATTATATTTTATTTGAATATATATCAAAATAAAAGTTGAAAAATATTTTACTAATTTTATAAAAAGTTAGACACAAGAAAATTGATGTTTTTTAAGAGTTCGTGAACTAACCACAAAACTAGAGTCATTAAACGGTGCATATTAGAGTTATATTTTCATGATTATAGGTTTTGCGCGTTAGCCCGAATAATATTTTAGTCCACTGCAAAACGGGCTAAATAGATAAATTATACCGTTTAACAACTTTATCTACAATAATGAGTTAGACATATTATAAAATTCAAATAAAAACAATTTAAAAATAAAATAAAAACAATTTTTAAAAATAAAAGCAATTTTTAAACAAATTTCAAAATAATTTTTTATAAAAAAATTATAATTGGTGCAGGTTAAGTCCTAGTATACACATATGCATGAAGTCATCTGGAATGTCATATATGTTACAATTCGAATGTTTATACTTTATCAGTATATATACAAGCGTGAAGTCATCTCCATCATTTATCCTGAACATTTTGATTACAAATTATATATCTTGAATCTTCTTTTGTCTTTTCCTTATGATTCCAAATGATATTGACTCTCAAGTTGCTGCATACATGTTCTCAAGAGACAAACACAATTCACGGTACATTAGATCGATTTTTTTAATTCGTGGCATATAGAACTTTAATTAATTGAATGAACACTAGATATATTTAAAATCCAGGATGTTGAGAAAAGCTTTACAAAACATTCTTTTAAACTAAAAATCATCGGGCTATCAAGGGCTTCACTCTTTTTTCTTTTCACCAGCACTTCATAAAGGATCACAACACGTAGTATATATGGCGAAAAATACATTTTGCAATCCTCGAATAAAGATTCATCTGCTTTTCTAGTAAATTTATGCAAAAAGGGGTAAATACTTTGAAAGGGATTAACAGAAAAAAATAAAAAATACATTGAAATGTATTTCAGAGGATTAGTTTGGGTTTTAAATTAAAGTGCAAAAGTTTTTAGGAGTTTATACTTTATTAGATTAGTACATGCATATATGCGGGTTTATAATTTAATATTTTATAACCAGTGAAAAAAAAAATTAAAACAAAAAAATAGAAAACAAAATTAGATAATCTGTGAAAATAAATAATATACAAATTTAGAAACGAAATTTCCGATAAAATAAATATATACCTTAAAAGTAGAATTTGGTGAAGCAGATACAGAAAATAACTTTGGATACAATTATTGGACTTTTATTTTTTTGGTGTGTAATTGACATACTACCAAATTGTTTATATAAATGTGAGAAATTAGAATTTTTTCTTTTTAGGATTAGTAATTCATTTTTTAATTTCCTTAATCTAAATAGAAAAACTAAATATTTTTTATCATCATTTTTAATTAATTTTACCTTTTAGAATATTTTTTTTTGTTTAGTAACTTTA
The DNA here is from genome assembly GCA_002933915.1 of Eutrema heterophyllum. NCBI lineage: Eukaryota > Viridiplantae > Streptophyta > Magnoliopsida > Brassicales > Brassicaceae > Eutrema > Eutrema heterophyllum. The sequence goes on along the minus strand of PKMM01044379.1, from coordinate 1,336,503 downwards.
TCTGTTAGGATTATGAATCGATTATCAAAGTTTATGAATTATTAAGTTTTCTTGTTTTTATTAGTCGGTTATTGATCGATTTAAAATTTTTCCATTATTAACTTTGACTTTGAGGATAATTTTTTTCCTTTTTGTTTAGTAGTTTTACTTTTTAGGATTAGAAATCGGTTATAAACTTATCATTCTATTGTTAATATTATATATCAAGACCTAATTGGATTTTTTTTTTTTTTGAAATTTGTTTTACATATGTAAGAATCTGATCGATTAACTTGATACGTGTCAGCGATCAAGTGAGTTAGCAACTTTGAAACATTCAGCTTTATATAATAAGGTAACCCGAAACATCAATTTTTCAAATCTTATTATATCAAACTGAATGTTTTAAAGCTGCTAACTCACCTCTGATCGCGACACGTGTCAAGTTAATAGATTAGATTCTGACATGTGTATAAGAAAAGATTCAAATTAGTTTTTGTCACATATATTAACAATAAAAGAAATTTTATAATTGATTCTTATTCTTAAATGGTAAAGTTACAAAAAAATGAAAAATAGAAAATGTAAATTTATCATAAAAGCCAAAGATAATAAAAAAAGAAAATTTAAAAATTCAGAAAATTAACTGATTCTTAATCCTAAAAGGTAAAATTAATAAACAAAAATAAAAATAGACAATCGATCAGATTTGACACATGTAATTTTTATAACAAATTTTATAAAATATTTAATTTTTATGTAGATTTGAAAAACAAAATAAAAATCAAATATTATTAAAGAACAAAAATGCGTAAATATAATTCAAATAAAACATGAGAATTAATTCATAAAAGTTAAAAAAATAGATATATGAATAGCTAACTAATAGAAAGTAAACATAATTCAAATAGGAATATGAAAAATTAAATATTTGGAAACTAAATAATATATAAAAAATTAGATAATCAAAATAAAGAAATAATTGTTACATTGTTAGGCTTCTCTAATTTGATGTGATTTCGTATCGGCGTTTTCCAAATCTTATTTTATATAATTTTACAGATGATCTAATATTGTTTTCAACTTTTTTTTATTTTTTTAACAGATTATAAAATATTAAATTATAAACTCCGCGTATACACGTGATCTAATCTATTAATATATAAAATGCTGATGCGGATTATGAATAAATGTTTCTTTCAATCTATTTTCTTAATTTACCTTTTTAGCCAACCCCACAGCCCACTTGGGTTTCGACTTTATAGTTAAAGCAATGTTCTTGCCTTTTGTCCTATAAAGGAGACACAGATATAGCCCAAGAAGAAGTGAATAATATAGGAAGAAGAAAAAATCGCCAATATAAAAATTACACGCAATTCTAGAACAAACGTATAATGATATATCTTGAAAAACATAGAATCAAATATTTGATGTTGACTAACTGATGGTTCTTGGAACTGAGAGAATACGTCGCTTTGAAGAGGTTCAGGTGTCCTTATTTCCGAAGAAAAAAAAAACCACAGGTGTAATTTTGTTTCTTTTGACAAAATATTATTGTAAAAATCTTTATTCAACATTTGGAAATTTAAACATTTTATGATTCCTAGTTTCTCGTTTACAACAAACATATGTTGCTGTTAGCTTCCGATTATTGATTAAAATGTCACTAGAATGATGAAATAAGTTGTTTTGACGGTTTAAAAGGATAGTGATTCAAAACTGTGAGATGAGTAATTAAGGTTTTGGGTTGAGCATCGACCGACAATTCTTATTAGTGATTTAGCATTGGCCAACGGTAGTAGCCGGTTCATGCTTTCGACATAAACTCCCAATTTGAAAAGGATTGGAACGAAACACCAACATAAACTTCTAATTCGAAGAGAACTAAGGCAGAACACCGACATACTAGGCCTGATCCAATTGGAATTAGATTTGACATAAATCTATGAATAAAAAATATCTAGAACAAGAACCGAGAGACAAGACAATAAACTCAGAAAACCTTATAAACTACATTATGGCCGCCCTCCAGAGACGGCGACAGCAATGTGTGATCTAATAAAAAAACTCTAGAGATTATAATCTCGCGGTTGTCCAAAAGCATTGACAAGATCATCATTCCTTATTAGACCACTATCTACGCCAACATTATTGTCATCTACGAGACCATCATCACTGATGGTGTCATCGCCATTCTATAAAGCACCGATAATATCATCGCCACTGTACAAAGCACCGATGATACTATTGGCACTATACAACGACGCTGACAGAGATCATCGCTGAGGTTCCATTGACTGCACCCAAAGGAAAAAAATCCCTGCCTATTTTTTTTTGTTTTCAACTACTTGTTCAGTTGTTCCTACTTTTTTTGTGACTGTAATGTTTAGACTTTAGACCATCGGAATTATTAAGTCTGTTTACAAAATGTTAAATTATTAAAGAAAACTGAGTTCGTTTTTCTAACAAATCCATCAATAGAGTAAGAAATATATGTTCTCATAATGTCATTTAGTCATGATTTTGATCGAAAGAGAAATTTCCACACATCAATTGCGATTGAAAAAGTTTTCAAAGGATCATTATAGCATATCAAGAGACATGATGATGACTAATTTCATCACCACTATTTATTTAATAATTCCTATTATGCAACCACTTTTTTTTTCTCGCTTTATTTGGCATCAAGCATAGTCCTCCATGAAAAAAGAAAGGGGCAATATACATTATTTAACGACAAACTAATTTTTAATAAAAACAAGTACATATATATTATTGTTGTTAGATATTATTGTTGTTGGAAATACAACAGTCAAAATTTGTAAATAATAAAAATAGAAAGGTATTTGGCTTATCTTTAAGAAAAAGAACCGATGGATTATCGAGCAATAAACATAGAGTTTGTTGCTCGATGAGAACATACATTTGAGAGCGTTTTGGATAAAGTTTTTGGGAAGTAAATTGGATTAATATTTTGATTATCAGGAGAGATTTACAAGAACAAGAACAAAGAAAGAACAAGTGTTTGAGTCTAGAACTAAATTGTAGTTGAGAGTGGTGTATAGAGTTGGAATCTCCTTCCTGACTCATTTCCTTTGTCCTTGTTTTATACTCCGAGATCGTGATTAATGTCTCAGTTTCCTCCGCCTGATTCGCCATGAATGATCTTTAATTAAGTCCGAGGCTCCGACCGTTACGTTTAGGCGGCTTAACTCACCGGCTTGAACGAGTCTTTGGTCTTGGCGGGGTTGACTAACGATTCTGTATTTAATCCCCTTTGACCGTAGGCCTGGGCGTTCGGGTACCCATTCGGGTTCGGGTTTTTCGGGTTTTTGGGATTAGGCTTAGAGGCCATGTTCGGGTATTTTAAACCATCAGGTCGGGTTCGGTTCGGGACTTATCGGGTTCGGTTCGGATTTAGTAAATTGATTAGAATCCGCCCTTACCCAAATAACATTTTGGATCCAATTACATTAGGTATTTTGTAACCGGCACAAACATGTTTTCTCGATCGAGTTAATCGAAGTATATATATATATAAAAACTTCGATCTTACTTCGGATTTGTTCGGGTTTACTTCGGATTTTGGGTTATATCCGATCCTGACCCGATATCCGAAATACTAAGCATCAAGCCCCATTCGGGTATTTTAGAGGATCCGTATCCGATCTGAACCCGATACTTTGGGCCGGGTTCGGGTTTGGATATCGGGTATGGTTACAAACGCCCAGGCCTACCGTAGATGTTCACTCCGATGGACCTTTCAGCTCGACATGTTGCTTTGTTACTCATTTGACCTCGTTTGGCTGCTTTGACTTCACCGAGCCTTTTTACCATAGGTTTACTAGGCTGGGATTTTGACCCCCACAATTAGCCTCTTCGTTAAATGCAGTGTTCATATCTCATCATCTTTCACTTTCTTCTTTAAACACAATTGGCGGGATATTCAGTTTTTGGCGGGATAACACAGAATTGCGTTTTTGGAGGAAATCGTGGAATCACATGTTGGCAAGAATTGCGTTTTTGAATTTTCGGCGGCGAATTGCGAAATTGTGTTTTTGGCGAAAATCCATGAATCACATTTTGGCGGGAAATCGTGGATTTGCGTTTTTGGCGAGAAATTGTAGAATCACGTTTTGGCAGAAAAATGCGAAATAGCATTCGGCGGAAAATTGTGAAATTGCGTTTTTGGCAGGAAATCGTGTTTTTAGCGGAAATTTACGAAGAACGTTTTAGGCGAAAAATCGCGGAATTGTGGTTTTGGCGGAAAACCACTTTTATAAAATGATTTTTGTGTTGAAAAATAAATGGTTAGATTCGGTTTATACAATTGATTTTGGTTTACATATTTGATTTTTTGTTTGGTTAAGTTATTTTGTTAAAAATTAATGGATTAATGGTTAATCATTGGATCCCATTAACATTCAACTCATTTAATCCACCAACTCATTTAATCCATTAATCCATTTGATCCAGCTAATGGATTGGATTGGGTCAACCCATGAATTTCAACCCTTCGATGGGATGAATACAAATAAACTCCATATGGCGATCAATGTGATATCACGTTTTTGGCGAGAAAATGTGATATCACGTTTTTGGCGGGAAAATGTGAAATCGTGTTTTGGCGGGAAAACGCGGAATCACATTTTTGGCAGGAAAAATGTGAAATCACGTTTTTGGCGGGAAAATGTGAAATCACGTTTTTGACGGGAAAATGTGAAATCGCGTTTTTGGCGGGAAAATACGGAATCGCGTTTTTGGCGGGAAAATGCGGAATAATGTTTTTGGCGGAAGAAGCGAGATCACGTTTTTGGCGAGAAAACGCGGAATCACGTTTTTGGCGGGAAAACGGGGAATCACGTTTTTGGCGGGAAAACGCGGAATCGCGTTTTTGGCGGGAAAACGCGGAATCGCGTTTTTGGCGGGAAAACGCGGAATCGCGTTTTTGGCGGGAAAACGCGGAATCACGTTTTTGGCGGGAAAACACGGAACCGCATTTTTGGCGGGAACATGTGAAATCGTGTTTTTGGCGGGAAAATGCGGAATCGCGTTTTTGGCGGGAAAATGTGAAATCGCGTTTTTGGTGAGAAAATGCGGAATAACGTTTTTGGCGGGAAAAGCGGGATCACGTTTTTGGCGGGAAAACGCGGATTCATATTTTTGACGGGAAAATGTGGAATCACGTTTTTGGCGGGAAAATGTGAATTTGCGTTTTTGGCGGGAAAAAGTAGAATAACGTTTTTTGCGGGAAAATGATGTTATGATAGTAGTAATATTGTTATGATGTTATGATGATGTCATAATGAAATGAAGTCATGATGATGTCATAATGAAGTCATGATGATGTCATTATGATGGGTCCAACGGATCACCCATTTGACCCATGACCCATTATAAATTAACTCATTTGACCCATAACCCATATGACCCATGACCCATATGACTCATTTGACCCATCAACCCATTAGGATCATGAATCATGAATTGATTTGGATCGACCCATGACCCATTACCCATTTTGACACCCGCGATCATCCAAACAAATACAAATTCTTGCAAAAATAGAAAAAGAAAGAGTGATGTTTAAACAAAGCCTTCCGCAAATTATATAACACAAAAACAACTATTCTTGATATACAATATTAAAATTTTGTTCTATTTTTCATCTCTATATTATTATTAAAGAGTCATTCAGGAAAATGAAATTTATTTTGTAAATTATTACATATTATGTCATTATAAATAACAAAAAATAATTAAAATAGGAAAAGATAAAATTTTCTTTTAACATTATTGAAGAGAATATGGAAAATATTTGTTTTCCATTAAAGAGGTTATTTATTATTTAATTTCTTAATATTTACTATATTACAATATTCCATATTTTTAAATAATAATCAATCCATATACATTAAAAAAAAATTATATTCGAGATATTGCAATATTTTTTCAGTGTAATATATCTCTATATTATTATTCAAGTAGTCATTTAAGAAAATGAAATTGTAAGTTATTACATATTATGCCATTACAAATAACAAAATATAATTAAAATAGGAAATGATAAAAGTGTTTTTTAAAATTATCGAAGAGAATATGGAAAATATTTGTTTTCCATTAAAGAAACTATTTATTATTTAATTTTTTAATTTTTACTATATTAAAATATTATATTTTATTTGAATATATATAAAAAAAAATTAAAAAAATATTTTACTGTTTTTATAAAAAGTTAGATACGAAAAAATTGATTTTTTTAAGAGTTTGTGGATTGACTTCAAAAACCTGAGTCATTAAACGGTGCATATTAGAATGATGTTTTCAAGATTATAGGTTTTTGTAGGTTAACTCGAATTATATATTAGTCAATTACTAAACGGGTTAAATAGACAAATTAGTCCGGTTTGAAAACTCTATTTATAATCATTAGTTAGATGTATTATAAAAAAATTTTAAATTTCAAAATAATTTTGTTAAAAAAATATAGTTTATAAGCAAAAGTGAAAACAATAACGCAACGGGAGCACGACAAGTTTGATGATGTCGGGAAGAAAAGTTAAAAAAACTTAATAAAATAAAAATTAATAATAAAGTAGAAAAGGATTTTTAAAGAAGAAGAATGGCATTGTTGTTGGTATGGCCACTACCAGACATATGGGTCCCATTTCTCATCACTCTCTCCACCACCTAATCCTTTCTTTCTTTCTTTCTTCTCCCTCAATTCTGAAACTCTCTCCAGATTTCAAGAAACCCTTAAAATCCTCTCTCTGTCTCTTTCTGTTTGTTTGTTTTGTTGTTTCCTTCTCTCCTCTTTCTTTGTCTCCTTTCGATTGCACTCCCAGGTTTTTTTTCTCTAAGTTCCAAAAAGCTCTCTCTTTCTTTCTCTCTTTTGGGTTTAATTTTGGATTCTTAGGGCTCTTTCTTACTAGTGGGTTTTTGTTCTTGTGCTCTCTATATGATTACTGAGCTTGAGATGGGGAAAGCTGAGAGTGAGCTAGAACTGGGTCTAGGGCTCAGTCTTGGCGGTGGAACGGCGGCCAAGATTGGTAAATCAGGCGGTGGTGGCGTCGGCGGCGCGTGGGGAGAGCGTGGGAGGCTTTTGACTGCAAAGGATTTTCCTTCTGTTGGCTCTAAACGAGCTGCTGATTCTGCTTCTCACGCAGGTGCATCTCCTCCTCGTTCAAGGTTCGTCTTTTAGTCAAGAAAAAAGCTTATTCCTTTCTTAGCTTTTTGGTTTCAAGGGAAATAGAAAATTGAACAAAATCCAAAGAAAGATCTTTTTTCAAGTGTTTATTCTCTATGCGTGATGTGATGTTACTATTATGAGAACAGAGTTTTTCTTGTCTAGGAAGAGTTAACGATTCTGAAGTGTTTAGCGTTGCTAAAGCTAGCTCACTGTGCTTCCTTTACATAGTTTGTCTAGGAGTTAAAAGATTCTTATTGTAGGTAGCTCATTTATTCAGACATACCCAATCAACTTATCTAGGAAGAAGGGCTCTGTTTCTGGGAATCAGGAGTCTCATAAAAAGTTGAATCTGTTCTTGGTTGTTGTGGAAATAGCTCTGGACTCATTTTGATATTCACAAGTCCTGAGTGATGTTTGCTTTGTGTATAGCAGTCAAGTTGTGGGATGGCCACCTATTGGATCTCACAGGATGAACAGTTTGGTTAATAACCAAGCTGCAAAGTCGGCGAGGGAAGAAGAAGAAGCTGGTAAGAAGAAAGTGAAAGATGATGAGACTAAAGATGTCACGAAGAAAGTGAATGGGAAAGTGCAAGTTGGGTTTATTAAGGTGAACATGGATGGAGTTGCGATAGGAAGGAAAGTGGATTTGAAAGCTCATTCTTCCTATGAGAATTTGGCGCATACACTGGAAGATATGTTCTTTCAAAATAATCCGGGTACTATCGGGTTAACGGGTCAGTTCACTAAACCATTGAGGCTTTTAGATGGATCGTCTGAGTTTGTACTTACTTACGAAGACAAGGAAGGAGATTGGATGCTTGTTGGTGATGTTCCATGGAGGTAATAGATCTAAAAACCATCTAAAAACCATGCATGGTATATCATTCTCTGAAAGTCTGATGAATGTTTTTCTGATGATCTAAGCTCGTTTTTGTATATATCTTAGAATGTTCATAACCTCGGTGAAAAGGCTTCGAGTGATGAAAACCTCTGAAGCTAATGGACTCGGTATGTGGACTATCTCGTCTTGATTTCTCTTCTTGTTTGTCAAACATGGAATAAAAATCTTGGACTTAAACATCTTAATATATGCAGCTGCGAGACATCAAGAACCGAACGAGAGACAAAGAAACCAACCGGTTTAGCTCTCTTTTGGACACTACGCTGTTACAGGTTTTTCTTTTTTTGGGTTTTTGCAAGTCTGAGATACTTCTGAAGCAAGCATAAGGAAGAAACAGAAGCTAGATTGATCTTATCCAGTTTGTGTATGTTTCTTGGTTCTTCTAATGGGTTTTTCTTTAGGTTTTTTTTGTTGTTGTTGCTGTCTTTTATTTTTTTTCGGTTGCGATTTCACCATATACTATGGAAGAGAATGCTCTTTATTTCTTTTACCTACACTGTAAATATTTGAAGCTTAAGTATCGTTTTAAGGGTTTTGTTTATGAGTTCGCTCTGATTGATACAAGAAACTGTCTCTATATCACATGACATCAAATGGTTTTCAGAAACATAAGCAACAAAAAAAAACAAAGATGATGAGAAATTAGAAGATTTACAACTCCAAACATCTCTATAATATTATTTAAGAAATATTTTTAAAAATGAATTTTGTTTTATAAGTTATTACATGAAATGTCATTACAAATAAAAAAAATTATTGAACGAGGAAATGATATAATTGTATTTTAAAATTATTGATAAAAATATGGAAAATATTTATTTTCTCTATTTAGCTTCTTAATTATTATGATATTATTAAATAATAATAAATCCATACATATTCAAAAAAATTATATTCGAGATTTTGTAATATTTTTCACTATGATTATTATATTTTATTTGAATATATATAAAAAAAAGTTTAAAAAAATATTTTATTAATTTTATAAATAATTAAACACAAAAAATTGTTTTTGTAAGAGTGTGGACTGACCACAAAAACCATAATCATTAAACGGTGCATATTAGAGTTATGTTTTCAAGATTATAGATTTTTGTGGGTTAGTCGGAATAATATTTTAGTTTATTGCAAAACGGATTAAGTAGACAAGTTAGTCCGGATTGACAGTGCTATATATAATCATTAGTTAGACATATTATAAAATTCAGATAAATTTATTTTTTCTTAAATTTTAAATTTATTTTTAAAAAAAAAATTATTTCGCGCTATATAGCTAGCGCGGATTGAATACTAATTCTTTGTTAAAATTCTTATAACTGACTACACTAATCTATCAACGAGCGTTGCCACTTACAAATCCTTCGACTTGAACTTTCAATTATTGCACTTAAATAGTAACTAGACAAACTATAATTTTCTTTTAAGGGAACAACTTTTGTGCTTTGTAATATTTATCATAAATAAAACATTTCTTTTATTTTTGTGAAGAAAACATTTCGGTGAAGTGAATTTCGTTTCTCTCTTCTTTCTTTTATTTTTGTTCTTGTTTCTGATAAAAGTTTTCGAGGATTTGCATTCTCTTAAATCTTCAGAGATTTGTTTTCCATGTTGGAAGTTTGCTGAGATAAATTGGATGAGTTCACGTCAATGAAAATGTTAATGAAATTTGACTTCCATTTAAAAAATTGGGTTTTGCTGGTGATGGAGATTGGAATCAACAGAACAAAGTTCAACGTTTTGATCTTTAGGAAGCGATTGAAGTAAACCTTTGAGTTTGTACAACTTTGTATTTTCTCCGAAGTTTGGGGGACAAAGAAAATATCCCACAAATCAAAATCAGTTGTTCAACCATTGTTATTCTAGCTTGCAAAATGTAATAGACTGTAAAAAGTATGTTAAAATGGGTTTATGGGCTTCCAACTCAAAACCAATTGGCAATGAGTGGATTGATCCAAGTCCCTTATATATCTGCACAAATCCTTTCTCATTTCCAATGTGGGATATATTTTTCACACGCTCCTTCGAGATAATGGCCCGTCTAGCCATTAATCTCGACAATATTTCACTATAGGATTAATTTCAGATTAAATCTATCGGGCCTCTTTCGATGGATCGGATCGATTTCGGTTCGGATTGAGAAGCGTGTGTTCGGACTCTGATACCATGTTAAATATGGGCTTATGGGCTTCCAACTCAAAACCAATTGACAATGAGTGGATTGGTCCAAATCCCTTATATATCAGCACAAATCCCTTTTCACTTCTAATGTAAGATATATTCTATCAATGGTGCAAAAAACCGTTTTGGTATCATGCAAAATACTCCAATATCTTCTCAAACTTCACCAGAAATCTCAACAAATATCTTTACTTTTTTATATTTTTAATTATAAAAATATTGTAAATCATATGCATATCTTTCAAATCTCACCACATACATTAATATTTTTCCAAATTTCAAACCCACCAAATTAGCTAAAACCCACAAAAGTAATTTAATTTACATATTTTTTATGTCACTAATTTAATAAAAATGAATTTTAAATACATAATACTAAGTTTTCTTGTAAGGAAATATTTATCATTGACCCAAAAAGGATATACATATTTAAATTTAAAGAAGTGAAATATATTAAAAATAATTTGATTATTATGAGAGGAAATATATATCACTAACAAAAAAAAAGAAATACATATTTCATTTTTTTGGCCAATGATATATATTTCCTGTCATAATAATTTTCACTTTATAAATATTAAGTTTTAATTTAAGAAAATATATATCCTTGACCCAAAAAAGGAAATATATATTTCCATTTAGAGTTAAAATTTTATGTTAAGGAAATATATTAAGGAAATTAACATATTAATGACACACAAAATCATATAATTAATTGAGTAGTGATTTGCTGAGGTGTCGGCTTCTCATCGAGTTTCAGACGGTTTTGCTTACGTGTCATTATTTAAAAGACTTACGCTTATGTGTCAAATTCCACTTAAAATGAACCGATCGATTTGTTTAGAACGAATCGAAATCAAAACAAACCGATGAATTTCGCTTACGTGTCCAATTTACTTAAAACGAACCCAAATTAAAACGAACCGAAATTGAAACGAACCGAAATCGAAATATTTGTGTTGCTTAGTTTTGATCTCCCATCGATATTGTTCCATGACCAGCGGTTTTGTTTGATAAATATATGTATGATTTGTGTATATACGATATTAGACGATCTACTTAAATATTTTCTATATTTATCTTACAGAATTTTATTCAAAAATGTAAAATATCACAAAACCCTTGCGTGTTCAGTAAACTATATATACCCCTCTCTAATTTTATGTTTTATTTGTTTCGGTTTTGACTCACTTTAGGTCTACCTCCTGTTGATACCGGGTTTAGCACAACCCGATTATCACACAAGAATAAGCCGAGATGGCCGGTGGATCAGGTCGGTCGTCCGACCATCAAGGTTCAATGTAAGATTGACGTGAAGGTCGGCCTAGTCGCGACGACGAGCTAAGACGGTGGAGAAAAATAATTGATTTTATAGCTGAACCCCGAAGGGCTGCCTACGTACCCCGAGGTGGGGATCAAGCCAGATCGTAGTTCACACGGAGTTCGGCGGGCTCCGAGTTACAAAGATGGTGAGTAAGATCGGCATCGTGTGGGCTTGGTGTTCGTCATGCTCGTTGCTGGGCATGCACGTTGGTCGGCTTCATCATGCACGTTGGTCGGCTTCATCATGCACGTTGGTCGGCATGTCCATGAGTGTTTGGTATGCATGTTGCTTGGCATGCAAGTTTCTTCTCATGCAAGTTGTTCGTCTATCTTCCTTATCGTGAGAATGGGCTTATCTTTCCGTGGTCGTCGTTTGGTATCGTGCTCGTCAAGCACGTCATTGTTCTTCTTCAAGCTCGTAGCTCGGCCTCCCCTTATTGCTTGTTATTCACGTGATTCCTTCTCTCTTGATGAGTTCGGTTCTCCTCCCTCGGCGAGTTCGTCCTTGGCGAGCTTCTCCTCGGCAAGTGTTTCGTGAGCTTATTCCCTCGTGGTCATTAGGATGAGTTCGGTGATGAGAGTTCGATCACCAAGTTCCCGGCGAGCTGGGTTCTCTCTCGTTTGTTAAGCTCGGTCCCATATATTTGGCGTATCCCACGAGTTCGGTATGTCCGGCGAGTTCGGCGTATTCTGGAAGTTCGGCATGTCCCGCGAGCTCGGTGTGGTCTCATGTTCGGCTTGACCGTGAGTGATCTCGTGATCGCGTTGTCGTGATCATGAGCTCGGCGCGTCGTGGTTGTGAGCCGGGCGTGTCGTCATTTTTTGCGTGGTCCTCTTTGATGTGCTGAGCTCGGTCTCATTGTTTTCTCTCTCTAGGATTTGTCTTCCTCTCACTCATGCTCGGTCCTTTTTTTTTGGGCTCCCCCCCTTTCTTTCTCTCACTCACACCTTATTTATAAGGTTTCTTCTGGCGGCTAAATTTGATCTCCTTTCCCCCGCGAATCCGGGAAAAGTTCCTGAAAAACCGGACTAGTGGGCTCAGCGAGTGGGTCGTGACGTCATCGCTGACAAAGTGCTGATGGGCTTTTGTTTTTGGTGGGCCGAACTTGATTTGTATTGGGCTAGGGTGGGGTGCTAAACCCACCACCACCACCTCCTTTTCTCTCTCTCTCTCTCTCTTTGTTATTTGTTCGTAGAGTTGTGTATCCGTTTTTTTGTTGTTGTTCATAACTTTAATTTGTGCTGTATATTTTATCTTTACATCATCGATCGGTTTCACATGGTCAGAATTTTCAAAAGGGTCAAATTTGTGTTTTATGCTTTTTCAAGGTTTTTTTCATCATCTGCTCGATCGGTATTGTCGTCTACGTTTCAGTTTAGTATAGTTTCTTCTTCGATAATTGTCGTTTTTTTTTTCCATTTTCCTTCTCACTCTGTTTTTGTATGGTTATTTTCTCATAATTTAGTGTGATCATAATCTGTTACTTTCCTTTTTGTAAGTCTTAAGAGGTTGTGTGCTATTTGTTTTTGTGATAATTTATTATGTGTATTTCGATGAGTAGGTGAATGAGCATGGAATTTCATTGTTCCTTATGCATTTAGGAATGCTCGGGATGTTGCTTTCCTTGATTGATGTGTTGTCTCTTTTCTCCAACACCGCTTGGGGCTAGAATGCAAACTTGACTTTCTTGAAGAAACATAAGGGCGCTACGTTTTAGAAACGACCTCAACCTTGACGGTCCACAATCAATTCGGTGGTGTCAATGATTCGAGATAATGGGTGGGTTTGAGACGTTAGAGAAATTGGTGACTGGGGCTTTTCCTGGTCCTACTGGTGTTTGTTTGACGGATGATCTCTTTTTGTTTTTAACAGGGTGTAAGAATCATTGTTGTGATTCCTTGGGATGAATGGTGGGATCTAACATTGAAGGATAATTCAAATCCTCAAATAGCTTTGCTTCCTTTGGATCCCGATATCCGAGCAAAGTTCAACAATACTACTGTGTGGGAATATGTCCGGAGCATGTTGGGCAAACCATATGGATATCACAACATGATTTTCAGATGGATCGACACTCTAGCCGATATCTACCCATCTCCCCTGGTTGAGAGAGAGAGAGAGAGAGAGAGAGAGAGAGAGAGAGAGAGAGGGGATCAAAATAGTGGTTGAACTGACGAAAATACTTTGCTGGCGAAGAAATGTGTGAATGATATAAAGGAAAATGAAGAGATGAAGAATAAGCTTAAAAGTAAAGTATGATTAAGACCTTTTTGTTGCAAACTAAAGTTCTCTACGATCAAGAGATATAACTTTTATAAGAAATCATTATCTACGTGTGGATGCTCTGATCCTGGTTGATTTCTCTTCTGTTGCTTTGCATTGCAACAATGCATATATATATATGCTTACGTTGGTTTTCTTGAATTGGGCCAATAACTTTTCTATATTCTTAATTAGTGTTAAGTTGCAGCTTGGCCGATCCAGTGTGAGAGGAGGAAGTCTAGGAGAAAGTTCAAGAAAAGGGTGGCGATTACAGTGGTGAAGACGATGTAAAATTTTTCTGAAAACGGTAATGGCGTCGAAAATACTATTGACTGCAACGAATTGAGTTAAAGAGATAAAATAAGGGCAATGAGTGAAATCAGAATGTTGGGTTTTTTTTCCATTGTGTATGTGTATATTATCTTTTATGTAGCATCATTATCAGGTTCACAAGTGACTCCTTCTAGCTATGTCTCACTTTTAAACATATGTATCGCAAACAACAGCGATTTAAGCTTATGAATCACCACAAAACAAATTAAAATGTTAGATGGTCGGATTCCCCTAAATTAAACACAAAATTTAACAGAATATAGACCTAAAATCTCAGTGATTCGTGGTATTTGATGTTTATACATAATTTACAAAGAAATTGTGAACAAAGATCTTTGAAAATTATACTCAACTTTCGTTCTTGGTTACTTAATCACGACCACTAACCATCATCATCATTATCACCGTCACCATTATCATCCTTTTATCAATCTTAACCGGGGGTTCGATGAACCGGGTGAATCAAAGGAAAGCATATAAACAAATTGTTTCCCTGAGTACAAAAAAAGATGATGATAATCTATTTGAAATAAAGCATCTCCGAAGAAACGCTGTCATACAAGTTAGCTCTCCTTCTCTCTAGATGGGTCCTTAAAACAAATGCTCCAACAAAACCTTAAAAATATCAAGGAATCACAGCCCATATGTAAAATATGTGCGCAGAGACTGCGGATTATGCTAGAAAAAATGTTATAAAGATCAGATCGAATCGACTACATTTGAGGGTGTCAACGAAACTGCATGTATATATCAAATATAGTGGGTGATCACATTGATAGAAGCTTAATCAATCTCAGTTTTATCTATAAAGGGTGGCTTAGGGAAAGTCTTTTCGGAATCATCTCTCGAGGTACATTAATTGTTATTTTAAATTCAAAAAACCAATTAATAAAGTCGTTATAACCCGCGAAAGGCGCGGGTCCCTGCAATATCTATTGCTATTTACGTACGGTGAATATTGTCTTTTGTTTTCAAATTGCAATTACAATTTGTGTATGCTAAGCTCATACTTGCTTAACTATACAAATTTAGCGATTGTAATAATATTCATTCACTGCATGATCCGCATGATATCAAGGAAAAAAACTCGATGAATCATGGGGAGTAGATAAATTTTTGTTGTTACAATTATATAAGGAGCAATTGTGGATAAAATTATGGATTGAGTTCTCATAAAAAAATTCAATCAAAAAACTAGATATCGAAAAGAATTGATAATGTTTTAAACAATGATAATCGGCTTTTGGTGTCGATATTTTTTTGAGGAATGACCCAATTAATGGTACGAATCTTTGATTATATATATTAAGTAGGGGTGGCTAAACTAGGTTTTAAGTCAGGTTTTTTAGGTTTTGGGTTGGGTTTGGGTTGAAAACAAAATAATAGATATGATATCGACTAAAAAAACAATAGAACAAGAATCCAAATGTCTTTCGATGATTCTTTTTTGGTTGCAAATGTGAATGGGGATTGGGGTAGAGAAAGCATTACTAAGAAACTCTATGTGGGTGAGAATGTTCTGCTGATAAGGAGAGAGAGCTACTACTACGAGGAGATGTTAAATCCAGTTAGAGGCGGTGAATCAAGAAGTTATTCATAGGCGAAGATATCGGTTGATGATGGGAAGCTTTGCATGTTTACATTGGTCCTTATTGAATTTATTACTCATTCATTTACGAAGAGTAAGAAAATCCAGGCTATTGTCCCTACATTGGTTTATGAGTTGTTTGTTCGGCAGGTGTGTGAAGGAATTTGAGTTATGTATTTCAAATCTTTAACTTGGTATTGTTACTTGTGTCTCAAGAGAACAAGGTCTTTCGGATGCCTGTGAGGAGTGGTTGACCGATAGCGGTGAGAAGCAAGAAACTCAGTCACTCAAATTTTATGAGGTACGTGGTTAGTGATCTCTCACTAGAAGGGAAAGTAGGCAAGATCCAAATGAGGAGGCAGTTAAATCCTTATCGAACGAGGAATGGATTAACTCATATGGGTAATGCTAATTTCAAATGGGATAACCGAACAATCTGATTTATGTTTGAAATTTCCAATTTAAAATGTATGGGAAAATAAACACAATTTCAAGAGAGAGGACGAAAGATTTTACAGAAAGATGGGCGTTTTTATAACTATACTTTTTTTATATGCGATTTGGAAAAAGGGTGTAATAAGTATGCATGATATCAACAAACACTTGAGATTTCTGGGTCTTTTTTTGTTGGAAAGGTTTTTTATGTGATGATTTTTTTCCAGGTATTGTATCATGCAGTTTATCATGGTATATGAGAGTAACTTGAATATGTACTTCAAGAGAGGGAAAGTAATAGATGACCCTAATGCAGAAGATTTTGCGATCAGAGTTTGCAAGCCTCTTTGAGGAGATAACAAATATCGGTTTTAGAATTTTTTCTTCGACGATAGGTTTATTCAGATTTTCAATTTGGTTAGATTAGATAAAAAATCGAAAAACAAAACATAAATAAAATATAATATAAAAAAATATTTTAATTGTATCATCCTACTTATTACATCTTCGTAGCCCGCACATGGCTACATCAACAGAATAAAGGGGTCATAAAAAAAAATTGAGTGTTCTAACATATTCATTCGTCCCAGTTATTTAAATAGAAATCCAATATCTAAAGAAAATATTTTGACATTATGTTCCCATACATCATCTTGAGTTGTTGTGTTTTTCGATTTTCCCTCAATTTTATAATTGTATTGCGGCCTTAACAAGCACGTTATTTTGAGATTCAACCAACTTTGCGTGTCGATCAGGTAAATTTACGCACAAAATTCATCATATCTTACTTTGATATTTTTCTTTTCTTCAAGCCCCGACTCAATCTTCTGTATAAGTTTTTAGTAATATTATTTACAGTTCAAAATTAGAAAAAAAAAATCCTATATTTGAGACAACATAGTTGGGAATAAAGTTTTTTTTTTCCAAATTTGTAGTGAAAGTTAATGTTGATTTATTGATCTATTGTGGCGACAACATAGATATGAGAAATCAAACCTTTTTCTTTTGTTTTCAAAGTGCAATTACAATTTGTGTATACTATTGAGCTCATACTTGCTAGATTACAAATTTAGCGATTGTAATAATGATATGCATGATACCGAGCAAAAGAACTCGACGAATCATGGGGAGCAGATAAATTCATTTTGTTACAATTATATAAGGAGAAACTGTGGATAGAATTATGGATTGAGTTTTCATAAAAAAATTTCAATCAAAAAATTATACATCGGAAAGCATTGATGATATTTTTAACAATGATAATCGGCTTTTGCTGCCGATATTTTTTTGAGGAAATATCCAATGGTACGAATCTTTGATTCTACCAACCTCCAACTCAGCGGGGCCAATGAAGATGTTGAAACACCAACTTTACAACATCGTCATGGTTGCTAGCTCTCTTTTTCTCTAGATGGTTCTTTAAAACACTATCTCCAACATAACCTCATAAACAACAAAGAATCATAATCGATCTTCAAGATATGTGTGTGGAGTCTGAGGGTTATGATGGAGGAAGTGTTATAAAGATCAGATCGATTTGTTTGCCTTCGAGAGTGTCAATGGGATTGCATGTTTGGATATGGTGGGAGATTGCGTTAATAAATGGCTCATTTGAACTCGACTTTATCGACATATCACATAGATAATTTGTGAGCAGATATCGATTTTAGATTTTCTTTTCGACTATAGGTCCATTCAGATTTTCAGTTTAGTATAAATTAAAAGAAATCGATAAACAATAAACATTTAATAAATAAAATATTTTTTTAATTCTAACGCTAGTATATTAATAAAATTTTAACTCTAAATTGACCAAATATATTTCCTTATATTTTGGTCAATGATATTAACATATTAACATATTAATGACACACAAAATAAATATATTTCCTTATATTTTGGTCAATGATATAGATTTTCTTAAATTAAAATATAAGGAAATATATTTATTTTGTGTGTCATTAATATGTTAATATCATTGACCAAAATATAAAGAAATATATTTGGTCAATTTAGAGTTAAAATTTTATTAACATATTTCGTGTGTCATTAATATGTTAATTTCCTTAATATATTCCCTTAACATAAAATTGAAATATATATTTCCTTTTTTGGGTCAATGATATATATATTTTCTTAAATTAAAAATTAATATTTTAAACGTGTAAACATTTATGAAAAGAAATATATATATCATTGACCAAAATATAAGGAAATATATTTGGTCAATTTAGTCAATATAAGAAAATTAAAAGTGTAAACATTTATGAGAAGAAATATATATATCATTGACCAAAATATAAGGAAATATATATTTCTATGTATAGTAGTGAAATATATTAAAAAGATTTTCATTATTACAAAAACAAATATATTATTGACCTACAAAAAGAAATATATTTCACTACTCTATATAGAAATATATATTTCCATTTCGTGGGTCAATGATATATATTTCCTTAAATTAAAATTTAGTATTTAAAAAGTGGAAATCATTATAAGAAGAAATATATATCATTAACTCAAAAAAAGAAATATATATTTCTATTTTTTTCAATTATATATATATATATTATCATGATAATGAAAGTCATTTAATATTTCACCACACTAA